>JARVJO010000061.1:4319723-4342266 GCA_031762555.1 Cynodonichthys magdalenae
ACGATACAGGCTTCTATTACGGTACGATACAGGCTTCTATTACGGTACGATACAGGCTTCTATTACGGTACGATACAAGCTTCTATTACGACATGATACAAGCTTCTATTATGATACGATACAGGCTTCTATTACGGTACGATACAGGCTTTTATCACGATACATTTCAGGCTTTTATCACGATACATTTCAGGCTTTTGTTGTAGTATGATACATGCTTTTTTGTGAAATGACAGGCTTTAATCACTGTACAATTCAGGTTTTTATTGCATTAAAGTACAGACCTATTGCAATACAATTCAGGCTTTAATCACAATACAAAGCAGTCAATAACCATATTATAATTTACCCTTTAACCACAGTTCATGCAAACAATGGTGATAATTTGAGAAAAGCATTCATGCATTAAACCATTTCTCTGACCTGATTTTGTTCACAACTGTCTAAAACAAGAAATATAATAAATGTTAACCTTTCCATAGAACCGCACTTCAAAAGATCTGCACTATCCCTTTAACACTGTGCTCAGAAAACCTCCTGGTAACTTTAATACTGGGACTGTGTCAGCTTATTCTATGAGTGCAGAAACACTTAATGTGCTGCCAGACAGTCTGAACTACGAGGTTTTTTTTCCCGTGTCACTCGGCCTTGTCATTAATATTTACAATCAGAGGTTTAAATAACTACAGGCCTCTAATAATCATATATTGCATGAGAGTTTCATATATGCACTGTGGTCCCTGTGTTGTTGTGTAGCTTCTAATCACCAGGAAAGAATTGCATGTCATCACTTACTTTAGGAGAGCTGTTTGACTCTGAGTGTTACCATCTGCTTTCTGCGCTCACATCATCACTGGCAACAGCTGCTTACAGAGTCCGAGCAGAGGCTGGAAAAAAAAAAAAAAAAAAAAGAGAAAGAAAATGAGAAAAAGCTGATTGACTGTGCAGTAAGACTAATAACCAGTCGGTGTGCATGTTCCAGCCTCTTAGACGTGACGTGTTAGAGACGTGGCTTCATGGTGGGCTCTGTTCAGGAGCTGCAGAACTTTAAGGATAAAATCTGCAAGCTGACCTGTCAGCTGAAGGATTTACACCACCTGTGCTTTGGTTCAGTGTTTAACTGTGGGCTGACATTACGAACATCTGGGTGATCATGTAGTTTAATCTCTCACTGCCCAGGTAAAGTGCCAGCACCCAACAGAAACATGACCTCCATCCCCACTTTGTTTACATTTTGCTCCTGGAACTTCAGTTCACCCAGGACCTCTCGACTCTCCTCAAACAGTTGCTGCCTCGACTCGAAGAGAATCAGAAACTCGTCACATCCAGCAATTGTGTTGTGGTGGCGGTGACCCGAAATGCATGCATGCGTGCGGCTTGTTGCAAACCCAAAACCCAAATACGGGACAAAACCTCGGACCAAAATTAGCCACGTACAGTAGAGCAGCCGCGCGCCTCACTCTCATAACTTCACTCCTCACACGGCTCGACAAACTCAAAGCCAGCAGCTGTAAACAAACGTTTGCTTACCTATAGCAGCATTTTCCTCTGGGGACAAAAAAACTGCATCCTCTCATAAGTCCTGTTTTGCAGTTTATGATCCTTGAATTGTTCTTGTTGCTATTTATACTGTGCATTCAGAAAAGCAGGAAACTTTTTGATTGCAATGAACATATTTCGTGTGCACAATGCTGCCTGCGGGGAAAAGTTATTTCCTGCGGCGTTCAGAGGCACAAAACTGACCGAAAAATTCCTTTGACAACAAAACATACAGATTTAACCCTTCGTGGAACATCTGATGGAGTCTTCTTAGATCTGTGTTTCTGAAATGTTTTCATGAAACCACTGCACTGATCATTCATGAGGAAAGTTTGATTAAGGTTTTATCTACAGTTTTAACTACATGCAACAGGCTGGAGATTGATCAGGTGGCGGCCATCTTGCATCAAGTTAGCTCCAAACGTTAGCTAACAAATATTGCTAACCTTCTGACTTTTTGCAGCATATGACCACTTAACTTTAAAAGGCAGGACTGCTAAAAATGTTAAGATAATTTTTCCTGCATAATTACAGCTAAATATGCACAGACATGATACAATTCTGGTTATTAGCCAACTAACTGTTGTGTTGCTGCACACATTCAGCTCTTCAAATATTCAGCAGCTTCACAGGGATGCTGGAGGATGGGTTACCAAACATCACAAGTCACCTCCGTTCACTCTTACATCAAATATGTAACCTCAGACTAAAGCCCAATAAAAAGGCAGGATTTTACGTTTTTTATTTTTGCTTGAATTACAATCTTTTAAAGATCCAGAGGAGGAAAACCAGAAGAGACGTTGGCTCTGAAGGAACGAGGGATATTTATGAAGCGTAATTGTGTGCAGATGTTAATTTTTAAACAGAGACGTATCAGGTGCACCTCCTCTGGCTCCTCTTGTCCTAATGAAACCTTTGGCCTGGGGGGGGGGGGGGATGGCAGCACAGCTCTGGGCTTGGACTAATAAAAGGGACTGCACATGATTCTGCTCACTTGGCTGAGTTTCAGGAGTTAAACCAGACCCTGCGAGCCTCCTTTACAAGTTCTGTAACTGTAGCTCGGAAAAACCGAGTCTCTGAGGCCCAGGTCCTGGTCCAACATCAGAAAAGGTGGAATTTGGTGACACTGGAGCGTCTCCTGTATGAGCTGAAACATTATTCTGTGGCTGAGCGGGTGATAGAGTTTTCCCACTGTGCATGGTGCAAACAGGAGGGCTCATCTGAAGGGGTTATTTATGGTGGGGGGGGGGGGGGGGGGACCTTGTAGTCTGGGGGAGGAGACACAAGGACGTATCGAAGCACCAGCTCTGCCAAGTCATGAGTTGTTAGATTCATTTCAAAGAGATGGAAGAGCAGAGGCTAAACTAAAGACCTGATTCTGGTAATCAACCAGCCCCCCCAGCCCCCCCAGCCCCCCAGCCTCCCAGACGCTCACGCTGTGTCAGGCTCTTTGAACATTAAGTTCTCTGAGCTCGTGGCCCTCGTTACTTGGGTCTGAACGCCGACAGGCTTGTGAGTAAACTTTTATCAGCTGCTTGTTCTGGTTTGTGTTTTAGCAGCAGCTACACCCCCCCCCCCCCCCCCACGGGTTCAGAGCGCCTGGTTTTAGCAGGATTCCCTGTTAGATAAATATAACCACGCTTGTTCACGCAGGCATCAGCTCTGGTGATCAGGGCCGGGCAAAGTCCCCAAAACAACTCTGTACTTATAGAGCAGCTAAGATGTGTGTGTGTGTATATGTGTGTGTGCGTGTGTGTGTGTGTGTGTGTGTGTGTAGGGCCTCTTTCTGTGGCTCAAAGAACCAGAGGCCGGGGGTCCAGGCTTAAGAGGCTGAGCCCCAAAGATAGGAGGAAAAAGGGGGGCAGAGGAGGGGCCAGATTTAGGATAAAGGACCCAAACCTGTAAATATGTCATCAGCAGAGCAGCTGGGATCTCTGAGACCACAGCACCCCCTGGGGGGAACTCAAACCAGGAAGTAAATCAAATCTGACAAATGGGTTCATTTGTTTTTACATAAAAACTAGATTCATAGAAAATCCGTTACTTTTGAATTTTGATTAACAGAATTAAAAGTAAAATAAAAAGAAGAGTTCAAAGGTCATCAGGCTCAGATCTTTGCAGCAGTTTGTTGAAATTGTTTGTGTGAAGCCATCCTGATGTCAACATGAACACGTGTCCAGGTGCAGAGCGGGAGTCCAGGGAACACGAGGAGAGCCTGGCTGCAGAGAACACAGGAGAGCTGCAGCCGGCCAAAGTGCCCCTTCATCCCATAGACATCGTGAACAGTAAAAAGGTCATTGCCGTGCGCAAAGAGCAGAAGAGGAAGCTCGGCAGGCAGCGCTCCTACAGCGCCACCGTGGATTACTCACCTCTGACCCTCGACAAGCACGAGCCGGAGTTTGTAAGTGAAGGATTTCAGACAGAAAGACGCTTGATCAGTTTAACCCCTGCAGGTCACAGGTGGGGTTTCTGGGCAAATAGAGTTTCACTCTAAAAGTTTTTTTTTTTTTTTGAAGGGTCCCTGCAGGAGGAAACTGGACGGGATCATTCAGGGGATGAAGGACACGTCTCGTGTCATGGCTCTGTCGCTCTACCTTCCAAACTGTGACAGAAAAGGATTCTTCAAGCGTAAACAGGTGCCTCCAAAACTTTCATTTATTACAATTTAAATGCAGATTACACGAGTCGAACCTCTGAGCCTTTCAAATAATCCTGACTTGTTTGGTTCAAAGAGAGGAATTCAGCTTTAGGCAGAAAAAAAATATGAATTATTTTTACAAACTGAGCCCTAAAAACTAGTTAGTTCCTACTGTGAGGATTAAGAAAAGGCAACTTCCTACCAGTTTGAAGGAGCGGTCTACTTTAATCCAGGGATTAGGATTGTGGTAGAGATTAATGTTAAAAATGCCAGATTTATGTACATATTTAAGAGCATGTTAAAAGTTTTAAGGAATATGGAAAAGCATAATGTGAATCCATACGAATTGTTTGAGTTGATGTTTTAATTAGCTTCATTTTTTTTTTGTAAATTACTATTGTTTGAATATATTCTTGGGATAAAAGGGGCAGATCTAAGATTTTTCCTTTCATTTTATGTGATCTCTGATTTGTATATTTTTATTCTCCATTTTATATTTTGTTTTTAATGAAATTAACACATTTCTAAAAGAAAAAAAAAACCTTCCTGAAGAGTCTAAAAAATATGGAAGAGGTTCAGGTCAGGAGAGAGAAAGAAAAAAGGGTTAAAATTTTAGAATTCTGACTTTTCCTAACAATTTACTTTTTTCCTAAAAACAAAATATGACTTTTCTTACCGTTTAAACTTTTACTTGATAAATTCTAGTTTTTTTCTAAGAAATGTGACTTTTTTTCCCTCAGAATTCTGAGATCAAACTCAAGAAAATGTATCTCTGTGGCATTAACCCTCAGTCCATAACACTCCAAGCTGTGAACCAGATTTGTGCAACAATTAATTTCCTGGTTTTCCCACCTGCAGTGCAAACCTTCCCGCGGCCGCAAACGAGGTATCTGCTGGTGCGTGGACAAGTACGGGGTCCAGCTCCCCGGGACGGACTACAGCGGCGGGGACATTCAGTGTAAAGACCTGGACAGCAGTAACAATGAGTGAATCCTCCGCCCTCCTTTGCCCCTCCCCCAAAACTACCACCTGACCCAGGGCCCAAGCCTCTACTCTGAATCACACCTGTATGCTCGGCCCTCTTTTCAAAACTATTTTTATTCCCCCAAACAAGACAAGAGGGAAACAGCCAAAAAAGAAAAAAAAGAAAAAAAAAAAAAAAAAGCTCTCCTCTCTGAATGAGGGATCCAGACCCTTTTAATCGCGGGACATTGGATTTATTTTTACAGAAACTGAGCCTTTCAGTAAAATACCCTGTGGAGGGAAAAATTAACACATGGTCATTATGGAGGGGGGAAAAAAAAGCATCCTAATGACATAAAATTGGTAATTGGCTTTTTTTGTCCATTTTCTTAAAGAAAATGTGGGTTTGTGTTTCTGCTGGAGCACTTTTAAATAAGGGATCCTGCTTAGATTTGTAAACCTTTACAGAAAACATGAGTGTGTGCATGTGTACAGAGTGAGCGTGAGTGTCTGATAGAATTATATAAAAAAATAAAAAATAAATAGAATGTTATTTTTCTGTTTGACTTTTCCCAAAGCGAGTGTTGTGAGCGCTCGACGTGGTCCCGGAGCTGGCCTTTTTTAATTTTCCTCTCTTTAATGTAATGAATGTTTTGGGTCACGGAGCATTCAGGAGGAGTAAAGTAGATCCTCGCAGACATGGACTCGTGTAAATCAGCTCTGTGGACGTGTAGCTGTAGCCTGAAATGCCAACTGTGCCTACGTGAGCAGACACGGGCGTGCAGACAGCTCCGGCTCTACTGGGAAGAAAAAAAATTTAAAAAGAGACTTGCAGCTTCAGCGTCGGGACTCGAGGTTGATCTCAGATTATCGACTTGTGTGATTTTTGTGTTTTTTCAGATAATCAGACTTTGCCAGTCAGGCTGGTCTCTTCAGCTGATTTGTGTGAAGTGGTGTCTTGCATGGTTTTGTTTGTGCCGTTTTCTTTGCCTTCTGTGAAGTAAAGACGACCCACCCTTTGAGCCATGTTTCCCCCTCGGAACAGCACATCCACGGATTACTTTAAATACACTTTGTTTTATTTTCCCTCTAGGAACTAATGATGTAAACGTGCTCGCCTGTAAAGAATTTGAGTAAGCCCTACAAACCAAACTGTCGTTTGGCTGCAGGGCGATCTGATTCGTCGGCCTTCATCTCCCAGCAGCGTGGTCCAAACCTGAAGACGATCTGATCAAACAAGCTCTTCATGGAAATCACAGTGCCTTCCTACATACTGATAAATTTGAAAACTAATAGGAGACAGGTTTTGGTTCTTACTAAAGGAATCCTTCAGATCTTTTGAAGTGAAGCTCAAAAGGACAGTTATGAATAGTCAGTATCTTACCTGTCACAGGTGGCGCTTTGATCAATCTCACTTTAGAAACATTTGCCTCTGAAGTAAAAACTCAAATCTGGAAATGACTCAGCAGAGTTCCAGCCAAGGATCAGAAACTTTGAGAGTTTAAATTACATAAACGCAGCAATTTACGACACTTTAGGGTAATTTAAGTCATCTTTTAAAAACTTAGGGTTTGCCACATCTTGGATGACTACAAAAAAAGAAAAGCACTCTAAATTTGAAAATTCAAAAGTCCGCTACGGCTAATTCCAAAAGGCTTTAATTCAACCATTTTTAAAAAAAAATTTTGAAATTTTGTGTGATCATTGCTAAAAATGATTCAAACATGCTGAATGCTAGTCACAGCCCATTATTTAGCCAGTTTTAAACATTAAAAGCTGAAGATTAGTGTAGAAATACCCAAAAACCATCTTTACCAAACTGTAAACACTAATCAAAAATTCAAGATGGCCACCACAGTTATCTTTAATAGGCTATAATTCAGCTGATTTATGATCACACACCATTGCTTATCCCAAGTTAAGCTAACTGCTAATGCTAATTTTACAAAGGGGTATAATTCAGCCATTTTAAACATACACAGCTAAAATAAATTGTGTATTACAATAGTATGAGTAATATCTAAATGCAAACACAAAATACACACTCACTTGTCAATAATTTGGTATGACCAATCAGGTGCCAGAGTTGGCAATTTGCCACCCCGCCACCCCTCTGGCTCCGCCCCTGCCGAGAATGTTCTGAAACATTTCAGATTTGAGTCATTTAAGACAACAGAAAACCTCTTGGCTGCATTCAGACCAGTCAGCTTTTAAATCTGGTCATCTGAGTTTGTTCAAAGTGATACCTGCAGCATGTAAGATGTTAACCGTTCGTATCCATTCCACAGAACCTCGCTTTGAAATGTCTGTAAGGTTGCTTTATAAAAGAAAAATATTTAAATGAAATGTTTCAATCATCTGTTCCTTTTGTTAAAACCTGAAAGACCACCATGCAGGGAGCCTCCTTTCTTTTTCTTCGACAATAAGCTAAGATTTTTACTTTTGTCTTCATGTGAATGCCAATGTAAAGAGTGTGGAGACTGTTTAACGTCTGTTTTATTTTATTTTTTTCCTGACATGGTTGTGAAAACCGTATCAAGACTTCTCCGAACACCAAATCCCCATTTTACTTTAAAAGAAAGCAGCTTGCACTTATTTCATTTTCTCATTCTTGATACACAAAGACATCCTGAGATGTCGTGTTGTGAAGTTCGAACAAAAAAAAAAAAAAAAAAGAAAAACTAAATGTGTTCTCTCGTGCTTTCAAAGATGTTTTGAGGTATTAATTAAAAGAATCGACAGGGGCCGTCAAAGCCCAAGCCTGGGACCTTTAAAATAACATCTTTTGAAAAAAAAAAAAAAAGAACAAACATGAAAGTAACTCTGAGCAGAGACGTTCTCATGGCCTGTTGCACAGAGAGGAGGGAGAGCCCGATGAGGGGGTCACCAGTTTCACAGTAGATCCAGTTAGACAGACTCAAGGAGCCAGGGAAATCTGAGGAAAACCACAACCAGGAGCTCAGACCTGGAAGACTTTGCACCTGGATTGTTCGGGTCCTCCGGTTTCTCCCCTCCTGCTTGGTTTAAACTCTTTTCATTCTTCAGTAGAACAATAACGTCAGTACAGCTTCTTTCTGAATACATAAACTCTTGTTGGATGTAAACTTAAAGCACAATTGGTTTTCAGAATTTGTTGGTGAAACAGACCCATCGGTGGCAGGAGGATGAATAACGGTCAGTATTTGGAGCTACATAAGGACAAATAAATTAAAAAAGACAAAAAAGACAAAAAATCTCAAACTATTAAAGCGACTATCACTGTGTAATATTTATTCAACTTGTAATTTATGTACTCTTAACCTTTGTTTTTGTTTTTCTTATGACAAAGCATTTATTTAAATAAAGTTATGTATTCATTTAAATGTTCTGGAGATGTTTTTATTGGGGCTTTGAGGGCTGCTGAGCTTCAGATGTTTGAGTTGGAATCAGGCTGATTGCAGAGCAGCAGCTAATCTCCAAGGCACGAGCTGATAAACCTCTTAAGTCTGAGCCAGCAGGGCGAGCCCTCAGCAGGCAGGATGTGAGCTCACAAAGCCTTGCCTGGAGGCGAGTCACCTGCTTTTCAACTCCGGAGTCAGACAGACGACTCGGCAGCGACCGTGTCCTCCAACCTGACTTCAGCTTTGAAGAAAAAAGTTCATTTCTGACAGAATCGACGAGCCAAGACTAAAGAGTTCTACTTTTAGTTTAAACAACCACTCAGACACTTTATTAGGAACTCATGCATTTCATGAATCTTTCATTTGTCTAGTTGCAACCTGTGGACACTTCCTGCAGGAATATACCCTTTCTGCCAGAATAACAAACTAACGCAAAACTAAAGGGGGTCCACATATTTACAAAATATAGTC
Source organism: Cynodonichthys magdalenae (assembly GCA_031762555.1). Taxonomy (NCBI): domain Eukaryota; kingdom Metazoa; phylum Chordata; class Actinopteri; order Cyprinodontiformes; family Rivulidae; genus Cynodonichthys; species Cynodonichthys magdalenae. Next base: position 4,328,715 of record JARVJO010000061.1, read on the forward strand.
CATGAAGAGTTATATAAAGTTTCTGAGATTGGAGCTGTTTTACAACTGGTTAGCTTCTTAATCTAGCCAGAATAAGAAGTTCAGAGAGCCATCTGCAACAGGTAAGATCCTTTTTATCATTACCACATAAACCCACTTTAAAACATTTAAACCATCACTTGAAGTGGAAACAGTCAGCCTGCAAATATAAAAACACTGGAAAGAAGAGCATCCACGGGGGGGGGTACACCCTGAAAGGTCACCAGTTCATCACAGAGACAATCACACCTAAAACCACATTTTAACCAAACACACATGTTTATGGTCTGTGGGAGGACATCTATGCATGCATGACGATAACATGCAAACTCCACACAGGAGCTGGAATTTGAACCAGAGATCATCGAGCCGTCAGGCGGTGGTGTCAAAACTATCGCTATACTATACTAAGTATTTACAAGATGTGGGAGGATGTTTTCTACTAAAACAGAGAGAGAGAGAAATGATTTGAGGAAGAAAATCCCACAAAACAACCAAACTAAAAGCAGAACTTTCACATCCTTCAGCTGCAAATTTGTTTCTGATTAAAAGTTAAAAAATCTGCAACTAAATATCCAGTTTTACTCACTTTAATCCAGAGGTCTCCAGCCCTGGTCCTCAGGTCCTGTCCTGCCTGGTTTACCTGCTTCAACACACCTGAGTCAGGTGATTTAATGACCTCATCATGTCACCTGCAGACACCTGCTAATCAGCTGGAAAACAGGAAGAACATGCAGGAGCTTAAATCTTTAACAACAACTCGACTCTATAGTTTAATGGATACATTTTAAATATAGATACATTTTATTAGTGTGTCTGGATTTGATTGATCCACTTTTTATTCTTAGTAATTATGTTGTTGTTGCATTTATATTCTTGTATTTTATGGCTTTTTAAACATCATGACCATTGCCTTTTGGCTAATTCTGGCTTTTTTAACATATAAATTGTCATGTTTTAATCAACTGCACTGTCCCTTTTTAAAAAGAAATCATAAAATATTGTGATATTTAATTTTCTGATACTGTATCATTTTTTTATTGAGGCTGAATGGATAGATGTTGGAAGAAGAAATGTGAAATACAAATGCACATCTCGCTGTTATTGTTCTTCTGATTGCATAAAAATAAACTGAATTTAATCTGTTTTTATGCATGGCGTGCTCTTTATACTGACTTTTTATAAGTTACAATATTTTAGACAAACAAATGTTGATATATTGCCTTGATTGCAGTTTTTTAATATGTCCTGATGTATTATAATTTATTTTTTTTAATTATTTAATCAGAACAGTGTGCAATTAAAACAAAAATGTAAAAACATTTAATGCATTGCACCAGATTTAGCCTAAGGCTAATTTACATATGTAGTCTCTCCAGACAATTAAAAACAAATAACAAAATTATTATATTTTACCTAACCTAACCCTAACCAGCAAATTTCCAAAAATACAGAAATATGTGGCTATTTAACCTTCAAAATAAAAGTCAGTACTTCCTGTTTCATTATTTCAGGAGGATAAAACAACACTTTAATATTTAGAAAACTACATAAACAAACAAACTGTCAGGAGAAATTTCTGAGGGAAGTTGTTTAATTTTAAGAAAATTAATGGAATCCTGACCCTGATCTGGACTCTGGACTCTTCATGTCGTGTGTGTTTTTCCACACACAGACTCAGAATATCACGAGTACAGCCCCCCCCAGCTGAACTACCCTCCTCGTCCCATTGTGCCAGGTCCATTAAACCCAAAACAAAAGACACTTGTTTTGATTTGCCTTAAACCATCACATGTACAGAAAAAAAACCCAAAAAACATCTGAGTTTTATGAACGACGTCGAGCCAAGCTGTCAGTTTAACACTTCTCCTGCCAGAAAAAAAAAACTGTGAAAGTTCTGCAGCTGAACAAGAATAGATGAGTTTGAAGCAGCAGAGCTGCAGGAGCGTTGACTTTCTGCACAGCCTGATTAAACTCAGACTGAAGGTGGGCGTTCAGCTAACTGGCACGTTGGCACATGGATAAGGTTACGAGACCAGAGCCTCATATGATCCGCTCCTGGCTGCAGCTACAAAGACCTTTTTCTTTCTTTACACCCAAGTCCCAAATCATTTAAATCACAAATCTTTGATGACTTTCAGAGCTGACATTTAGCAGCCTAAACTTCATCTTACATATAAAACACGAATCACAGAAATCAACTGGAAGAATAATGAGAAAATATGCAAACAGAAGCCAAAGAAAAAGATTTATGCGTTCACCAGCTGTCTGTAGATTTATTACAGGCACAGCGTGTGCATTGTGCATATTTATCTATTTTAAATCAGCAGCCACATTCTGTCTGACGCAGACGTTTAATATTTAACTCTACAGGTTGGTTTGTGTCATATAAAGACTAATAATGAAATGTGGTGCATTCTGTGCATATTTCATCCAACAAGAAGACATCTGATGTTTATTTAGATATAACTGTGGTGATGAAAGTCTCTGTAATGAATTAATATATTTAGAATATTATTCTTGCATAAACACAAATGAGCTTTTTCCAAATTCTGTTTTGTGTAGCATTTACTATATAGAACCAACAGATAAAATAAATATTAAGTTTAGAAAGATCTTAAACGTTCCTCTCTCATGTTTTACTGTCAACAATTTTTTCATTTATTATATCTAAAAGATACATTTTATTACAATCCAGCAAATCAGGTAAAAAAAACATTATTTTACTTAAAAATAAGAAAATACAGAAAAAGATAATTAAAGTCAATTTTCTGTTGCTCCTTCCACACCAAAATCAAAGATTCCTGAAAAGTTCAAACTTAATTTTCTTGGCTTAAAAGTTGTCCAGCTGTCGTGAGAAAAGTGCACTAAACCCAGAGACAAAAGCGAAACTAGAACTTTGTTTCTTAGGGGCCTGAAAAAGTGGGAAAGAGAACCAAATGTGGCCCACAGGCCTTGAGTTTGGCACACGTCTCATACTTTAGTACTTTTTTACAGACAAAATTTAATTTAATATTACAATAAAAATGTAATTAAAACAATTTTTCAGGACAGATTGTGCCTAACATGATTGTTGTGTTGATCTTTCTTCGTCATCCGTCTCCTCCTCCTCTTCCTCAGTAGCTGCTGCTGGTTTAACCAGGAGATCAGAGAATAAAAAAAGACAGCAGACGAGCTGCCTTTCTTACTTGACTTTATGCTGCAGTTGGTAAATAATTAAAATCAGTGATTTGCTGTTTATGATAATTAAAGGTTAATCGTTTTGATGTGAGTGAAATTTAAAACAAGTTTAGAGGGAAAATACCTGCTGCTGAGCCGGAGAGGAGTGAGGAGGTGAGCTCCTTTTTGTCTGAACTCGCAGGGCAACACGTGGGAGTGCTGCGGGCACGTGTGTGTGTGGGTGGACATGTTTTTGCTACTTGGTGGGGACGATTTTTCAGGAAATTGCATCCTCCAAAAATCAGCCTCTAAAGTCGTGGGGACCGGGCTTTAGTTTAGATTTAGGACCAAGGTGTGAAATAAGTTTGTGCTAGATTTAGGGTCAGGTGTGTCCTGGAGGGGTTAGTTTTAGGGTAAAGGGTCAGGGTTGGGTTATAGAAATGACCAGTAAATGAATGGAAGTCAATGGAAAGTGATGGCCCACAAGGAAAAAGGCAGGACGTCTATCTGTGCACATTCATGATGATCAAAGGTACAATAACCTGTCTGCTCCTCATAAAACTTTAACCTTTGACTGCTTGAGGTCTTTTTCTGTCCTTTCCCACTCAGACCCTATTGATGGTTTTCCTCTGTAGCATATTTATATTTCTGTCACTTTTTATGAAGGCATTGAAAAAAATCACTTAGAAGTCTGAGGAACGACTCGACAAACAACTCAAAGACACAACAATTCAGTCATTTTCATACATTTTATGTGTAAATTATACATATTTATATGTTACGGCTTTAACTTGTAAAAGGAATCAGCAACAAATTAGATTGAATAACATCAAAACATGCAGTTTTTTTTAAAATGTACAACTCCAACAATGAGAAAGTTGGAAATTTTCCTGCGGTAACGTGTGAATAAGATGTGGGAATTATGAGATTGCATTGCATTCTCTTTTTATTTCCTTTTCACACAACATCCCAGCTTCTTCAGTGTCGAGTTGATTTTCAGCTGAAGTCTCACATGAGACAAAAGTTTGGGCTGCTTGTCTTTCCTACAGTTTATTGTTTATCCCTGCAGTTATTCAGTAAAAGAAATATGAACAGGGGGCAGAATGAAAACTAATGCTGGGTTAGTTCGTGGGACGTGGTGGTGGGCGTGGCTCTGAGCTCCTCCTGGAACTGGTTGCAGTTGGGATCCCCTCGGATTTTTGGTGTCTCCGGGAGCTGGAGCCCAGTCAGGGGGTTCACGCACCAACACTCGCCCCGCTGGCCGTGGGTCGACATGTTGCACTGGAAGTAAAAACAACAACAAACTGGATGAGTTGGAAGGAGCTGGGTGTGTGTGTGTGTGTGTGTGTGGGGGGGGGGGGGGTACAGTGGGGAGCAGACGCTGGTTAATGAAGCATGGTGTTATGATCTGTGTGAGTGGAGTGGGGGGCCTGAATGAGGACTTTGGGCGGGACGACAGGCACCCAATAACAGCTCGTCCTCGGGTCATGCCCCCAACACACAACCCAAAATCTATCCAGAACCACATGTTATCACAGACAGACACACACAGGCACAGCCCCCCTGCAGAGCCCACCCCCCCACCAAACACACACCCACACTCCTAAATGAGGTCGTAATTGAAGCGGACACAGTTTACGCCGTGCATGAGGGGCGACCGATGAGGGGTCGGGGAGAAGAATGAGTAGCTGTGGGGAAAGAAAAGACTTTCCATTTTCCTCCTTCAATGAGGAAGAACAAAAAAGTGACAGTTACAGTAATTACCGCGCGACAAGGAGGGACGACTCCAAAGGGGAGCCAAGTGTTAAGGAGGTACAGTGTTCCTCCCTGGGAACTGAGGACTCCGCTCAGGAACAATGCTGTTGTTTGTGACCGCTGATGAAAATTGGCTCAGTGGTTGAGAGCCCAGCTTTAGGAAACTGTGGCGCCTATTCAAATCTTCTTTTCTGCTCCACTATCTCCGTAAGAAAACACTGGATATGTGACCTTGTTTGTGCTCCTCTGTCTGATTTCTATGGATGAGCAGGACTCAGACCCCCCCACCCCCCACCCCCCGTCGGAAGCACAGTTTGTTCTTTGGCTTAACAAAAGTCTTCCCATGAAGTACGCCAAACTGTTTTATTTCTTTGTAACCTCGAGCTCAGAAGCCTGTTGCCTCATTCCTGACAACAACATCTTCCCATTCGTGTGTGTATGTGTGTGTGTTTATAAACAAAACCCCTGAGGAAGAGGAGGAGTTTATAAAAGACGGGATTATTCCTGTCTGATATGAGACCATTGTGTGTGGATTAGTAGTTTTTACACATTTTATATTTATACATGAAATCCAGACTTTTCCAGATCAAATGATTCTGTGATTATTTGTTAGCTTAAATAGCTGTAGTAGCAGCTAGCTGTGGTGCTTCTGGCCAGTTCCTGCAAGAAATAAAAGTCCTGAATATGGACTGAAACCTGCAGCTGTCCATGTGGACATGTCTTCTGGACAAAAATTTATGTCTAATAACCAAATTTGTTAAACCAATTGCCAGGCTGATGATTTTAAAATTGATATTAATTGTTCTTATTTTGATTCCTGTGTTGTAGTCTGATTTGACTGGGCATGGTTTTTATATAAGCCCATTCAGGCTCCTACCACTTCCATGCACATGAAGTAGTTTAAAATAACTTTTGTATTCAATTGTTTTTTATCTGCGTGCTAAATAAATAAAAATAAATATAAAATTAATAGTCAGGCACGGTGATGGTAGCATCATGCTAAGGGGCTAAGATGGAATAACAACTACAAATCAACAGCTAGACATTTAAAAATTGAACATAGTAGAGTCCAGCTACCGTGTTGTGCAGAAATGTAAAGTCAAGGTTGTTAACTTGGTCAAACTCTCCTGTGAATCACACTGGGAGCGTTAGCTGCTGGAAGCTAACATCAGTTACTGGGATCTAATATTTGCAGTGTGACTTCTCCTACACAGAGAAAGTCATGCTGTGTGTGGATGCTGGATTTTGCAGCTTTCAAAATGACAGATATTGACTTATTCTCGGAGGAGGAGCTATCCCATGACTTCAGGTGTGCTAAACCTGATGCCATACAGAAAGAGTCGTGCAAACATGCTGCAATGCCTTCACTTTGTGCAGCATTTGCTTACAGTAATCACCAGGACGTCTGAATTGTGGCAAAAAGCTCATAAAAAAATTTGTTCTTCCACAAAACACACTTTAAACCATAAACAGTTAAACCAGTGAGTAAAGAAACTGCACAAAATGATGTTAATGCAACAATCTGTCAAATTACGCTCAAAAATCTACCACAAAAATCTTTATTTTGTAAGTAACCAACACTGGTTACATAGTTTGTGCCTTTAAGAGGACTTCTTCAAGATGGCGTTGCTTTAGGCTTTAAAGTGAGTCATTGACAGCCGACATCTTGAATTACTCTCTTGTTCTCCTTCGTCAGCTGAAACAGTTCCATCTCTGTGATTGTCAGTGTTGTAACTCAACCTGAAAACAACTCGCTTAAACAATTTTTACCAACTCAGCCAAGAAGAAGAGTGGGCGAATATCAGCCGAAATAATAGCAGAAGGTTTATGATGGAAACAAAAAGCCTGTGGTCTAGGTACAACAAGCTAGAATCTAACCTGACGTCATAATGTACGTTTCTCAGCTCACCTGTTTCAGGTTGTACAGCCCGTCCCGGTCACAGTTTGGAAATTTGAGCTCGTACAGATTCTCCAGCGGGCCTCTGTTGTCCTCAGAGGTCATTTTGGAGATCTCCTCTAAGACTTTCTCCAGCTCCTGGTGGCAGGCGCTCTGATGTGACTGAGAAGTAAACATAAAGAAATGTTTCATACATTTTAAAAGTACGTTTGACTTGAGATAAAAGCCAGAAATTACAGTTTGTGTTGATGTGAGTCCATTGGACTGGAACCTGAGTGACTCGCCTGTTCAACACAGCAGGTGGCCGTGACCACACACATGCACATTAATGCATGTATAATGCACACATTGTATTCATGCGTGCATTTTAGCACATGCAGGGTCCGGGTATCGGCCTGCCGCTGGGATCAAAGAGGTCCGGTCTCATGATTAGTTGGCTGAGGATGAAAAGAGAGACCAAGAGGACGGAGTTCTACCTTATCTGACATCTTAGGATGAAAAGTTCTGTGAGTCTCTCTTTCACTCTTCATGCTTTATAATAAAGTTTACAGAGAAACAGGTCAGAACGTGCACCACTCAGTTTCAGAAAGACAAATCCTCAAAGGTTCTCATGCATAAAACCCTGTTTTCTGTTTCCGTAGCAGTTTCTGATTCACATCTTCTCCCACAACTTTAAACTAAAAACTCATCCAAACAAAAACAGAGAACCAAGTGTAGCATGGAGCATCCAGATCTGTAGACATTCTTCCACATGAAGGCTTTTTACAGCAATCTTGATTTAAATTGCGTTGAGTCGTCTCTACAGATCGTTAGATTCTAATTTATTGGAATTAATTTTGATAATTTGTTTAAGTGCAGTATTTGAATTAAATGTTGCTGAAAGAGCAAGTTTCTCAGCGGATCTGTGCTTGACAGTGCAGCCTAGGAGGAGTAGTTGAACACAGATCCACTGAGCCTTCAACACAGAGTTTGTTAAAATAAATTGTAAAAATCTGTATTGTTCGATACAAGAGTGTATTGAACCTAAAGCACTGTATTGAACGGTTGGATACAGATACATTTATTGTTGCACCCCTACTTCCATCCTGTCACGTTTTCCTGGATGGAGCTCGTTTCTCTGAGCACTGCATGGTCTGACCTTTGGGGTAAATACACTGAGACAGCAACAGGTGCGTCTGTGAGGTCATTGTTGATGTCTTTCCACCCTGACGTTGTGCTAACCTGAACCCTCCGGAACTGATCAGCAGCTGAAACTTACCCTCTTAACCTCGAAGCATTAATGTTTAATGAGCTTTTCACACAGTTTGCTTTTGTTTGAGCCAAAAAGTGCCAGTGGATGGCACTGCTGTACCAAACCCACCCAATATTCTGTTTGAAGCTTAAATTACAGAGAAGAAACAAAAAAGTTTTAATTTCTACAAGCAGAAAAAAACAAAGAAGCGATGAAATTGCTTTTCTTAGCTTATAGCATGCTTCCTTCCTAGTTATTTAAAACTCTAGAAAAAATAAATACAGCGTGTTGTTAAATGGAACTGACACTCAGAGAAAGAGCTCTGGTATCGATTCTTTCAGATCAGATAAAGAACTTTGGTATAACTTTTATTTTTACTGTGATTTAACTTTCAGATCAAACTAAAAATATCACAAAGATCACATTTTATCATCTAAAACACTAAATGAACTGTTTCTTTGTGCAAAGACTTTAGACCACAGATTTATTAAAGGTTGTATGCTGTAATGCTCTGTCTTCCTAAGAAAGTTGCAATTCTGAGTATATAAGATTAGAACTCAGAGATCTAATCTTCCATAATCAGGGTTAAACTTTTCTATACTCGGAGTTTAAAAAAGTTTAACACTGAGTATATAAGATTAGAACTTTGAGTATAGAAAATTTTAACCCTGAGTATAGAAAAATTTAACCCTGAGTATAGAAAAGTTTAACCCTGAGTATATAAGATTAGAACTTTGAGTATAGAAAATTTTAACCGAGTATAGAAAAATTTAACCCTGAGTATAGAAAAATTTAACCCTGAGTATATAAGATTAGAGCTCTGAGTATAGAAAATTTTAACCCTGAGTATAGAAAATTTTAACCCTGAGTATAGAAAAGTTTAACCCTGAGTATATAAGATTAGAACTTTGAGTATAAGATTTTATGACTCATGTAAAACATAAAATAACCTAACTCTTAGTATACAAAGCCAAACTGAGCAAGGAGGTCTATAAAAAAATATAGAAAGGCATAATTCTGAGTATGTAATTGTATAACTCTGAATATAGGAATATACATCCCATGCATTACAGCCTAACTCTTAGTATAAAAAGCTCAACTGAGTAAAGAAGAGTATAACTGAATAAAGCCTAATTTTGAGTATTTTGTTTTTTGATTGTTGTTTTTATATTTTATATTGTTTTTATCAGGTTTAAAGCTCTTTATGTGTAAAAGATGTTTTATAAATAAAGTTTAATTGAACACACAGTTAAATAAGTTTATTTTCCTCCTCAGTATTTAACTTCTGATAAATTCTTGGTGAAAGTCTTGGTGCCGACCTGTGATTCTTTCTGGACTCGGTCCTCCTTCATTTTGGTTTTGAGCTCAGTCTGGTGGTGTTTCAGGGCCAGCTCTAGCCAAAACCGAGCATCGAGGAGCGGTCTCCTGGTGGGAGGAACTCCGGTCTCAAAACCCTCTGTAAAAAATAATAAATAAAGTCAAACATGTGTCCAAATGAGATGTTTAAAACTGTCATCAGTCAACACTTTAGCTAATGAGCAGACACCTCTTGTTTTCTGAAACACTTGCATTCATTTGTCTTTTAAACACATTATGAGCTGACATTTTTTACTAACAGGCTCTTTTTTACAAGGCCCTTGTCTAAATCCTGGAATTAGAGGACAATGTTTTTTGTATCCTCAGGGCATCCTGTGCCTCTCATGCCTCATGTGACTAATGCTCTGCTGAACTGTCTGTAATTACTCTGGCGACAGCGAGGACTGCAGCAGCATCCAGACCTCTGAGGAGGTTTCTAGATGGAGCTTATGGCACAAATCTCCTCTAAACAGAGACGGGTTAAAACATAAACATCTGCATAACGAGGCAGCTCAGCAGAGAGGGAGGCTCGTGGCAAGCGGAGGCCAGACTCTGATGATTGTGACGGTAAATCCTGCGTTTATTAGAAGTCGTGTCAGATTTCATCTGAAAAGAAGGAGGCAGGATTAGTCATCGGAGTCCAGACTTGTAAGGAGTCTCATCTGATGGAGGGTTTTCATGCTGACTAAGGAGTTTTTTTTTTTTGGCTACCTAACCTCCTGCCAGAGGCTGTGTAGGTGTGTGTCAGTGTGTGTGTGTGTGTGTAATTAGAGCTGAAACAGGACTCTCAGGTTGTAAATTATGCCCGAGAGGGAAAGGCTTCCCAAATCTTCAGGGCTCCACAGATACATGATATATTTCTCTGTGTTGACATGTGCAGGTATGCGCACACACACACACACACACACACACACACTCACACATACACACACACACTGAAAGGTGAGAAACCTTTGTGTGTGTGTATTCCTTTCAATTTTATGTTAACTTAATTTCTAAGTAAATTAAATTACATTTGCTTCACAGGGGCGGTGCTAGGCTTGTTTGCAGGGGGTGGCACAGGGGTGGCCAAGGTGTTTTTTAAGGGGACCACAACCCCAAATCATTTTAATTCAACTGTTTTAAAAAATACTGAGCTGAAACTTTGTGTGATAATGGCTAAGAATGATCCAATAAAACATTCTGACTGCTAATCACAACTAATTATTTAGCCATTTTTAGACAACCAAACCTGGAGATTAGTGCAGAAGTAGCTGAAAAAAATCCAAATGCTAAACAAAAATTCAAGATGGCCACCACAGCCAAAGTTAAAAGCTATAATTCAGCCATTTTAAGACTTATGAGGTGAAATTTGTTGGGGAGAAGCTAAGAATGATCACATGCCAATTGGCGATGCTAATCCCAAGTTAAGCTAACCACTGATGCTAATGCTAATTCAGCCATTTTAAACATACACAGCTGGCTTTTATTTAGTACAGTAGTATCCGAGAACAATCTTTAACCAAATCTAAATGCAAAAACAAAATCAAAGATTCCCCACCCACTTGTTACTTATTTTGGGGTGGTACCTGGGGTGCCCACCCCTCTGGCTCCACCCCTGTTGCTGTAGCTGAGAGTATTAAAGTTTAGAATCATGATGTTAAAGGTTTTAAAGTATAGTGTGCTGAGGACCTATGACCTGTCAGTATGTTACCTGCAGCAGACAGCTTAGCAAACCTGGGAAGGAATTCCTGTTAAGAAATCAAGCTAACAAGGTGAAATTTTAAACTTTTCCTCAGTAAAATCAGAATTCCTTAATACAGAAAGCTGCCAATTTGCACGCCACAAAGTAACCCATGAGGCCTTTGACCTGAGGGCAGCAGATTATCTGCACAGTTATATTTTACATGTAAATACAATCAGAAACCAGAGCATCTGCTGTCTCCTGTGTTGAGTGACTGAAGCAGGTTTGATGCATTTTAGTCAAATTAAAATGGACTCTTAAGGTTTCTGTAGTTGTGTGTGAGGCTCTGGTAACTATAGAGACAGAAAATCATGACAGTACTGAGAGAGAAAGGACATTTTTACCTAACATCTGCCTTCTAAATGCTGTGTTTGTTCTGCCTCAGTACCATAGAAACTACCTGTCTCAAGCTGTTGGAAACGTTGGCTTTGCTTTTTGCCTTAAAGCCATGTTTTCACAGCTTTCTCAGAGCCCAGAATGAGTAATGTCTCTCCAGTGTTGCTTAGCATTAAATTATTTGCCCTGTTATCGCACAGTGTGGTGGGGGGTGGGGGTCTTTGATGGTCCGGAATGGGTCTGTGTGAAGGTTTCCTCTTCAGGTTTGATCCCTTTAAACACCTCAGATCCAGCTGTGAACGAACCAGAATAATGGACCGTCCTCTTCAGAGCTCTTCTTCAGGCTTTCAGCTCCTCTGAGTTCCTTTTGTAGCCGATGGAGGGAAACCGAGTCTGGCAAAGTAAAGTTCAATGTGGTTTTATTTTTCATAAAATATGAGCTTTTCTTAGTGACAGAAGTTTGGACTGCTGTTTTCTGTAGGGCTGCAACAATCCATGTCCATGGACCCATTCAATACACTCTATGTATGTAACAAACCAGATTTTTAACATTTATTTTATCAGCTTGAAGATGAAGATGCTCTGTGTTGAAGGATTAGTGGATCTGTGTTCAACTACTCCACCTAGGCTGCATTGTGGAGCACTGATCCACTGAGAAACTTGCTGTTTCAGCAACATTTAATATAAAAACTGGACTTTTTTAGGTTAAACAAAAGTTCAGAATTAACTGCGAGACTAAACTATCGAAGCAAATCGTGAATTTTCAGTGTTGTTGCAGCCCTAATATATATAAACACATTTCACGTCTTTTTCACAATTTCATGGAAATTTCATATTTTTAGAGTAAAAAAGGGATTTTTATCACATCCCATGCAGAATAAACTGTCCTGATCTACTGTTCACCCAACTGATCTGGTTTATTTATTTATTTATTTCAGCTTCTAACTAATAAATAAAAGAAAGACAGACCTGAGGTTATTACTGATTGAAGTACAGAATGTACTAACAGCCCTAAACCTTCTAAAGGAGTTTTCCACCCATTTATCATGAAAGGCAGGTGATAATGTAAACACCTGTGTGGGTGTGTTTGTTTGTAGGTTTTTAACAAAGCACTTGATGAACCAGTTCACAAATTCAAATGAAATTCTAAAAGAAATCATTGAAAAAAAACAAAAAAACATATTTAATTCTGGAAAAGTATCAAAATAACACAGAAACCCTGCATGGTCACAGATAATTCACTTCTCAATCTGCTACAGAGTCAGATTTATTTAAATCAGACCAGTTTTTAAATAAAACCCGTCACCTGGACTGAACAGAACCTCAGTAAATCCATGAAAAGTGAAAGTCAATAAACATCGAGCATTTAATCACAAATGAATCAAAGAATTTTTTTTTAAAATAAAGTTGGTATGTTTTTTAGAAATACAGACAATATTTCTCTTTACCTGAAGGACCTTTCTCATACCTCACTGGTCCCTTTTTTATGAAAACTGAAACAGACATATACATTTTGCAGATAAACTCTACAGTTTCTTTGTGAAACAAGTGTCTAAATGACACTTTTGTCCCTGATTTTAGCCCTGAAGGCAGAAAATGATCCTTGTTCTTTGTGCTGTATCACCTCAGATTGTCGTCTTTCTGCAACACGAGACTTTAGGATTAATCTTCTCCTCAAGCAACGCCTTTTGTAACATTTTAGAGCCAACTGTTCAGGCTGTTAGTCACCTGGACTGTTAATGTGAGTCAATTTCGATTTGTCTGAGTGAAGTCAAAAAATGACCATTATCCTGTTTTTAAATCATAACTCACGTCTGTAATTGGTGGTTTTTAATACAGAGTGAGAATTGCCTAAATTTATTCTTGTTTTATTGGTTTACCAGGTGTTTTTACATATATCAACAGTTAATCTGAGCTAAATTATAGCAAAGTTTTCAGGTCATTTAGCTGCTGGTTAATAGTGTATCATGGTTAAATCTGTAACAGTAAATTCTGACCTAAAAGAGTTGAGATAAGTACATCGACGTAACTCTGGACCAATACAGAGGTGGGGGGGGGGGGGGGGGGGGGGGCGGCG
>JARVJO010000061.1:4342276-4380446 GCA_031762555.1 Cynodonichthys magdalenae
CCCCCCCCCCCCCCCCCCCCCCCCCGCAGAGCGGCAGGTGCCCACATGCTCCACTAAGTGTTCACTTAGAGCTTCATTTTTCACATTTTCTGCATGCAACGCAAAGTGCTGACAGTAATTAAAGAGCTGACAGTGTTAGCAAGTTGGTGCAGAAAATAACCTTCAGGGCAACTGGGGCAGTCCAAAAAAACTGATTCTCTGTTTTCTGCCTTGTTTTCTAGCTGAATCTGAAGCTTCCTATATCAACTGCCCAAGAGACTGCGTAACGTTTGAAGTTCTCCAGAGAAAACACGTCCCCTTCGACAAACGCCAACACCGCTGGCAGCTGGATAGAGTTTCAGCTTTTTATTTAAATCCAAATATCAGAGCTGTGCTGAACGAGGAGTATGCATTGCTCAACGGACCTGCTCTGCATAAATACTGTACATGTTGAAATACTGACGGCTAAAACAAATATTGTAAAATGATGCAAACATGACAGACGCTCCACACCTGGCAGCAGCTGCAGCAAACTCTGGCTTTGTGTCCAAAACTGAGAAGGAGTGAAAGTTTGGGCCCATTTTTAGGACTGAAGGCAGAATGTTTCACAAACACAACAGCTGCTGCACAGTAAGGGAAACACAGTGGCATCAAAATAACATGAAGCACAGGATGCATGAAGACAGCTGAGGACAACAATCAGCTCACTGCATACTGTCTGTGCAGATATATCTGCTCTGCTGACATCTTTCCTGTTTCCCACCCTCTCTTTTGATTGGCTGTTGGAAACACGTGTTTGCTGTTGGGTCTGTAATCAGTTCCAACTACCCAGCTGTGTCCAGACTCTGCTCTGAGGCTGAGGTCTGGTCCGTTCGCTTCATACAAGAACAGATTTTTGTGCCAGCTAGCCCCACTAACTGCCCCCAGCTAAAGCAGACCGGGACAGAGTTCGCTCACAGAGGAATTGTGGGTAAAACATTGTTTTGTGAGTTCTAAGCAAGTAGATTATTTGATGTCCAAGGCAAGATTTCAGGTGTAATTTTCTAAATACATAAACATTCCAAATTAAATAGTTTTGTTTTGGAGATTAATTTTAACTTTAGAAACCAGGTTGTCCAATTAAAACACTTAACTATAATTGATTTGAAACAGGAAACCAGAAATGTATCTGATACCTGCCAACATCTGCTGACACCATGAGGAACACCTGTTCATGTTAATCAGCAGCTGTGGACTGAAGCAGTTCTAGGGGGGTCCAGGGGTAGACTCCCCCAGAAAATATAGTAAAAGATCTCCTCAAAACTTTGCATTTTCCTACAATTTTAAGGCATTTTACTAAATACTTAAGATTATTAAAACATAAATCAGCATTTTATGAAAGTAGAAGACTGAAAACCAGACTTTAACCTGAACATTATCTGAGATATTATCATTCTTTTTTCTACTCACACACTGAGCACCAGTTAGTCCTGACTGCATCATTATTTATCACAAAATATCCTCTGCACCAGAGAACACCTCACATAGAGACACAGCAGCCGAGAAACCAACAGAACCTTCATTAACTTGAGTAACCAGTGATTGTATTACAAAATAATCAACTATACTCTGATAAAAAGTTTGTAATTTGTTTCTAATTGTGATTTCAATTAGTAAGATTTTTGAAATTACTTAATTTGAGTAAAATTTCTCTTATTTCAAGAAATTTATTTAGTGAAATAGTCTTACTCCATTGGCAGATTGTTTTTACTTAATTTGAGTTAAATTTCAAGGCTAACAAGATAAATAATTAAACGCATTCTGCTAACAAGATTATTAATCGTTCTTGTTCAGTAAATCAGTCTCAAAACCTTTTTTTGTCTGGATATAAGATTTTAAAACTTGGTCAGATGTACAGGGATTGTTCTTGACTGCCACAATACAGAATTTCACCTCAATTTTTCTTAAAACTGCTAATTTACAGCCATTTGAAATAAAAAAATATCTGAGGCGGCCATCTTGAAGTTTCAAATCAAAAGTATTTTGTTATTTGTATGTGCCCCCCTTGAAACAAGCCTGAGCCCCCTCCCTTGTGCCACCTCTTGCCAAAAAGAAATAAAGTCTAGCTCCGCCCCTGCAGGTGATCGCCAAGCTTCTGCAGCTCTTGCAGAGGTAACTGATTCACAGAATCAGATTTGTTGGAGCAGAGAAACAAGTAAAACATGCAGAGTAGAGGTCCTCGAGGACCTGGATTGTCCACCTCTGGACTGAGTCTGATCAGGTGGACTGAGACGTTCAGCAGCATCCAGGACAGATACAGCCGAAACAAAAACTCAACCATTTAAACATGGATCCAGTGGACAGGATCTCTCCGGTGGTTAGATGTTATTTTATTAATAATAAAACTTTAATGTAGTGTTTTAGTTCTCACCATATGTTGGCTGCCAGTCCACACCTGTCGTGACGTCCAGGTCCAGTCTCTGCCTGCACCGGCCTGAGCCCTGGATGAGCTCCTGCAGAGGGAAGTCTGCGTTCACGTCGGGGTAACACCTGAGGCCGGTGGAGCACCTCGGGGTGTAGACCCCGCAGGTCTCCCCCTCCAGCCGGGCACACACCGGGCAGCAGCCGCAGCCCGGCTCCCTCACCACCTCTGTACAACCTGGGGTCACCTTGGGACAAGCGTTAAGATCCTCCGCCGTGCAGCTCGGACATCTGAACACCAAATCCCCCAGCACAACTCCAGGCCGAGCACAGAACGCGAGCAGCAGGTTCAACATGAAAAATGTGATCATTATAGAGTTTGTTGGGTTTGCTGCTGAGTGCTGAAATAAAAATGACCCTTGGAAAATGAACTTCAGGATCCTGGAACAGTCAACTCTTTGTGTAAACACTCTGACAGGGTCCTATCTGCTGTTGTATTCCAGACTGACACTGAAGAGAAAAAGGAGAAGTCAGACTTTATAAACCCTGCAGCAGAGCCATATTTTCACATTTCAAGAAGGAATTTTGTCAAGGTTCCACCTCTTTATTCCCACATTTAGTGAAACAGATTATTCATTAAAACCTGGTGTACCAAGTCTGGAGTGGAAGGACTGGACGGGTCCAAAGAGAGCTCTTACCTGAACCCCATCAAACACGTTTCAGATGAACTGAAACAAGTTGTTTGTTGCCTCCCTTCAGTCCCTGCTGGGGTGGTGCTCGGGTGGAGTCACTGGTGCTGCATCGTTTGGACGTTCAGCAGCAGGAAACGTCTGTCACTTTGGGTGAAGGTGTCATTTCCTGTCCTCCAGCTGAACAAAGGATGCACCTGAAGGTTTCCAGCACTGCAGAGGGATTTTATTGCAACTCTGGTACAACATACTCTCAGGCAACGCTTAAATTTAACATCAATATACTGATGGAATATTAAGATACAAAACAAAATCAATTAAAAGAAAACGTTGCTATCATAACTTCTCACACACAAAGCAGAATGGGGTGCTGAATGCAAAAATTCTGCCCCCCCAATGCATATGGCTCTGGTTCATGTTCCTATGGCTGGGGGTGTGGCCATGAGTTGAGATGCAGAGGGGCGTGGTTAGTAAATATAAGATTTAAGATATCCATAAGTTTAATCACGAGTTCTGGTTCAACTTGTGTTTTTGTCGGCTGCCACAACAACTGAAAAAAACAGAGAAACACTTTAGAAACATTTTGCCTGGAACAACAAGTAGTAGGAAAGATTTAGATTTAAGATTCAAGACACATATTTAGATTTAAGATATATACTGTATTTATATATTTAGACCACTTGAAGATTATTATTTCTTGAATTATTATTTTTAAAGGAGCAGATATTACAGGATGTTTTTTTCTTTGCCTTTCATTTTATTTATTTGTATTTTTTATTGAATATAAAATTTGTTTTGTTTTTAAATGAATTAATTCAATGAAGTGAATGAATTTTAAGATTTAAAGATAGATATTAAGATTTAACATTTAAAAATATATTTAGGATTCAGATATAAATATAACAGGGAGAGGCAGAAATAAATATATTATAGAAATATAGATATAACATTTAGGTATAGATTTAAAATTTATGAGCATTTCCAACTAAATGTGAGAAAAACACATTAAACGTGAAGAAAGTTCTCTCTTTTTTTTCTGTTGAAATTTTTGTCACCCCGTAAGGCAGCCATGTTGGATTTTGTGGTTATGGCTGGTCAGAAATCTTCAACGATCCTAAGCTGGAATTCCGACTTTGTTGATGCATCACAGTTAATTTTTACTTCCAAGTAGAAATAGAACAAAAACAAGAACCAGGAGTGGATGCAGACGGGTGGATGAAACAGGTGGATGGAGACGGGTGGATGGAGACGGTGTATGGAGACGGTGTATGGAGATGGGTGGATGGAGACCAGTGGATGCAGATGGGTGGATGCAGACAGGTGGATGCAGACAGGTGGATGGAGACGGGTGGATGGAGACGGGTGGATGCAGATGGGTGGATGCAGACAGGTGGATGGAGACGGTGTATGGAGATGGGTGGATGGAGACCAGTGTATGCAGATGGGTGGATGCAGACAGGTGGATGGAGACAGGTGGATGGAGACAGGTGGATGGAGACGGGTGGATGCAGATGGGTGGATGCAGATGGGTGGATGCAGACAGGTGGATGGAGACGGTGTATGGAGACGGTGTATGGAGACGGGTGTATGGAGATGGGTGGATGAAACAGGTGGATGCAGACAGGTGGATGGAGACAGGTGGATGGAGACCAGTGTATGCAGATGGGTGGATGCAGACGGTGTATGGAGACGGGTGGATGGAGACGGTGTATGGAGACGGGTGGATGGAGACCAGTGGATGGAGACGGGTGGCAGAGTTGGTTTGTGACAGGAGGGCTGCAGGATTGAAAGTGAAGGTTTATAAGATGAAACCTGCTGGGATGTCTGGTTTGGAGATGAACATGTTTAGAAGGTGTGAAATGGACCTCATAAGAAATGAGGAGCATTTCAGGTTTGGACATGTTGAACAATATAAGGGGTTCCACAAGGGTCAGTTTTAGGACCTATACTTTTTACCATCTGGGCTATGGTCTTACAAGTGCAGTTGTGCATTTTTATGCCGACGATTCAGTAATTTATTGTGTGGAAAATCAGTTGCCCTTGTTTTTAAAGTCTTGCAGCCCTTTTTCAACATCTTTCAATTATTACAACTTAGACTCTTACTGAATGCAAGTAAGACTAAGAGCATGTTATTTTCTAACACGAAGAAGGTGCCCTCATTTCTCCCTGCTATCACTACCACACAGGGTATGCCCATTGATTTTATAACATCTTATAAATATCTTGGCATCAGCACAAATGAGAATTTAACTTTGAAACCCCACACTGAAAATCTCCTGTAAAAAAAAAAAAAAGTTGTTTCTCAAAAAATGCCAGAAAACGTCTTGTTTCTGCCACTTTTATGAGTAGACTATGGGGATATATGAAAGAATCTGCCAGCTCATTATGTCTGGAACATGCACTTGGGGAGTTCAACATTTTAATATACAGATTAGAAAGTTTGTCAGGAGGCGTTTGTATTTGTTGTCAATGAAAACCTTTTCTTTGATGATTTACAGGATTGATTTTTAGACGTGTGAAGTAGATCGTATTGTTTTTATGTTATTTTGATGTGATGTATGTAACAGGTCTCTCTTGTAAATGAGACAATGAGTCTCAAGAGATGTTCCTATATAAATAAATACAAATAAGGAGACCACAGAGAAGGTTAATGTTATTTTCTGGACGTCTTCTTTCAGCAGCGTATAGATTTTTCCCATGACCTCTTCAACATTTATCTGCTGACATCACGTCTGTAGCATGTGCACCCGCCGGTTAGCAACTGTGAATGAATGGCTGTAAAAACCAAACAATGTGGAAACGTTTAATTTGAGTCCGAGGCGGGACGGTTAGGTCTGATGGTGCGATGCTGAGAGACGTTTGAACCGGGCTTCTGAAAGATCCATGTCACACAGAGACATTTAACAGAATACATCAGGGAGGAGGTCACATTTTCCAGTTCTGTTCCTGCGTCAGGGCGAGAGTTCAGAGGAAAAAAAAGTGTTTTTAGAGGAAACATCAAATATTTAAAGAATAATGTTTTGGATGTGTTGATGCTGATGGAATAGAAGAATTAAGTAACGTTAATTTTTCTTACTAAAACTCAAACTGAAGCGTCAGGTTTTTATTTCAGACAACTTGATTTGATCAAACACAAGTTTGGAACCAGGAAGTAGGACCAAATCTTTAACCCAAAATCGGGTGGTGACCTTAACGAGGAGTTTTAGGGTCCCTCCACCTGTCTTTGTTCACCAGAGAACTACAGTTCCTATAAATCTGTATTTTAATTTAATTTAATATCATTTTAGACAGCATTCTGTGTTAATAATGAGAGCTTTTAAAAGAAATTAGAGCTGAAATGATTATTTCCTCTGTTGAGATCCTGACTGGGGAAAGTCCTCCCAGTCCATTTGGGCTGGTTGACTCTGAGGTCTGAGTTCAGGTCTTTGGAGGGGGGGTGGGGGGAGGAACATCCCTCTGGGTGACATGGGAACAGCCAGGCTCGGTCTGGGAAAGGAAGCAGGCTGTTTTCTGTTGCACAATCTAATTAGCTCCGAGGTTTCAGCAACAAGAAGCTGGACCAGATCTGCTCAGAGGGTTTCTGCAAACACTCGTCCTTTTTTCAGTTTTGCTCTGTAAAATCATTCTCACCATCAGATTCTAGTTTTTGTTTTACCAAGAGGAAGGAAGCAGCAGGACATAAAAACCGAGGTAAGAACATTTCTTTCTGTTTCATGCTTTGAATCCTGACGTATTTGTTGTGCTCTGTTTGGATGAAGAGACTCTTCTGCTTGTGTTTAAATGAACATTTTGGATATTTACATACATTCTGTACTGATTGTGTGAGTGCAGGTAACATTTTGCTCTCATGTGAGATGATTTCATTAGTTTGAACATAGCTATAAGTGAGAAAACTCCTGAACAGATCTGGTTAAAATTTACTTTTTTCACCATCAAACCACTATTAGATCATCAATTACATATATTTTGGTTATTTTAAGACAATAAGGCGCACTTATAAATGGCTTATAAATAATTTATAGATGGGTTATTCATCTGTAAACACTTTATAAAGCATTAATAAATGTTTATTATGCATTAATTAAAGAAGAGAAAGAGATAAAACTGTCTGGTTTATTGTCTAATAGTGATCCAAATCTGTTCATGTACATATTACATCTCAAAGGTGTTTATTAAACATTTAATAGGTTTGTAAGCATAAATAAATATAATATTCTACTGTATTACTGCATTATACACATCCACAACTATCAAAGCGAGCCTTATTGTGAAACAGTACTATTTATAGGGCTCACTTGTGACATTTTTACATGTTTATGAAGACCGACTTACTTTTTCTTTTTGGTGTTTACAGATGAATTAATAACCCATCTATAAACTATTTATAAGCCATCTATAAGGGGAGCCTTATTGTAAAGTGGTACCGATGTTTTATACAAACCATGTTTTTATAGAGAAACGTGGAAAAATCTTGACTCATTTCTTTGTAATCTCTTCCCAAGCAGCCAGACTTTCTTTGTGATGCTTTAAAGTGGTTTGGATCAATAATTCATCAGGCTTTGGGCGGCCGATCAGAGAAAGTTCTTGAGGTTTTTATCACAAAGTGTTCCTCAGAAGACCTCAGGAAGTCCTCCCTCCCCTCATCCATTATGTTCTCTAACTCACTCAGTGCATCACGATCACTAAACGCTGGATTAAATGAAGGAAAATCAACAGAACCTGCAGAGATGGACGACATGTTAGATATCTGGAGGAGTTCAGGTCTGAGTGACGGTTGGATGGAGATGGTTGCTCTGGTCCCCCTCACACAAACACAAAAGAAAAATCTGTTAGAATCCAAAGAAATAAAAAGTTGAAGCCCTTCAGAAGAACACGGAGAACTGCTGATAAGACGAAGAAGAAAGTCTGGCTGCTTGAAGAGCAAATATAAAGACATTTCTACAACAGCTGATATAAAACCCTTGGTTTCTTCATGAATTTTTAAACAGAAGATGCTGACCATCCTTTTTCCAGCACTCCTCTTCACCTGGACAGGTAACATCATCACTCATCATGAATAAAAATATATAGCTATATGAAGCGAAAATATTAAACTGTGCAGATTGACTTCAGGTACAGTCCAGGTTTCTCCCTCTGCAGAGATGTTTTCTGCAGGAAACTCAGTCAGAATTCAGTCGCTGTGTGACCAGAACCTGTTCAACCATAGAGTTCATGTCTGTCGGTGGGATTTCAACATCAGCATGGGGGACAGCAGCTACCAGGACAGATGTCCCTGGCCTTCAGCTAAACCGTGAATATTACTTTCTGTGTTTGAAATGAAACGTTTCTTTGATGAGTTTAAACTCACAGGTGGAATAAAAACGCAGGAATCAGCTTTATAACCAAGACAAATAATTTATAAAATTATGTTTCCCTGTATTTTACTGAGCTGCAGTGTTTAAAGCAATAACTTCGATCTTTTACAAGAAAATATATATTTTTTGTTCTTTTAAAGTAATGATCTGGAGCTGACGTTAAAGTTATAACAAAGGAAAAGTCTTATTTTGAAAAGTATTTGGAACATAGTTTGAAATTGAAAGGTTTTGGATCTTAAAATAATAATAAATAAATAAATAAAAATGACTCAAAGATGAGACACATAAAAAAAAAGGGAAAAAAATCAGTTTGTTCTTGACAAATTTGTTGCTTCAAGTCATTTTAACTGTAAAATATTATATTTGTTCACAGTGTGACTCAGCGGGTGAAAAAAAACAATCCTAGTTTTTATTCATAAATTGCATGAGATGTGTTAAATCTGTGGGAGTAAGAAGAAAATTATTGACGTTCATTTGAATTATTTAAAGTTCCTGTGATGTGCAAATTCATGAAATACTAAAAGACAAGGAAAACATCTTTATATTTAAGAAACTTGGCGTATTACACATATTACTTGTTATGTCACATAATTGGCGTATTTTCTTTTGAATTTGACTCAGCTAAAGTGAAACAGGAAGTGACATCAAAGGGGAACTCCTGGTTTTAATTTATTTAAACAATATTATTTGAACTATGACTCTCATCTCTCTGTGATGGGGATTAAAATAATCTAAATAAACATCAGATTTTTCTGTTAGTCGTAGCAGCGCTCTGATCACGTTCCGACATTCCCCTTTGACATCACTTCCTGTTACTTCACACGCAAATATCTCAACAACTGTTCATCTCAGCAGCGTGAAATCTTTTTTACAATGTGTTATAAATGTTTTCTTTCCAAAAATGCATTCATATTTTATTACAACAATTTGATGTCACAGGCACTTTTACCTCTTAGGTTCGAGTTTTGTTTTTTGGAATTAAACTTATTTTCTTTTCTATTTTGCAGCTTCTACTATATCCTGAATGAGTGTGTAAACATGAGCGCAATTAAGAGCAAATGCTCGGGGAACACGTTCCTGCTGGATAAGGTGTTCTTGGAGGTCCACCAGATCTACTTCTCTCTCTGCAGACGAGTCCAGGACCCCCCTCTCCTCACGCTCCTCCTCTTTATAGCCCCTGGCATCATCATAACGCTCTTTGTGCCCTTCCTGTGCGTTCACCTCACCAC
This sequence comes from Cynodonichthys magdalenae, assembly GCA_031762555.1. Classification (NCBI taxonomy): domain Eukaryota; kingdom Metazoa; phylum Chordata; class Actinopteri; order Cyprinodontiformes; family Rivulidae; genus Cynodonichthys; species Cynodonichthys magdalenae. Next base: position 4,351,928 of record JARVJO010000061.1, read on the forward strand.
CTGGAACACCACACCCTGACTTGTTACCATGGTAACGTCTTCTGGGAATGCTTTTAAAGGTTTTAGTGCACTGGTGAGATTCAAACATTTATCTCTTTAAACCAAATATATCCCACTGATGGAGAAACGCAGGAAAAACTATCTCTTTTTGTTTCTGTCACATAATAAATGTTTATTTCAGACAAAATAAAACAGCTTTTTACAGTCGTAATAAAATAAACCTGTTGTTAAATATTTCACACATCAAACCTGAATTACAAATGCAAACATTCTGCAGCTCTTTCTGTACGCAGATCTAAGTTTACGTCAAAGAGTTGGGCACACAATGAACTAAGATTAAATAATAATTTAACACCTAAACCTGAAACTGAAGATATTTACAACATGTTTGGCAGGACTTCTGCTCTAAAAATCTATTCTGGTGGGAAAAACAAACAAATATGACGTAAAACGGAGAGTTTAAAAAAAGGCAACTGACCTTTAACAGCAAACAAAACCAACTTTAAACAGAAAAGTTGGTCTCAGTTTTCAGGCTCAGGATCAACAAATCAAAAAAGACAACAAAAAACTAAATGAAGCAGCTCTTTGTTTCCCAGCAACAATAAAAGAAAGACTCTCAGTAAAATATCTGCCGTCCTTCTGTTAAAGCTCCAAACATCACCTCATCAGAACTGATCCATGTTTCACAAAAACAACAGAAGGAAGTTTAAAACTGGTCTGGGTGGTCTGCCGAGGAGGTACGAGCTCACGTCGCTGAAATGTTTTAAATTACGTCTGTCAGACAGAGCAGAACACCAACACCTTTTATTATCTTAATTAAAAATTAAATCATCTTAAATAATACCCAAAGCTGCGAACATGACAGGCAGAATAATGTGTCGACTCATCAAATCTAACAGAACAAATCAAACAGAAACACTTTGAAACTCAAGTCAAACATTCCTGCAGCATCTTTAATGAAAAATAATAATATTAACAGAGATATATTCAGTTCAGTCTTTCTGCTTGATCAATTTATGTTCAAAATAAAACAGAAGCAATTTCTGTTTGTTTCTGTTTCATATTTAAATGATTTTTCTGCATCCATTCAGAGGGAAACCCTTTGTGCCTGATTCGTGTAATTAGTGAGAAAAAAATTCCATTTCCTGAGAATCAGTGGTTATCAATTCTCTGGAAAAAAAAACAACAAAAAAACAGAGGAAGAGGAGCTTTAGACAGAGCTCAGATGTTGCGTCTACAGACAAATCACTGAAGGGTTAAATTAAAAAAATCTGTTTTGTTGCCGTTTTATGGAAACAGAACATTAAACAAACAGAAACCAAAGTTATTATTTCATGAATTTATCAGCTGTAAACAAAAAAAAAAGGAAAACTTTTGGAATTTGATTTGTTTGCAGAAAGAAAATATTTCCATCTGCTTGAGCCAACATAACTTTAGCTCTATTGAATAAATGAATAAATAAATAAAACAAAGACAAAACAAAAGCTGATTGCAAATAAAAAAGGAAATTACAACAATAATGAAGATTATTTTTAATAAACTGATTTGGGTTCGGATTAATTTACATAAAGAAAACAAATATTCAAAATAAATTTATATCCAAAGACAAGATTCACTGCTTATTTATAAAGTTATTAAAGTTTTTTATATTCAACTTAGAGACTTCTATGCTTCTAATTCATCGCAAATAGAGAGAAATAAATAAATAGGTGAAAAAGTAAAAGTGCAGAGTGAGGTTGCATAACTAACATAAAAAACTGGGACTGTTTAGTCTGAGTTCATCCAGTGTTTTTAATCTGTAAAGGTTGAGATTATTTCACTGCAGAGGATTAATCCTGTGACTCATTAACAGAGAGAATAAAGCAGGTGTTTGAGTCTCAGTCTCTGCTCCGCCTCACTAAAACAAACACTCTCACCTCAAACCATTTAGTAATAAAGCTTCAGCTTTAATTCTTCACATCGTGTGTTGGCTTCACAAAACTAAGTCAACAAAGCAAAAAGGCTGGGAAGCAATATTTACAGATCAAAGGTCAGTTTCCCCTGAGACAGAACTCCTTCATGGATATATATATATTTATACAGTAACAGGATGGTTGTGTAAAAATCACATTAATTACAGGAGTTTGTTGATCTTTAAAGTCGGTTTGATCAGGACTGAGGAGCCCCCATGAGACCAGAGACTTTATGCATCAGTTCACAGTTTGTTTTACTTTCATTCTGACCAGATGACTAATAAACTGTGGGTGTAAACAAACAGCTAAAACATCATAGAGCTTATCGGTCCATCTAGAGGACGGCTGTTTTAATAGATCACCACCTGAATTCAAACTAACAGCAGGAAGAAGAATCCTCATGTTAGTTGTGTAAAAGTTTAGAAAACATCCAGCCAGATGATTTAGTTTCTGTAATTTAGGATCTATTTAAACATTTCCTGCATCAAAACGTTCAGCTCCTTCAGGACGTTCCAGCTATGACTTTTAGTATTTCAGCAATTTAGACTTTTTGAGATATTTAGATTTTTCAGCTATTTTTGTTCTTATTGAGAATGAATGGAGCCGTTTTCAACATCCTTAAAATCCTTTAAAATAGTTCAATGTTGCCTTTTGTTCTGGTTCTGCTTTTTGTAAACTTATTTGTGCCAATTTTAGCTTCCTTCACTTTTCTTTTTTTTTACTTATTTTTAACTTTCTCCTGCTTTTCAGTTAGTTTTTGGTTCTTCCGTTAGCTGATTAATTCAGCAAACCTGTTCTTGCTGCTTCTTGGTGATTCAGCTTTTCAGCTACTTTTCTGCTAGCTTCAGATTTTTTGGCTGCTTGACAACAAATTGCAAAAAGTTTGCACATCAAATCTTTCAGCATTAGGCGTTCACGCTGCATTTTCGTTGGCTGTGTCTCAATTCAGGGGCTGCATCCTCACGAGTGAGCATTTGTCGACCGATACGTCACTGCCCCGCCCCGAGTGCCGTCCCAATTCCAAGGCTCCTCCTCGTGCAGCCGACACACAATCTCTAAAATCAAGGATGCATCAGAGTCTCCTTCCAGAGGATATCCCAGGATTCAATGCACCGACAGCAAACTGTTTTTTTACCAAGTCGGCGTAGTTTGGAAATTCATCACAGACTGAAGAATTTGTTTTAAATGTAAGTTTAGCAACTGAGCTGATGAAATTCATGCTGCAGTAAGAAATTAAAAAACGTAGCTACAAGTACTGATACTAGAGCTAAACCCAGATTATTAATGTTTTTTATTTATTTACGAGTAACGTTTTAATTGTAAATTGAAAAGACGTGTAAACACACGTCCCAACGCATCTATGTCTGATATGAAAGCGATCACTATGGTAACGATGTAGACCATTTCATTTCACAACAGTTTTAAGCAGCTTACCTGGACTGGGAAGGACGTGGTCCACGCCAGCTGAGCTTCGTACTCATGAGGACCCAGTCCATGAAGTGAGACACAGCCTGTTAATTCAAACCCTCTAGTTTGATTTTGACCTCAGTGTTAAACTTTTGTTGGCTCCGCCTCCTGACGGTGGAGGAACTGGTTCTTTGTTCTGGTCCAGCAAAGACAGATTTTTGATGCTTCATTGATCGAAGCAATAAAGAAAAAGATGATGAGAAAGAACTTCCTTCTAAAAACCTAAACTTTACAATCATCTGGTTTCTGACACTCGTGGTTTAATAATAATAATAATAATAATAATAATAATAATAATAACAACACTCCTTTGGTAAAACGTAACCGCTCTCCTGTATCTTTAACCTCTATAACTTTCCAGTTATATAATTGATTCCATCTGTAAAAACATGTGAAAATAAAAGCACAGATGAAAAGTGACGACTGCTGACCTACAACATTTCCAGCAGTTTATCCCAATCTTGTGTCAACAAATTATAAAATAGAAAAATAAAAAAATTGGAACCAAATTTGCTAATAAATCCAAAACCACAATAATAAAACAGACAGGTACTAAGAGTACCAAACACCTAATAAATAAATAAGAAAATCTAAATATTTAAGTGTTTTTTATGAATCCTGGGAGTTTGGCTTCACGTAAGTTTAAAGAAGTTTAATGAAAAGCTGTTGAAAGTGCTCCGAGGTCTGTACAGGACTGAAACGGGGACCTCAGCTCGTTTAAATCACTGCATCTTAAAGACGAAGGCAGAACAGGAAGAAGGCAGCTAATCTACAGGCAGTGAACTCCTTTAAGTTTTCATTAATTAATCTGCTCCTATTTTGTGCTACGTGTCACCATAATCATTGCACTTTTGCCCGTAACCTGTGAAACAATTAAAGGGATTTTAAGGTAAAAACTTGATGCAAGATGTGTGTTCTGCAAGATTAGTCCTCTTCCTGGAGATTATCACACCACCACTGTGTCGATTTATAAAAACAAAAGGTAAGAAATGCTCATCCAGACCATTACAGGAGCTCCCGCTGCACTTTTTTCTGCTACCCTGTGACTCCGAGGTTTCCAAAGAGGCGTCTGTGCTTCGAGCCGTGAGGCAGACGAGGCCGTTATCAGTTCATACAAGCATGTGGATCTCGTTGTACTCGTCTCGTCCGTCCTCGTCAAAGTTGGGAGAGTCCTCGTCGCAGTCCAGCTGTGAATCAACAGAACATCTTTGCTTATTTATTTTTAAAATTTAAACAGCTCTCTATTTTGCTTGCGTGGTTAGCAAAGAATGGCTCACTGAGCTAGCTAGGAGTAACCAAACATTGGCTTGTTTGCGATAATCAGAATGTGGCCCATAAATGTGCATCCACAAACAAAAATTATCAATAAAAATTCCAAGTCATTGGTTATTATAGTAACTTGGAAATATTTTAACCCACGGCGATTTACCCAGTAAGGATGAGGGAAGCACAACATTACGTAAAAGAACAAGTATTGCTATTGTTTATCTTTAAATTGGGTTATTTTATTCTATTGAATCATAAATTTCAAATTGGCAATTTAAATAAAATCAATATTTGTATTAAATTATGTAAAAATATATATATTTTTAGTGGGCCATATGGAAGACACCTGCGGGCTGTATGTGGCCCACGGTCCACCAGTTGAACAGCCCTGTTTTAACCTTTTATGTTGACCATTTCCTAGAACAAAGCTGTTGTTGTAGTTGATAGGTTTAACCCGATGGAGCTGACATAAAATGGGTTTAAGAGATCTGTCCAAAAAAATAAATAGTCTTTCTGGTTGGAGCACAGAGCAAAAGAAACATTTAGCTGTAATATCTGTCAGGTGGGTATAATCACGGAAGAGAAAATCATCAAGAATGCCAGTAAAAAACATTCCATCATGCAGGGCTATAATCAAACAGATATATAAACACGTCAACATCAATCTTATATTAAATTTGCTTTAAAACAGATAAATTGAGGCGATGTGGGACGAGATGATCGTGGAAAAGACTCAAACATCCCAGGAATGTTTCTGCTGCTGAGACGTACCGCCTGGAGCTCACGTTCCTCAAAAACCCTGGAGAGGACGAGGCGGCGCAGCGGCACTGTCATGATGAGGACAAAGGGGAAGGCCAGGGAGGCGGCGGTGGACTTCACTACCCACAGAGCCACGATGCACGCCAGCTGGATGATGGTGAACATGTTCATCCGCCATGTCTTCACCTGAAACAACACACAGACAGCTGGGTTAAAACCAGTTCAAAACCAGATTAAACCAATTTAAAACAGTTTAAAACAGCTAAAAATCAGATTAAACCTGTTTAAACTAGTAAGGTCACTGTTTCCAAAACCATTGTCCTCCAGAAAAACACATCTTTACACATTTTTGGCTTCATCTAGTAGAGTTTTATGAGCAAAAGGCTAAATGTTGCAAACAGCTAGCTGAAAGTAGCAAAATGAGAGCTAGAAGCTAAAAGGAACATACAGCTTGCTTAAAGCTAAAAGTTGCAAAAAGCTAGCTGTAAGTTGCAAAAGCTAGAAGCTTAAAGCAGCAAACAGATGGCTAAATGCTAAAGCAGCAAAATGAGACCTAGAAGCTTAAAGTAGCAAACAAATAGCTAAAAGCTAAAAGGAAGAAATGAGAGATAGCTGCTTCAAGTAGAAAGCAGATAGTTTTAAGCTAAAAGTAGCAAAATGAGATTTATATGCTTACAGTAGCAAACAGATAGCTAAAAGCTAAAAGAAGTTAAATGAGAGCTAGAAGCTTCAATTAGCATACAGATAGCTAAAATATTAGATATCCAATTTCCCTCTGGGATCAATAAAGTATTTTTGAATCTGAATTTTTAACAGCTAAACGTAGCAAAATGAGATCTATATGCTTAAAGTAGCAAACAGCTTGCTTAAAGATAAAAAAATGCAAAATGAGAGCTAAACGATAAAATTAGTAAACAGTTTACCTGAAGCTTAAAGTTGCAAACAGTTAGCTTAAAGTAGTAAATTTAAACGCTAGTAGCTAAATGTTGCAAACTGGTAACTGAAAGTAGCAACAACAGAACTAAAAGCAAAATGAGGGCCTAAAGTTAAAAGTTGGAAACAGCTGGCTGAAAGTAGCAACAGCTCGCTTAAAAGCTAATAGCAGCAAACAGCTGAAAGTAGCAACATGAGAACTAGAAGCTAAAGTAGATAAAGATCGCTAAGATTTAAAAATAGCAAAATGAGAGCTAAAAATACAGATATCTTCAATTTAAAATAGTAAAATAAGATCTAGAAGCTAAAAGTAGCAAACAGCCTGTTAAAAGCTAAATGTAACAGAATGAAGCTGTCATTACTACCATCAGGGGTTTATTCTCTGATTTTCCAATAAACACATTAAAGATTAGAGAAACAAAGCTTGGTTACCTTGGTGACGTAGGTGTGGTCAGGGTGGTGCTTGGCAGGAGTGACCATGAGCGTGATGCGTTCGTACAGCTGGATGCCCGTCAGAGACGTGACCCCCATGTAGAGGAAGATACCGAAGAGAACGGCCAGAGGGATGAGGCGCAGCACGTCCGTCATCACGATGGACAAACCTGACAGATTATTTTACTAATTATAAAAGGCGGGCGATCATGTACTTGCCAGTATTAACCTAACTGTAGCTCTTTGTTTCCTCCTACCAACGAGCACGGCCACCAGCAGCCCCGTCAGCCTCTGCTCCTTCACCTCCTGGATCATGGGCTTTTCTCCCGGAGCCGTGGCCTTGCTCATGACGGTCAGCGCGTTGACGTGAGTGACGGACCGGACCGTGGCCGCGGTGAGCCACGGCAGGCCGAACAGCGGGCAGACGGCGCCGAGGATGACGATGAGCAGGAGGTCCAGGTGGAAACCCGAGCCTTTGACGAGGCGACGCTCCTTTTTACTGACGATCAGTCTGACGGGGTGAAGAGAAATGGAAACTCAAACAAAACAAACGCTCAAGAGTTTAACAGAATGTTTGCAGTTCTGCTAAAAACCTACGAAGTGATCTGTGTTTCCATGAAAATGAGAATGAACACAAGAAGCGCCGGAACAACAGAAGCTCCCATCATCCAGGTCGGAAACGGCTGCTTGTCTCCAAACGGACTGATCAACCAGCTTCTCTTCTCAGGGGACGTGACCGAAAAACCTGAAGGAACGTTGAGTTTCTGAAAGGAAAAGCCTTTAAATTCAAGGGAGACGTTTATAAAAAGCTCCTGAATGTTCCTGACAGGGAAGCTACCTGTGTGTAAGTGTCGGTGATGCCGTAATCCAACAGAACGGAAACCAAGATTGAGATTGGGATGCCGAAGTCACCAATGATTCTTCTGGCCTGAGAAACAAGAACATCAGAATTGTACAAAGCTTTAAAAAAAAAAAACTCCACAAAAAGCTGTTTAAAATAAAAGTACCTACCTTGCCGCCTAAAAAGCGACTGTTTCTGAACTTGCGGAGGAAGAATGCGACAAAGAAAGTGCCCATCATGAGCACCAGGGACAGCAGAGCCGTGTTGGGCTGGTTGAGGATCTGACTGTCGAAGTTCTGAAACTTGTTAGCAATGCTGGAGTCGGTGGGGTACACAGCCATCAGAGGGTGCTCCTTAAACACCTGCAAACAAAACAAAACAACTTACTTCAAGATTTAATGAGCAAATATGGGGAGATTTTTAGGAAAACCTTAAGTTTCACAGCAGTGAGACACTGGGTGAAAGAAGGCAGAAATACTTTTTGATGTATAAATTGTATAAGAAATTTGTGGCAAAATATGCATATGTAAGCATTTTTAAAAGTATGTGTATTTCAGAAGATATCACGTGTGATGTCATCACAATTGAAGTTGAACATTTCATGGTAAAACCTTTAAAAATCAGTAAAAATTTACATATTTTTTTCTGTGTTCATGCATTGGAGCCAATCAATAGTGTTTATTTATGTTATAAACCACTTTCGAAATATTATTTTCTAACTAGATTAAATGCACTTTCTGTGAACAATCCATTGTGAAAGCTTAATGATTTTGCTGAAAGCGTATGAAGTGTATGTGTATGAATGTTGAACTGCTAATGAGAGTTGAAAAGCTAAAATGAGAATCAATATAACTGTGTAAAAAATGCTGATTGTACAAGAATTATAGCTGAAATGGTGATAAAATGATTAAATTAGCAGAAAAAAATAAATAAATAGAAGCACAGCACAAAGTGGCAGATGGATATCAATAATAGCAGAAAAAATGCTAAAACTACCGTAGTTTATATAGAAAGTAAAAGTATCATAAAAAAGTTAAAGAAATAACCAGAACAGAAGATGAAAAGAGAACTAAAGATTTATAAGCATTTTGAAGGGATCTAAGGTTTTTGAATACAGCTCCATTCATTTTCAATCAGAGCAAAACTATTAAAAAAGTGAACTAGGTAAGAAAAAGTAATAATAGCTGAAATACCAAAAGTCATAGCACCCATTGCATAAATGAGCTGAATGTTTTGATACATGAATTGTTGAATTAGCACCAAAATTAAGGAACTAGTGATGTGCCGAAAAACCTACAGAACAATAAAGAGAAACAGGATCACTATAGTGTGACTCTTTAATGAGCATTCCTATAAATAAAATAAATATTAGGCAGCCCTGTGGTACGAGTCGTTACCTTGATGAGCTTAGAGAAAGTCTCGTAGATAAAAATGAGAGAAATGAGGAACGCAAAAATCTCCTGGGTGAAGGGGGAAATGTAGCGCACGAGAAAACTTCCTTCTGCGGCCACGATCACCAGGACGATGACGATGAGCCAGAACCCGATCCACACTCGACCCGTCAGGTACTCAAAGTTATAGACCTGGCAGAACTGAGAGACGAGACGTTTTAGAGACCGGGTGAAAGGTGAGAAGGTACAACACATGCTCTAAAATCTGAGTTTAAAAAAAACAATCTCTTTACTTGAACTTATCTGTTTCTCAAAGATAAAATTTGAATCGAAGATCACCCCCAAACTTTTGACATAAGATTTAACAGATGGCTCTAAGATACCTAGATCTCTGAGTTAAACACTGTGATTAACGCTGGGTCCAAAAATAATAACTTCAGTTTTATTGTCGTTTTAATTGAATTATTGTGCTTTAATTAAAGATAGATCTGGGTGTCCTCTGCGTAGGAATGAAAAAGGATGTCAAATTTTCTAAACATAGAGCCTAAGGGAAGCAATAAAATGGGGCCAAGAATGGATCCCTGGGGAACTCCACATGTGAGGGGAGCTGAGGAAGAAACAGAATTTCCAAGCTTTACAGCTCTGATGGGCACCTTATAGAAGGCTTCTTCAAAAACCAGTAAAGGTCCAGAGAAACCGATGATGAGGAGAGGCTGACCAGCGAACAGAGAAAAGATGACTCCGAGAGTCGCCGTGGAAACGATGAGCTCAGTCACACCCATCAGGCCCTCAGTTTTCTCTCCTGTGTGGAAAAAAACACCACAGGTGACTCAAATCATCAACAGAACTTTAATGTTTCTGCAGTTTTCCTGGAGGTAATGGTTCTGGTTTACCCAGCAGGCCTCCGAAGGTAATAGTAGGCGACAGAGCAGCGAAGTAAATAAAGATGACGGCAGCCACACACTGCATGTCCAGGGCGTCTTTCAAATCGCTGACGTATTGTGGATAGCGCCGGCGAATATCATGGATCAGGCCTCCGAACGGGATTCCTGAGCGCTTTAATGGGTCCACCTCCTGCTCTCCTTCCTCCTCCTCCTCTGGACTCACTTCTGACAGGTTAAAGCAAAAAGATAATAAAAACAACCAAATTATGAAAGTTAAAGACGGGAGCTTTGAAGCTGCAGATTTTGAGCCCGTACCTTTGTTGTCCTGTTCCACTGCAGACACAGGCTGGTACTTCTTCCCTTCTCGCTCTTTCCTCTTGCGCAGCAGCTGTTTCTGGAAGTCGGCCACCGTCTTCAGCAGGTCTTTGCCCTCCACGTCCGATGGCGGAATGACGATGCTGCAGTCCAGGAACTCGTTGATGCCATTCAGGAGGTCCTGCCTGTCGTCTGCAAAGTAGGCCACCTCGTGGAAGTTCTGCAACAAAACACAAACGGGTCTGAGAAAGCTGAAAAAAATACATTTTTATTTTCATCCAGAGTGTCTGCTTTGGTGTCAAACGTAGATTTTTGGTGTCTAATTTTGTAGAATTAAAGAGAAGCATCAGATCTAACCCCGGGGCGTGGAGATGGGCCTTAGAGCCCCACAGGTATCTAACCTTGTCAGACATGAGGGTGGCAAAGGAACGTCCGATCTCATGGTAGTCCACGTTGGACTGGCTGGGTCCAAGCAGGACAAAAATAAATCGGACGGGCACAGGGACCTCGAGCACGGACTCCAGGAGGACGGCTTCACTCAGCCTGACAAAGGCCATGGCCGGCTGCTCCAGAAACTCAACACATCCTGAAATGATAAACAGCTTTGAGACATTTCATCAACAACCAACAAAAAGAAAACGCTAATTACTAAACTGTTACAGGTGTGTGATGTCTCCAATACACCTGAACACGTTGCAATCATGATGGTTTAGTTCCTGGAAGACTAGTTTTTCCACAGAACCCCACCTGAAAACATGGGAACTATTTTTCTAAAGAAACCAAGTCTTACCAACTAAAACGATGACAGCTTCTGCGTCTTTGGGAATCTTGGCGAGCAGTTTCAGGGATCTGGCTGCAGCCGGATGATGCTCGGGAGGCAGAGGGTGGAGAGATTTCTTGGAAGAGAAACACAAAGATTACTCACTTTGCTGGCCTGACCAACGTGATGTTACACAATAACAGTGCATCAGACCGAATGATGGGAAATTTACGAGGGATCTGATATACAGCTGATATTAAACCACACAGATGTACAACTTTTTGTTTTAATAGGCTGGTTTTGTTTTGCCAAAGTTTGAAGCCACAGGGGATGTTTAGGTTTTCATATGAAGAAGTTTTAACTGAAGGCACCTGTGGGCTGACTGAGAGTGTAATCCAACACATGTGGCACAGGGAGGCTCGCTGTCTCCAACTTCAACAAGTACCCACACATCTGAGAGAACAATCCACGGGCCGTGGGCCTTACATCAAGAGTTTGGCCTAATCATAATAAAATCTATGCTAACTGGTGATTTTTAAATATTAATGCAAGCCATCAACCAGAAGACTGTTTTATCTCGGTCCATTTTCATTCCTGAGTTCAATTTTCTTGATGCACTTTTGTCACAACTGGTTAAATCACCCTTTCAGCTCTGTCAAAACATAAAAAGTGTTCCCTGACGGCACCGTCTCATCAACGTCTTTTAAAAACACCCAGATTCATTATTTCCAGATTTCTGTGCAGAATTTCTTTTTTTTTAAATAATAAGATTCATAGAGAATGCAGAAGTCTTACAAACAGGCTGACAAACACGTCTTGTTTGGGGTCGTACACCGCTCCTTTGGTGTCGTGCTGCTCCTCGCTCTCTTCCAACACCAGCGGCGTGTTGGTGTCCTGGACGTGGTTGTGGTTGAAGCTGCTGTGAAGACTGCCGGACGAGTGGTGGCGGTGAAAACGAGGCTTCAGGTCACTCGGGTGGCTGGAAACAAAACCACAACAGATAAAACAAGAGTTATGGTTTGCTTACAAACTTATATTCACTTTATTGAAATTTATACATGATACTTTGGATAACTCAGTATACCACTCAGAAACAGTTGAATATTTTAGATATTTCATTGTCACTTTGTTAGCATGTGCAGATATTTATATATTATTATTGAAGTTTGTGCTCAAAATATAATTGAGTGTGTCAGCATTTTTAAACTCCAGTTAAATAATTATGGTATCAAAATAAAGTCACTTGGGAGATTTCATTAGAAGTCTAAGTATCAAAGCAGCTGCTGTTGTTTCAGAAATAGTAAGGATGGAATAGAAAGAAAATACTAGGGATGCACAATATATCAGCATTAATATCAGTATCGGTTTGATAAGTAAAACTGGACCAATATTGACGTTCGATATTCATTTCTCAATTTTTAGCTTTATGTTTCTGTTCTGTGGGGGGAAACGGTTGATCAAGTGGTATCTGTTTGATCATGATAGTGTTAATGACGCTGGGCAGCCAGGAATAACTAACAAACTAATAAATAAATAAATGTATTTGTGCGTATATGAATATAAATAATGTGTGTGTTTGTGTAATATTGTTAAATATCGGTTATCGGCCATAACAGAAATAATTTTCATATCAATGTTTCCCTAGAAAATACGATTTTTCTTCCCCTCGCCTAAAGTTTTTCTTGCATTAAACAGTACACAACCCTTTACAACTATAATTAATAAGACTAAAATCTCTTCCATAAGTCAACATGTGGACGTTACCTGTGCAAAGATTATTAAAATTATGAAGAGGAAAGTTTCAGAGGTTTTAATAAAGATATAACTCAGTGTTTTGTCATTCTGCACAGGATGATCCACTTTGGTTCCATCAAAAAATTAAAAAAAAAAGTATTAGTTTTAATTGCAAAAATTAATTTTTTTTCTTACATGTCTAAAAAGATTTGTTTTTTATGGTTGTTTTTTTTTCTTTAATTAACCACACATTTATTTTTTGCCCTATTCATTTAAAATCAAGTAAAAAAAAACTTTCAAAAGACTTTACAACACATTGTGGTGTTTTCTTTGACTTGCATTTCTTAAAAACCGTAAAAAAGGATCGAAACATGTTTACAGATTTGCATTGACCCCATCCCACAAAAATACAAAAATGATATTTGCATGAAAAATAGGAAAATCTTTGCACTTTTGATAAGAAGCATGCTTCATTCCCTCTCGGAGAACAATATCACCCATTAGCAGGGTTTTTCAGTAGTTTCATTACATCACTGTCCACCGGTGACATCATCTCACTTATGAGGTCCACATGGTCCCAAAACGCTCTGCTTCAAATTGGACGTGACAGCGCCCCGAGACAAAAGAACGAGGTGTCTCGCTGATGTCAGCTGTGCTGGAGACGTCTCCAAAGGGTCCTTAAAGTGCCGTGACTAAGAGATGAGCTCAGTTTTAGCAGCACCTAAATGTGTCTCTGTCCCGAGTCGTAAATCTCATCGTCCAAGCTGGTGAGGACTCTAATGACAGTTTGTTTGTCCCCGGAGACAAATTTACGAACGTCCTCTGCTTCGTTTCCTTCACGTCCATCTGTTGTGTCACTTTGTGTCGGGGTTTATTCACACACAGCCCGTTATGCTGTAATCCAAATGGCTACTACCCAACAAGCAAAGTGTCACCACACCAATGTTGACACAATATTACTTTACTCTTTTAAAATTCAGCCTGTAGCGTTCTCACTGAGCAGCTGCCATTAAAGCAGGTGTGTCCAGTCCTGGTCCTCGAAGACCACCATCCTGCAGGTTTGATTTGTTTCTGTCCTCCAACCCAACTGAGTCAACAACTGAATTACCAGACAGAAAATACAAAAATACCAATGGTTGACATATAAATTACATAAAAAGGTGCAAAGATTTTAGAGAAAAAAAGAGTTTTCAAAAAATTTAGGCAGCTTCAAAGAGAAAGTGTGACCTCACCAGACTCTAAGATGAACTTTAAGTGGTAAAGACTTAAAAAAAATACCAGAACCTAAAATTAAAATTGTGTAAAATCTATTAAATATATTAAAAACAGCAGTTCAGTCAAGTTAAATCTTTCTGTAACCTGAATGATGTTTCTACTTTCTGCTGTTTGTCTGAGCTGTGCTAACCTAGCTAAACTAGCTAAAGCTACCAAAGGGCTGCATGTTTTGGTGTTTTTTAAAGCTGCAGCAGGAAGTGCAATTTCAAAAATCACAACAGAATCAGAAAAAACAACCAAAAATTTTTAAAAGTGCTTCAGTGTTTTTGCACCTGCATCCTTAAACTACAGCTTTTCACCACAGTCCTTTTGATATTTCCCCTAGGAAACATTTTCATTAAATATAAAGTCAGATAAGCTCATTCTGGTTCTTCACTTGTGTTTAGGTGATTCAGTCACATAGCTGCCATTTAGTTAACTTTATTGTGTTATGTAAGAAAAATCACTATGTGGACTCACTAATCCAATAGTCAGCCCATTTTAGATTTGTTCTTTGAAAAAACCAATCGATACGTTGAGGCCATTGGAGGAAACTACAGTTTGAGCTGAAGCGTCACCTCAGGATATATTTATTGAAAACTATCCTGGAAATAAAGAGCAGCTCAAATCATAGTTTGGTAAACTGGGATTATGACACCAATGAAGACCACCCCTGGTGTGAAACGTGCACTTCCTGTTGGTTAAAACAGAACAATAGTTTCCAACAGCTGCAGCAGCTCTGATGGAAACACTGAAAACAGAAAAAAAACAGCATTTTGTTTGAGATTTTCTGCTTTGAAAAACAATCAAATGACTTAAATCTTGATTCATGAAGTGAACTTTCTACTCTGGTTTTAAGCCACAGAATATTTCCCAGTCTTTTCCAAAATGTTGCGCTCCCATTTAAATCATAAATCAGTCGTGTTTCTAAAACAAAACAAAAACATCCAGATCAAAGATAGAAAATGATGAAGAAATAATGGCTTGGTGTGATTACAGCACAGTCCCTACAGGTCGGTCAAACTGGGGGAATTACACCAGCTGATGAGCCAAGACAATTCTGGAAAATCCCGGCTCGGTTCCCACGAGTTAGTCTTTTTAAATAGTGCAAAATGTTTGGATTCTCTCCACCTATTTTCAACACTTGGTGCGTTTACTGACCTGTGTTTGAGAAGCAGAGCCCGAAGAACGCTCGGCCTGTCCTCGGCTCGGATCTGATCAGAGATGATCATCGTCTCCACGACAAGATGAGCGATGCCAGGGAGAGAGTTCTGATCCAGGTCCAGAAGGATGGCGCCTGGAGGGGAGCGGGAAATCAGAAACAGGAACAAATAAGGTCCATGTTTGGTGAAAGTCTTCCAAAGCCAACATTCAAAACACTTAACTAAACACAATACTGTAGTGTACCGTGTGTGATGGTGCGGCGAAGCTCCAGCAAGCTGCGGAAAGACAGCGAAGCCACATGAGGTTTGCCCCAACGGTCCGTCTCCTCCTCGACGTCCTCCTCAAACTTGATCCAACGAGCTCGCTCCTTCCAGCGCATTTCCTGGTCCTTCTCCACAATCAGCTCGTTCAGCTCGACAAACAACTGAAGACAGACCGCAAGAGTTTGTTTCTGCGACTATTACTGACACAATCCTAAATCTCAAACACCAGCGCAGATAATCTGCTCAGACCTCGTGGGTTTTCTTATCTGCCGCCCTCTTCTTCTTCTTTAAGCTGGTCAGAGGTGTGGAGGTGATGCTGGCCCGCGACATCTGGCATCGGGAAGACTTCTTAACGAGGTGGCGCCGAACGCCGGGGTTGTCCTCAAACCTATGGCCTGTGGATACCCAGGGTTTTCAAGTTAAATGGCTGCCTGAACCAGGAGAAAAGGTATAAATACCTGCTGGAAAATGGGAAAAGGTGGGCGACGATGCTTTTACTGAAACTCAAAGTACTGAAAGTACAAATACTGAACTTTTTGTGTCAACCCAATTCAACTTGGCTGCCACAGCCAACTGGTCCAACCCAATCCTTCTGACTTTATATTTGGTGTGGTAGTAGCTGAGAGTCATCCCTAACTCATACTCTGAGCAAAAGATCATTGAAGATGTTTGCTTTAAAACTTGGGATTAGAGTCAATCCAACTCAATAATAATAATAATAAAAATACATGTTGTTTGAATAGAATCAAGATAGACAGTATTGCACAAGATAAACAGGAGGTTGTAGAATGGATGGATGGATCTTAAAGATAAGATCTTTAGAAAGATAAATTTTCAGGACTAAAGTTCCATGTTTACAGATGTAGAGCCACAATGTTTGTCGATGAAATGTGTTTCCGCTCTGGCTGCAGCTGACCCTGAAGCTGAAATGTCAATGGACCACTGGATCAATGGAAAAGTTGGAAACAGCATCAACGGAATTCCACGTCAATTCATTCGATAGCGTGTGGGGGTGGGGGGCATTGCTCTGTGTGAATTTTTATTTTCAGCTGAGCCACTGAATGGAAACAAGTGACTTCCTGTCTATTGAGCGCTCGTGTAAAAATAGAAAACACAAATCTAGTCGATGTAAATTTTCCCGGCGTGTTTGGAAACGTGACGTAGTTGTTGTTGCTTAAAATAACAGATGTATCAAACATCAGCTGAGGGATTTCACAGAATATTTTTAACTCTAGGGGCTGCATGGTGAGGCAACTGGTTAGCACTCGTAGCAAGATGGTCACAAGTTTGATTCCTGGCTGGTACTTCAGATTCATCCCATAGTTTAAAAACATTCAATTCAATTCAAAAATACTTTATTGATCCCAGAGTTATTGTAGATGGTGATGGCTGTGGGCAGGAAAGATCTTCTGTAGCTGTCATGCAGCCTGTTATCTCCAGAAACATTCAGGTAAACCTCGTGTAAGGGGGGTTGTGTCTGTGGTGGAACCAGTGGACCCCTTTGTTGAAGACCAGGACTAAACCAAACTGTTCTTGGGGACGAGGCAGAGGTTGTAGAGAACTATGAGCACCTCGGCTTTTTGAGGACACTTCAAAATAAGCAACAATATTTTGCAAGATTTCCGTCTGCCTACAACAAAAGCCTTTTCTGAACCCTCCATGTGCCAGCGTTAAGTGGCCCCTACAAGATGAAATTGGCCATTTTATTCTTGGTCACCAATAAAAAGACACATGGGAGACAATAATTGTTGTGACTTGGTGCTATATAAACAAACTGAATTGAATTGAAAGTAACCACTGGATACACATCAAGAACTAAATAAGTTTTCAACTCCGCCTGATTCAAGATGGTTGTAACAGCTAATTGACTTTAACAAACACAAAAAGGCAAAAACCCAGGCAGCTTTGCAGAGACTGAGCTATAAACTTGGTGTGGTAAAGATTAATACTGAAGTATCGGTTGGATTTTAAAATCAAAATATCGATACTTTGATACTTCAGTCATTTCAGGTCATGTATATCGTTAAGGTGGTCGGCCATATGCATGCTTCCAAGTAATGCTAGCTTAAATATCGTTTTATTTTTGGCAAAACCATAATTTCATTTGAGATTAAGTTAAAGTGAATCTGCAGAAGAGGAGCCAGAACATCAAAGCCTAACTTACGTATGGGTTCGAGCGGTGAGCCCAGCTGGCTGTGGATCGACTCGAGCAAATCATAATCATCAAAATCCAAAACAAACTCTTCAAAGTCCTCGAAGCCGTCCACGTTTGAGAGCGAGCCCTGGTGCTGCAGAGCGGCCCCGGCCCATCTCTGGACGCTGCAGCGGCGGTCCGCTCCGTGGTTGTCCGTCAGCATCTTCTCAGAGGACCCGTGTCCTCGGTCCTCCTGTCCTGCCATGTCTGTCATCTCCACAGCGAGGGTCTCCTCCTGTCCACCTCTCTACAGACAGACACACTGCTCATCCAGGGCTTCCAGCACTTCAGCGCCGTTGCTCTCCTCGGGTTGAAGACCCCCGGCTTCACGCTTTGTGTCGCTTGTGCTAAAGCAATGGACCGATTTCAGACTTTAGGCAACGTATTTCCTCAAAACTACAATGTTCAGAGAGTTTGAACTTCTGGATATGAGTTGTTCACATTAAAAAATTATAGAGATGGAATTTTCCAAAGAAGGGAAATCTATTTTTGTCCCTTTCTAAAATAAAACACAGAATTGGAGCTGCACTCCTGGACAGAGAAACACAGAAATGGTACCATTTGCTTCAGCTGGAGCTCTCAGAAAAAGTATTGATAATAGAAGTTGTCCCAGTCAGGAACTAGCCGATCAGCTGGGTGTTGGCACCGCCCGGTTTTATTGATGTGCACAGTTTATTGATCATAGCAGCTGCTGGAAAGACAAAGAAAACTGATTGGATGAGGGCAGATCAGGATCCTGGTTTCCACCATGCTGCCAAAGCTTCATGTGATGGTTGGTTTTGGTTGGGTTTAGTTTACTTTGTTTGGGTTTGGTTGATTTTGGTTGGGTTTAGTTTATTTTGTTTGGGTTTGGTTGTTTTTGGTCGGGTTTGGTTTATTTTGTTTGGGTTGGGTTGGTTTTGGTTGATTTTGTTTGGGTTTGGTTTATTTTGTTTGGGTTTGGTTTATTTTGTTTGGGTTCAGTTGGTTTTGGTTGGGTTTAGTTTATTTTGTTTGGGTTTGGTTGATTTTGGTCAGGTTTGGTTTATTTTGTTTGGGTTTGGTTGGATTCAGTTGGATTTGGTTGGGTTTAGTTTATTTTGTTTGGGTTTGGTTGATTTTGTTTGGGTTTGGTTCATTTTGGTTGGGTTTGCTTTATTTCGTTTGGGTTCAGTTGGATTTGGTTGGGTTTAGTTTATTTTGTTTGGGTTTGGTTGATTTTGGTCAGGTTTGGTTTATTTTGTTTGGGTTTGGTTCATTTTGGTTGGGTTTGGTTTATTTTGTTTGGGTGGGGTTGGTTTTAGTTCATTTTGGTTGGATTTGGTTTATTTTGTTTGGGTTGGGTTGGGTTGGTTTTGGTTGATTTTGGTTGGGTTTGGTTTATTTTGTTTGGGTTCAGTTGGATTCAGTTGGATTTGGTTGGGTTTAGTTTATTTTGTTTGGGTTTGGTTGATTTTGGTTGGGTTTGGTTCATTTGGTTGGATTCAGTTGGATTTGGTTGGGTTTGGTTGATTTTGGTTGGATTCAGTTGGATTTGGTCGGGTTTGGTTCATTTTGGTTCGGTTTGGTTCATTTTGGTTGGGTTGGTTGGGTTTGGTTTATTTTGTTTGGGTTTGGTTCATTTTGGTTGGATTCAGTTGGATTTGGTTGGGTTTAGTTTATTTTGTTTGGGTTTGGTTTATTTTGTTTGAGTTGGGTTGGTTTTGGTTGATTTTGGTTGGGTTTATTTTGTTTGGGTTTGGTTTATTTTGGTTGAGTTCGGTTGGATTCAGGTGGATTTGGTTGGGTTTAGTTTATTTTGTTTGGGTTTGGTTGATTTTGGTTGGGTTTGGTTCATTTGGTTGGATTCAGTTGGATTTGGTTGGGTTTGGTTGATTTTGGTTGGATTCAGTTGGATTTGGTCGGGTTTGGTTCATTTTGGTTCGGTTTGGTTCATTTTGGTTGGGTTGGTTGGGTTTGGTTTATTTTGGTTCGGTTTGGTTCATTTTGGTTGGGTTGGTTGGGTTTGGTTTATTTTGGTTCGGTTTGGTTCATTTTGGTTGGGTTGGTTGGGTTTGGTTTATTTTGTTTGGATTCAGTTGGATTTGGTCGGGTTTGGTTCATTTTGGTTGGGTTTGGAAGAAAGACATTTCCACCAGCGCAAAAATAAGAAAAGCTTTACACGACTCAGATTAGAGGTAAATAAACCAGCTCATGAAACATTTCCTCTGTTTTTTGCTCAAGCAGAGAAATCAGAGTTAATTATCAGCCAGGGCCACATCATTACAGTCACTGCGTCTCCATGGTAACCATCCATCCCCCTGAGGTGTTTGGGTCCGGCTCTTCCAGAACAGGTGCATCAATGTGACCAAGACCCCTGAGGTGCTTCAGTCTCACAACTGACTTTGTCTTTATTCTTAAACGAAATCTGCTAAAAGACAATCAGGGCTGATGATAGAACTTAAAGCTAAAGTTTGAATTAAATGCACCGTGCTCAGAGGATTCTCAGCTACTACCACACTACATCTCTGCCCACCTTTAACCTGCCAGCTTGCATTTCATGGCCTCTCTGTGCATAAATGCTGGTCACAGATTCATTGCCTCATTTTTCTGACCCGACGGCTCCTAAATGGTCGATGATTCCTCCGCTCTGGAACAGCCAGAGGCAGGGTCGACGTTCAAGGGGAATTGACTGCAGTTGCTGTTAATTAATGGCTCCCCGACACTACAGGAGTGTTTTCTCTAACCACACAAGACCGTTGTACTGTTTAAACACGAGCTCAACGTCTGAAATGGCATCTCGTTTCAGGCGGCAGCATCTTAAAACACAACAAATGTGAGAAATAGTTTCTTTTGTCTTTATTTTAAAACATCCACCAAACTAACTTAGTCAAAGAAATGAAAATAGTTGTTTTAGTTAAAACCTTCACAGCTAAATCCAAAGATTTAGATGCTGAAAAGTAGAGATTCAATTAAATTCAGTTTATTTTTATAGCGCCAAATCACAACAATTGTCTCAGGGCACTGAGACAACAATATCCAAGTGACAGGCAGGGGCGGAGCCAGAGGGGTGACCAGGGTGGCTGATTAGCCACCCCAGGTGCCAACCCCAAATGATTGACAGGTGGCCATCTTGAAATTGTTTTCTATTTGATTTCAGAATCTTTTGTGCAGCTCTCTCAGCTACAACTGCACCACATTTCAGCTCAATATCTTTAACAACATCTGAGTTAAAGCCATGTGAAATTAGCTGTGGTGGCCATCTTGAATTTTTAATTCAGAATGTCATTGGGATTGCCCTTAGCAACCAGCACCATGCCAAACTTTATTATAACCATTTAAAATTAGCTTTGATGGCCATTCTTTTGTATTTGAATTCAGATATTGTGAAAAATTGTCTCCTGCCTAATTTTCAGCTTTGTTTGTATAAAAATGGCTGATCGATCTAAAATCTGCTTTAGCAATAAGCTTAAATTGAGACTAGCAATCTGTATTTTTTTTAATCTTTTTTAGCTATGATAACACA
The DNA here is from genome assembly GCA_031762555.1 of Cynodonichthys magdalenae. Taxonomy (NCBI): domain Eukaryota; kingdom Metazoa; phylum Chordata; class Actinopteri; order Cyprinodontiformes; family Rivulidae; genus Cynodonichthys; species Cynodonichthys magdalenae. The sequence goes on from JARVJO010000061.1 coordinate 4,373,021, forward strand.
AAAATTTAAGCTCAATATTTCTTAAAACAGTTGATCTAGAGCCATTTGAAATTAGTTGTGGTGGCCGTCTTAACTTTTCAAATCCAGAGAAGTTTTCTTTATTTGTATATAGAAAAAAACAGGTAAAAAAAACTGGATGGATGTTTGTATAGAGGTCCAACCACAGAACACAGGCAGTAATACTGTTAGTGACCAGCAGAGGGCGCTAACCTATTTTTAGAAAATGCTCATAAATTTCACTTTAGCAACTTATTCACTTCATTCATCCTATTTTATTTTGTTCTTGTTAAAAGATTTTTACTCCTTTTAGTCTCTTAATTGTTCATTTTCCCCTGTTTAGTTTTATTTCTTTTGGTTTTGTTACTTTTTTTATTTAAAGCATTTTGGAGCACCTCAGGAAAGATTTACTGAAATAATTAAAGTAGCAGAAAATAAGAAAAAAAACGAAAGATTTCCTCTTTGTTCTGAAACGATGAGTTTTTAGGAATTTGATTTTTATAAAAGGTATCCAGGTAATGAACCTTTAACAGGTAATTCTTCAGCGTTTTCTTACTTTTCATATCGTCCAGATCGGCGCTGACCAACATCTGGGCCTCGGCCTCGTCGGTGGGCACCTGCTGGTAGACGGCGGTCTCTAGCGTGGTCATGCTGCCGATGCAGATCCGCTCCCGCAGGTCATAGTTGCTGCGCTGGGCGCCCGGTAGGCGGTGGTGGAGGGGAGTCCTGCGGAACCAGACACGGCCTGAGGCTGAACTTGAGGGGTCTGATCCCGAGGGAAAGCTGACAAAAACCAAAGAACAGGAGCCGTTAGGAAATAATGTATTTTTTCTCATTTATCTAAAATTTTATGACTGATTTTATATTGCATGAAAATATCTGCTGTAAATGTAAACTTTTCTCCTGGACTTTCTGTTGCCATGCTGCCACATCACCAGCAGAGGGCGCCTGAGCACCAGCCTGGATCTCCTCATTAAACCTCTGAGTCATCATCAGGCAACATGACCGTGCATGCTGCAGGCATGACAGTCAAATGTGCACCCTTATCGCAGACAAATAACTGAATCACCATGGAGCCCCTGACCTCCTGGGAGCAAACTGCATGCATAATTCAAAACATCACCAAATTATTCATATTCTGCTTCAGCTGGGCCATTTTAATTCAGCTTTTACCTGATTTTATGGGTCAGTTATGGGATTTATTTCATGGTTTAGTCTATAACCAAAACATTTCCAAAAGAAGCAATGAAAAAGAAAAGTCTGCTCTGATTGTTTTAATGTCGGCAGCTCAAGAAAATAATTGATGGTGCCAATAAATGTTTATTAAAACTGATAACAGTTTTACTTAACAGCTGTTTAAATGTGAAGAACTGTATTTTTTTTTGTGAGAATTTGAGTTTTCGAAGACCAGTGGGTTTATTTCAGTGTAGGTAACCATGGTAACATACTGCATCTACCGCCAGTAAACTGCAGGGTTTGTTTAATAAAAGCAACAATGCACCTATAATTATCTCTGTGTGCTCATGTTTGTCTCTGTTAGCAAAACATGTCATGAATCACTGCAACTGAGTCAAAAAAATCTCTACAACTCAGACCTTTTCTACACGGAAACTTTTCCAAAACACGTCTTTAAAAACACGTTTTAATTCTAGTTTCTAAAACTGTTCCTGTAAGCACAGCGCGGGTTTTAGATCGTTCTAAAGAAGAGCGTCAGGTCAGTCCAACCTGTTGCTCGCTGCTTCTCCTTCATCCTTCTGTCCAGGACCAGCACCAGGACCAGGACCAGCACCAGGACCAGGACCAGGACCAGGAAGTCTACCATTATGAGCTGCTTTTCCTATCAGTGTGAGCGATGCTTTCGAGGCCAGCCGATGTTCTTCGTTTTCCACACGGACGGTCGCGAGCGAAGCGAGTTCCTCCAAGTCTCCTTGGCTCCCAGAGCTAAACTGAGAGGAAGAGGAAGATCAGTGAAAGGAGAGGAAGAGGCCAGATCTACCTCCTGCCATCAATAATCCTGCAATTCCTCCTGCATCATTTTACCTGCGGCTGAGTGTGGGGCAGCTCTGTGGGCGTAGCAGTCGCCACCTCAGACTCCGCCTCTTCCTCGTCTACCTCGTGTATGGTGGGCGTGACGTCAGAGGGGGGCAGCGAGGTCTTTTTTTTCTTCCGTTTCTTTTTGTGCCGCCTGTCGGCGCTGTGCACTCTCTTGCGTAGGCGCTGGGAGACGGGCAGGTGGGTGGACAGCGGGTGGTGCGTGTGGTGAAACGTGTGTCTGTGATCTGGTTACCAAAACAGAACAAAATCTAAAGCATCTGATGAATCCGAGCCACAGGTTCACACAGAATCTGGAACATGTTCTTACACTCAAAGTCTTTCTCGGTGTAGTGGCGGCCCGTCCTGTCCCCGTTGGTGGAACCAGAATCACCGATGATGTCTCTGAAACGCTCTACAGACAGAGCTTTCTCCCAGTTGTCTTCCTCCTTCTCTTCCTCCTGTTCCTCCCCAGACACATCCTGATCTTCGTCATCCACCTTCACCTGCAGAGGATCAAAATAACCATCAGAACATTTATTACTTCCTGATTGTGTAATGGACATCTTCAATGAACCGATTATTGTTCACATTACAGTTGTCCTGTTTCTCTTTATTTTCTTTTAAACCATATTATTGTTCACATTACAGTTGTCCTGTTTCTCTTTATTCTTTTATTTTATACCATATGACTGTTCACATTACAGTGACCCTGTTTCTCTTTATTTTCTTTCAAATCTTATTGTTCACATTACAGTTGTCCTGTTTCTCTTTATTTTCTTTCAAACCTTATTATTGTTCACATTACAGTGATCCTGTTTCTCTTTAATCTTTTTTTCAAACTTTATTATTGTTCACAATACAATGATCTCTTGTCTCTTTATTCTTTTCTTTCAAATCTTATAAATGTTTACATAATGATCCCGTTTTTTTAAATTCTTTTCTTTCAAGCCGTTTTTGTCATACTTCTGCACACATGGAGCTATTGTAGCTTTTAAATGTCAGATGTATTCTGCTCATTCCAGACATCCCAGTTTTGACATTTTTGTAACTTTTCAAAAGTATTCCTTTATTTACTGTAACATAAATCTCACCATAAAAGTAGAGAAAAAGCTCTCTATGGTTTGTTTTAATAGAAATTGTTTTGTTTGTATTCTGCTCTGACTTTGTCTTTCATGCTATATTTAGCTTTTAGCTAGTGTATAGTTACTTCTAGCTCATAGTTAGCATTTTGGTATTTTTAAATTAATTTTAGTTCATTTTAAATAGTATTTTGATTTTTTATTTCTTGCTAGCATTTTGTTATTTTTGGATGGCGTTTTTCTACTTTTACCTTTTTACTAATATTTTGCATTTTGCTTCTTTTAGCATTTAGCTAGCGTTCTGCTTTTGTAAGCTTAAACAACTCAGTTCAACCTTCATTTTGAATGTTGTAGATTTCTAGAACTACTTAAATTCAGCTGCAAGAGGGGCACTTATACAAAACAATGTAAGGTATGAGGGTGACAATTAAATCTTATGAACCATGAAATAAATTCTACAGAAACTTTAAAGAAGTATATTTTCTTCTTTAGAAATGTGGGAGTCGGTGCAGTTTCAGTTTGGGATGCTGGCAGAAAGCATCCTAACAGTTCCTCAGTAAGACTGCAGCAGGTAGCGGCTCATCCTGTCTGCATACAACACGTAGTGAGGACAGATAATCAATACAGCAAAGTGCTAAGCAGCAGAAAAGATATAATGCACTGGACGTCCCCCATGAGACAGAGAGGGCTGAGGGGAGAGAGTCCTCCCTCGGTCGTTTGGACCCCTCTGATGGGACAAGCTGCCCCTCCTCTTCATCAGATCGCCTCTGTTGAGGTGAGCACTCTGGCTGCAGCTCAGCGGTCTCAGATTTCTCAGAGCCGGAGCTTCATTACTTCCTGATTACCAGAGGGACGAGGGGACAGGATGTGTTTAATGATCTGTGCTACCTGCCGGCACAACACAAGGTCAAATCACCAAAGAAACAGAAAAGGAAGAGTCTGTGTTCTTATGTGGAGAGTCTAGACAAATGATGATGTCATAGTCCCGCCTCCTAATCTATGAAATTGTATTTGTGTTTTTTATGCTTGTTTACAACAGCAGCATGGATTAGCTCGTGGGGTTCCAGCGGGAGGTTTTTCTCACAGTGAACGTGGGTCTGCTCATGTCTCCGAGCACGCAGCCGGTTATTTCCTTCAGAACGGAGCCACATGTCACGCGTGCTGCAGATGACACGCTCCCCGCCGTGCATAATGACCAATCACCTGCTGAGTCAGCAGAGCCGTTTCTCCCCGGGAACAGAAGCTAATCTGACTCATTTTGAGAACAGCCACCATGCAGGACTTAATCATTTCCCACAGACCTGAGGGCGACGTGTCCACATGGTGAGACTGACGGGGGACAAAATCTGTCCGTTTCAGCCGTGACGCTCGTCTCTAACGTGGTGTTCATTCATTTAAACCTCCTGACCTGTTACCTGTTGCAGGCTGATGAACACGTCGGCCTCAGGGACGTGGCCTCCTGCAGCCATGAGTCCAAACGAGCAGAAATCCAGACCCCTGCAGGGACCAGCAGCTGTGGACCTGCAGGCCCGGTGATGCGATGCGTCGGGAGGAGGTGGGGTTAGGTTTGGGAGGGACGGGTAAAGAAAGGAAGCTGGAGGAGGACGAGGATCAGCCCTTCTCTTTCACAGCTGGGGCTCCAGGAAGCCTTAGGGATGGCATAACCTGAAGAAGAAGAAAACAAATCTGGGTGAAGGTTCTACTGATGTCGACTGTTTTTATCGTTACAGAAGCTCGGAACAAAACCAGCCTTGGCACCGGAGCTGAGACATGCTGCAGAGTTTCACACGGACAGGTTTTCCCTCCGAGCTGAGGGAGAGTGTAAGATCGTGACTTACTGCCAACCACAGATCTACTGCACAAATACTGTTTCATTTTGATCCTATTATAAACCAAATAACCTACAGTTATATGTGAGGTCTGAGCAGCTCTTAGTTATTTGATGATAATCCTACGTGCCGGGTTTAGATCTGGTCCTTCAGAACCTGTTGGTTCTGCAGCAGGTTGTGTAACTCAGGAGGAAGCAGCCGCTCTCACTTCTCTAACAGCTGCTCTCAGGTTTCTCACAACACAGAACAGGAATGAAGAGAGTGTTTGTATAAAGCAGAGTTCAGTCTGTTACAGTTTCTCTCTTTGCTTTATTTAGACTGTAGCTACGTTAGCATCCTTTCAGCTACTTTTAACGTCCATGTGTCAAATTGTTCGGCTCGTTAGGGACTGTCAAAGCTTGTGGTTTTTGTAGCTTTGATATTTGTTTATGGATTCAGCATCATTTATAACCTAAACTAACCCATTTTTGTTCAAAGCTAAGCTGAAGACACATTTGTTTAGAACTGCTTTTGGCACACTGTTTTTATTTTTCTAACAATGTTGTTGGTTTAGTCTTTATTTTTATTACTGAACTAATGGAAAGCACTTTGGTTCAGTAGTCACTGTTGGAAAGTGCTGTATAAATAAAATTTATGATGTTTTTTTTATATAAATGGTGAACTTTTCACATTTTTTAAAAAACTACTTCCATGAAATCTAATGTAGCAAACCTGCTTTGTTTTTAGCTGCTGTTCTGTAGGGCTGATTATTAGCAAGATTTGTTGATATGATAAATATCACAACACAGGGTGATTTATGATATACTGCGATACTGTAAGCAAGACGATATATTATTCTTTTATTCTCCAAAACATTCTAGTTTTCAAAACTCAACTCAAACGTTAGCCTGAGTTAGCAGTTTTAATTTTTTTTATTTTAAGTCTTAATTAAAAATCGATACAGCATCAGGGAATAAAATATCACGATATTTTAATGTATTGATATTTTCCTAAACCCCTGCTGTTCTGGTCATTTCAGCTTTTAGCTACTGATTTGCTCATTTTAATTTTTTTAGCTACTGTTCTAACTTTATTTTTTCAATGCTTTTTTGTTCATTTTAGTTTTAGCTGCCATTTAGCTAGTTTTAAATTTTCAGCCACTGTTATGATTTTAACTAATAGATTGCAAATTTCAGCTTTTAGCCTTTATTTAGCTAAGTTTAGCTTTTGTTTTCCCTTTATTACTTTAGCTGCAACAATCTTCAGCAGCTGTAATCTGTAATCTGCTGTAGTCAGAGAAACATCTGATCAAATGACATTCATTCCAGATTAAATCCAGTTTTTGCAGTTTAGATCAGTCAGATTTAAATCCAGATTTCTTTATTTCAATATATATATATATATATATATATATAAATAAATGTTTTTATTTTCTGTAAACATAAATGGAAGACGGAACAGAAGTTTAGGATTGATTGATTGATTGATCATTTTTCTGCCTACAGCTTCTTTAGGACTAAATCCTGCAGACTGGTTCGGGATGATCTGTTCAGCTCATTACTTATGGTTTAAATGAAAAGTTGATTTCTTTAAACCTTTAACTGTTTCAGAGCCGGCAGCCTTCCTGTTTCCCAGCAGAGGACTTGCTGAGTCATCCTTACTACAGAATGAAACCTGAGCTCCGCAGCTTCACGCACAAACCCCGCAGCACATTTCCCTACAGCTCACCTGCAGCCAGAAGCGGAGCAGCTAAAGCCAACACGCTGCCTGCAGGATTTCAGCGCGAGACCTCCGTGTCTGCACGCGCAGAGTCAGAAAACACGCACCTACCTGCGGCTCACACTCTGCAGGCCAGCTGCGGAGACAAACCGGGGAGGAGAAGGCGAGCCGAACCGAACCGAGCGGAGCCGTCCTAACCGAGTAGAAAGGCAAGCAGTCTGCTGGGAGGATGGGAGGGATGCGCTGCGAACAGATCACGTGACTCCTGCTGGCCAGCCTGCAGTTAAAGGAGCTGTTTGTGCTGTGCACGTGAGGAAATATTAGGTTTCTATAAACACGATGTGGTCCAAACAAACACAAACTGATAAAAAAAACACATTAAATAGATTATTTATAGATGATTAAATCAATTGTCCTGATATTTTACAGAATTTAAACAGTTCTCCAGATGTACTGAAATGCAGGCATGCACTCAATGTAAACAAAGTAAAGCCTGAGTCATGTGACTGACCTACATCAGGCTGTTGTAAACAAATATGGTGGAATCAGACAAGTGAATCTCAGAGGAGAGTTTAGTTTAGAACAAATCTGTTGCTAAAAAAAAAACAAAACATATTTTTTACCAGTACCTTTGTTTTCATCAAGGCCATTTTTATTCATTCTTTTTTTTGGGGGTTTTTATTAATACTTTTGTCAGTTTCAAGTGACCTTTGTGGGTTTTCTGCTTTTAACCAAATGGCTCAAACCAGTGGGGGTGGGGGGGTGGGGGGGGGGGGGGGGTTAGTGGGT
>JARVJO010000061.1:4389360-4424927 GCA_031762555.1 Cynodonichthys magdalenae
AGTGGGTGGCCACGCCCCCACAGATCTCTGTTCTGCCACCCTGCCAGCCACCCTAAACACTGCTTTACCGACAACGTTTGTGCAAAACAAGTGTTCAATTCAACTGCATGTCTGAAACAGGTAATTAAATGAACATTTAATTTTCATTTTATACTTTTTCTTTATTTATTTTAGCTAGTATATGAATACATTTGTCACTGAATGTGGAAGAAACATGTAAATAACTAAGAAACATGACTAGATCCAGAGCAACTTACATTGTAAATAATAATAATGATAATAATAATATGAATAATTTCCTGGCCTGTATGAGCAGTGGTCTCAGCAAGGGTATAACTTAAGGTCTACCATTGCATTGGTTATGCTGTCTACCTATTTATTTATTTATTGAATCATTTACTTTTGTAAAACAATTCAGGATATTTTAGGGTTAAAATACTTTGTACTTTTCACCCATTTTTTCCCAACAGTAACAAATCTTTTACTCTTTGGGATGCACAACATACCTAAATTTCTCAATTCTCCAAGAGCAGACTAAAGCGCTGCATGTCATTATCAGCAGTTATGCTTAAATGTACATTAATGACATGTTACATTTTATTTTGAAATCAGGTCAAAGTTACTTAAAGACAACAGGAGAGCTGCAGCTGTGTACTTAACCAGTTCTTTTCTATTGTGTCAGAGCAAATGATGTCATTTTATTGAGGGTGGGGGTTATATTAAATTATTATTATGGGGGTTAAAACCCCCCTGCAAATTACACCCATGGGTCTCAGTCTGACCACCCTGCCTCTGCCATTGGTTTAAAATCATTTTAGTTTCACTAACAGCCCCCACCAGAGGGCGACATAACCTTAAATTTATTTTATGTAGAACACACTGAAGCAAGGAATGTGCTTTTTTTCCTGTTTGTTGTCTCACTCTGCAAATGCAGAAAGGAAGATGAGGCAGAAAGTCTGTTTTAAAGGTTCAAAGATCTTTTTTTTGGTCATTTTTATCCAGAAATATCATCTCTTATTAACAAATAATTTGTTGTCTTTGACCCAATAACTTTAACCCAGCAGTAAAGTGAAAACCAAGACTTTCTCCCTCCAGCTCCTCCTGGGGGATTCAGGCGTCCCCAAAGCAGAAAGGATATTTTATATTTTCCCTCCAATGAGTTCTGGTTCTGACCCAGGGTCTCCTCTCTGCTGGATGTGCCCAGAAAACCTCCAGGATCCTGATCAGATCCAAACCACCTCTGAATCCGTTCTGCTCCAAGCTTCATGAACCCTGTGTTCATAGTCCCCCCCGCAGAGGAAACCCTGATCCATCAGGTCGTCTCTGGAGAACAGAACCACATCGTCTGCAGGCAGCAGAAATGAGACGCTGAGATTTAGACTCAGAGACAAAGAGGAGTTTTTGTTTCCATCTGGTCTGGAGTCAGCATCTTGTTTTTTCTCAAACAGAAACAGGCCGTCAGAAGAATTCTTAATATTTATTTTCAAATAATGAAACATCTATTCTTCTGAAGGGGAAAGCTTCCTCTTCTTCCCTTTTTGCTCCTGACAAATTTAAAATAAATATACTGAAACTTGAGCCACATGATCACATGAACAATAACTCAACAATACAAACATAAAAACAAACAAACAAAAACTTCACATTAAAAAGAATCTGAAAAGATTTATGGTCATTTAAAAAAAACTAAGTTTGTGACTAAAACCAGCTGTTCTTTGCTACGATTTGATTAATTTGACAATACTTGGGGGATTAACAAGCGTTTAGTTTAATTTGTTGCAAAGCAAAAAAATACAAACATAGGCTCGGAAAGTGATTATAGGAAAAATTCCAAAGTATATAAGTTCAGGATACTGCAGAGAGGGAAGCAGTGTGGATAATTAAAGGAATATTTTTGATTTAAAGTAAGAAAACGTCACCAGTCAGCATCTCACTCATCCCTCCTTTGTTGACAAAGATCTTTATTTGCATCACAAACTCTGCCCTGTACCAGCAAAAAGTGATCAAACTACTTAAAAACAAACAAACAGAAAAACAAAACAGCACCTGGTAAAGGAAATGTACATGTAGCGTCACCGTTTCCATTCTGGTGACGAGGTAGCTAACAGCGAGTAAATCAGACCGTTTCCTCCTCCTGGTGGTCGGCGCAGCGTTCAGAGCTCGTCCATCGCTTCTTTTCCTCAATAGCACCACAAAGTGTTAAAAACAAAACATTCAAATACAAAACCTGTTATTCTCTAATAGCTGTGGGACATTTCTTTGTTTCCAACAGTTCTGGGCTTAAAAACAGCAGTTCTAAGTCAAACGTTTTATATGTTTTAGTAAGAATTAGTGAAGTGGAGTCATTTGTTTGGGGTCGTCACAATAAGTGAAGCTTAAAGTTGAACTTATTCAAGGGAGCGGTTCAGATGTTCACCACTTGTTTTCTGTAAAACCAAACATTCAAGTTGTAAATCTTTGACGTCTTGGACTTGGGTTGTAAAGGCACAATAAATATTTTGCCACGAGGCAAAGTACTCGTACTCGTATGTACAAGTTGGCTGATCGCGTCAGCTGTCAGTTCAACAGTCTCTCCTCGACGTGTCCGGATTTACAAGAAGCACACGGGCCCGATGTCGATACCGAACTCCTGATTGGGGCCACCAATGTCCACGGGGGCCATATCCACAATGGGAAGTCTGGCAGTTTTCTGTGTCCTGTACTCAAACACTGTTTTGCCCCAGTTGCCGTTTGCTTGCTGTAAAACAAGAAACAAAAAGGTTCAGTAAACATCTTAACATCATCACCTCTCTTCTCCAGAGCCCAGTGGTAATTTCATTTGACTCTTATTGTGTTAACTAGATACTGCATATATGACCCCCTTACATACGCAAAGCAGCAATGCACCAGAACTCAGGGGGGTGGAGGGGCTCATTGGTGGGCCCAATGGATAAACAACAAAAAACAATCTGAAGCTCCTGTGTTGAATAGTTTTTGATTTATAAGCATTCACGTATAACCAGACACCCCCTTTTTAGACGGAGCCCCCTCCTCAAATATAGGGTCTATCCTAAAACCATTGGTTGGTGCAGTGTAGGTCGAACTCATCTACAGTCCTGCCAAGTTTCATGTTGATCGGTGCAGCCTTTTCCCTGATACGGTTTAACAAAAATCACTGTAAATAAAAACAATGACTCCCGCTTCAATGACAGCTCCAGACTCTTATTCTGAAGAATATCTACAAGCTTTCGTTTGAAATTATAGGTTTTAAAACCACTTCCTGTTTGCTTTTCTCAAACCTCTTGAATCGTAGTGACCTTACATTTTTATTTTTATTCGTCTCCAATGCATCATGTAGGAGACGTTACAGGTTAAACAATGATTTACTTCAAGTGTTAAACAGAAAAATCTGAGCTTAGATGAAAGAAAACTATAAATTCTGTAACAGTGAGACACACCTGGTGAAAAAAAGACTAAAATCCAACAATTTGATGTACAAACAGTAAAAAAAATGTAAAGTTTGTTCAATTAGGAAGAGTTTGTTTGACAAAATTTACATTACACTCTAAATCAAACATTCTGTGTTTAAAATACCTTAAAATCATAAAACTCAGCTGGGATTCTGTTAAAAAAAGATTCTAGGGTGTATTCACACCCGACACATTTGATCCACTTTAAACAGACCAGAGTTTGTTTCCCCTGTTGGTCTGGACCTTTTATATAGGTGTGAATACACTCATAAGAACACTGGTGTGGATAAAACAACCGGACTGAGACTCATTTTTGAGGTGGTCTCGGTCCGCTTCCAAACAAACTCTGGTGTGAATACAGACCAGCCTGGAACCGAAGCAACTACAGGAAACATGCACCTTTTTGGACTTCACAGGCCACTGTAGCTAAGCAACATTAGCCCTCCAGAGTTGCTAATGCTAACACTACGAACAATGAGCCGTTGTGGGTATTGTCTTCTTTAGGTTGCAGCACGCATTTGACAACGTTGTCCCAAAATTATATCATTGCAAAACCACCAATAAATGAGCTGCTCTTGATATTCTTAATAGTCAGTTTTATTAAAACCATCTTGATTTCTGGGTTTGTCCCACCCCCGTCATTTCTGTCCAATGGGAGCAATGACCATCACTTTGTTTATAAATTATAGTCCATTTGCAAAAAGCACAATGTGAATGCAAACTGCACCAAAGGAAAAAAATAAAGTCCGCTATTTGGTCCGGACCAAACATGTGGACCAAAGGACTTTCCTGGTGTGAATACACCCTTAGAGTTTATTAGAACAGAAACAAACTTACCGAGCATGAATCCTCCACCACCGTGTATCTGAAGCGATTGTTTCCCTCGGCCTTGAGCTCCATGTCGTTGGAGCCTTTAAGGATCACGGCCTTCTTCATGTTGCCAGTCTTGGCGTCCTTGTAGCCCACAGAGTTCTTGCAGTGGTAGGTGATGGTCTGAGCTGCCTCCTTGGACAGCAGACGGATGAAGGTCATCTGCACCGTGACCGAGTTCGCAGGCTGATCTTTGTTCCCGTAGGTGAACTGGAAACACAGACGCAGAACGTTAACGCCGCTTCTGTTCTCCCAAAAGAAGCTCCATAATTTGGATCTAAAACGGAAAAGGCAAACGGCTCACGTGTGTCCCGCTGTTGATGTCGGCTCCGAACCACACGGGTTTGTTCCTGGAGGAGCTCCACCACACCTTACGAGGGATGCTGGAAGGGTTGGCAGAGATGCAGGTCTCCCCGGTGTCCATGTTGCAGTGAACTTTGATGGCGTCCTCTGCACTGCCTTGGTTCGGATCCACCCAGTACTCCCCTAAAAGTGACCAGGATGGGAGAGTTACTCCAGAAGCTGTTGCACGGCTCAACCCCTGCTCCTGTGTGAAACGTACCGCTCTTCTTCACGGGGTAGCATCTCTTCAGGTCGTCGCAGGTCCTGGCAGGGTGCTTCCTGCTGCCGTCGGGGCTCTTCATGCTCTCAATCTGGCTGCTGAGGGCCTTCAGGGTGGCCTGAACGCTGGGGTCCACGGGCACGATGATGGCCGAGGCGTTGCTGTTGGGCAGAGCCTCGTCTTCACTGAACTCTGGAGGAGGAGGGGGTCCAGAGTCGTAATCCTGTGGGCCACCGAAGAGGTCGTCTATGGCTGCCACAGGTGGTCCTGGAGGTCCTGGGGGGCCAGGGGGGCCGTCCTCTCCTGGGGGGCCCTATTGATTCACAAATGGCTTTTTGCATTTTTGTTGTTTAATTTTACACAAACACTGTTTCCTGTTCAGACGTCTTTAGAACTGCCTCGTCTGGCAGAAGTCGTACCTGAGGGCCAATTTCTCCACTGAATCCACGAGTTCCTGGAGGTCCCATTGGCCCTGGCTGGCCCATGTATCCCTCTTTCCCAGGAGGCCCGATAGGCCCAGGAGGACCCTGAATCATATTCCAGAAAATATTGTTACCAACTAACCCCACAATTACAAAATAATCCAAATATTTATCAAGCATCAAACTATAACTAGATAAACGAATGTAGTTTGGAGAACTCACCCTCGGGCCACTTGGTCCAATAATTCCTGAAGTTCCCTGCTCCCCAGTTGTGCCCTAAAAGATAAACAGATATGGATCAGTCTCCTGCTCTGGTGATGATGGTTTTGTTTCTTTAAGTATCATATTTGGAGACTGCAACTTCTGGGATTTGTTTTTAAAAAGTGGAGCTTTACGTGTTTTCTGCAAGGCTGTGTGAGTTTACATGATACCACAAGTTTCTGGTCTCAAGTGAAGGTGTTTCTAGGCTGGATGCAATTAGAAATGTCGATACTGACCAAGAGTCAGAAAGTGAGGACTTAGAAATGAGACAATGTTGGAGGTTTAGCGAGTTCAGACCAAACAAGATGTTTCTGTAGCTCCGGCTGCTTCATGAATAAAAACTGTTCACTCAGAGCTGCTTTAACTCACTGGAGATCCAGGAAGACCCTGCAGACCGGTGTAGCCTCTGTGTCCCTTCTGACCCCTCTCTCCATGATCACCCAGGTCACCTTTATCTCCTCTTGGTCCTTGTGGTCCCTGATTTGGAAGTGGTTGAACATATTTTACCATTCTTGAAATGGAGACGTTCTACACAAACTTCAGCAGGAGCACTGATCTGTGTTTACGTAAAGAAAGGTTATTTCTAACATTTGGTATAAAAACTCAGACTTACCACCAATCCTCTTTTCCCAGCAGCTCCAGGTGGACCCTGAGGCCCTCTTGAGCCCTGCAGAAGGGTAGACCAGACTTCTTTTAAAACCCTTAAAGTTCTCAAACACATCAAAGATTTCAATCAGAACAGAAGAACACTTACAGGCTCTCCTCTCTTTCCTGGATCACCTTGTGCACCAACAGGACCAAGAGGTCCAGGAAGACCCTGTGGACCAATCATACCCTCTGGACCAGGATCTCCTCGGTCTCCCTGCAACATATCCACTGTCAGTCACTTGCAGTATGAAAGTCGAAGCTAAAATCTGTTTCAGAATTATTTTTCAGATCCTACCCTTTGTCCGAGGACTCCGTCTTTTCCTGGTGGACCATCAGACCCTGCAGGACCCTGAAGAGCAGACACATAAAAACATCATCAGACCAAAGGAGATGTAAATTAAGGAGTTTTAAAAAAACTGCATACATCTGGACCAGGATCACCCCGAGGTCCATTAGCACCAGGAACACCAACAGGACCTGGTGGTCCTTTATCTCCTGGTTGTCCTGTGGACCCCTGTTTTCCTGGTGGACCCTAAAACAAGAGGACAAACAGACAGACTTTGGTTCTGAGACAAACATCTTTCAGAACCAAGACGTTAACAATAAATAATTTGTTTAAACTTCAGATAAAACATGAGTTCTGTGAAACTAACAGCTAGTCCAGGAAGACCCGGCATCCCACGTTCTCCTCTCTGACCAGGAAGACCCACGATACCTCTCTGTCCTGTGGTTCCAGCTGGTCCTGGAGGTCCATCAGGACCCTAAAATCAACAACAAAACCCATAGAAAATGTAACTTTTATTACATTTGATAGAAAAACCACCAGAATATAATCACAACGCTGGGAAACATCAAGTTACCGTGGGGCCGTCCTCTCCGGCATCACCTTTGTCTCCAGGGCTCCCGGGTGGTCCCAGAGGTCCTCGCTCTCCTTGTCTTCCAGGGGGTCCATGATCACCACGAAGTCCAGGGGGACCTTCTTTTCCCGGGGCTCCCTGGGGTCCAGGTTCTCCAACTGGACCCTGATAAAAGATGTTATAAAATATGATTAAAGATTCATTTAATTCATCAAGTTTTATTTTGACCGGAGTTTTCCTGAGATCATTTATCTCTTATATGAACAGATAATGATTGTTGGGTTTTATTCTGGAAATGTATTATTTTTATGTTATTGGTGGTGCTTACAGCAGGGCCTGGAGGTCCAACGCCTCCAGCAGATCCAGGGAAACCAGTGGGACCCTGTGATCAGAAAACCCCTCAAGTTTTACATATTTATAACAGAATCCTGTACTGTTTGCAAAAAAACTTAAAAACAGAAACTATTATTTTGAAATCGATTCATCAGGTGTTAAAGTCTCAGTGATGGAAATGAAGAAAGGTTTTGTAAAAAGTTATTTTTGGTTTTTTGATCTTACCGGTGCACCCTGAGTTCCTCTTCCTCCTTTCAGACCTGAAACACCAGTTGGACCCTGAAAATATAAACCAACACTTCAGTTAATTCCTCAATAAAATAAAAACTACCTTTAATACTACATCAAATGTGTTAACAGTTCAGTGAACAAAGGCAGCTGAGAGTAAAAAAACACATTTATTTATGTTTTAAACTCACCGGGGGTCCGTGAGCACCAGCCAAACCCTGAGGTCCCGGAGAACCAGCATCACCTTTCTGGCCTGGCTCTCCAGGCTCTCCCTTGACTCCAGGTTGACCATCAGGACCCTACAACATGTTAGTACGGTTAGCAGTCATAGCTTAGATCACATGGATTATCACTACGAGCCACGATTACATCATGTTTACTCACAGGGGGTCCAGAGAATCCAACAGCTCCAATCGGACCGGGATCACCTCTCGATCCCTGAAAGAACACTAACTTTTACTTCATTTGCAGGAAAATGGCGAACAAGGTCAACATGTGCTTGTTTTTGATAGAAAAGGACAGGTTAGGTCTACATACAGGTGTTCCTCTAGATCCTGGAGGCCCAGCTGGTCCTCTGGGTCCAGGTTCACCCTGTGAAGAAGTTACATCTTTAAATCCAGCTCAACCTTTCATGGTGGGAGCAAGAAACTGGTAGAAAAAACTAACCTTTTCACCACTGGGTCCAGCAGGTCCGAGTGGGCCAACGGGACCGGGGGCTCCCTGTGGACAATACATAAATCAGGTTTGAGAGATCTGCTCCTCAGCGTTGTCTCGGGCTGACAGTACAGTACAGTTCTGTCAGCAGACAAGCTGGAACAAGTCCTGCGCCTGAGAATCCATCAGCAGCTAAAGTTTATTTTTGTCCCAGAAGCGTAAATTAAACATCGTTGTTTGAGGCCGAGCCAGGGGAGCATGTGTTCGCTGCCAGATAAAGATCCTGTACTCACTCTTGCACCGTCATTTCCAGGTGTCCCTTCAGATCCTTTCTCACCAACTGCTCCCTGAAAAAATTAAATAAAATTAAAAAATCACAGGTTTGCAAATCTGTAACTAAAACTGACTGATTTACTGAACTTTACTGTCATCTGCCATGATGATCAAACTACTATTATTTTATAAGATTTAGCTCAACATACTCGGTCACCCTTGGGCCCAGGAGGACCAGAAATTCCTCGTTCTCCTGGCATTCCCTGAAGACCAGGCGGCCCTACGTCTCCCACAGCACCTGTAGGACCAGGACTACCCTGTGGTGAAAAATGTCAGGATTGTTAAAACTAAAACATCTCTACGAACAAAGACTGTGCCTGTGTGATGACAACAATAATACCTTTGGTCCGTCCGGACCAGGGGCACCTGGAATTCCTTTGGGTCCCTGCAAACCAGTTGGCCCCAGATCTCCTCTCTCTCCTGGAATCCCTCGCTCTCCCTAGAAGTTGGACATCAGCTAAGTACTCAGTGTCAAAATATGAGCGGATCTAAAATACGAAACCCACATACCCTTGGTCCAATCTGACCCACAGGACCGATCTCTCCAGGAATTCCCTGACAGAGATTATTTTGTGTTAATCCAAACAATAAGGCACAAATCAACGTTTAATGTGTTTTATGTCTGCGTTTTGTTGGACTCACTTGGTCACCTGGTTTACCGGGTTCTCCAGGAGGGCCTAGGTTTCCTGGCAAACCCTGAGAAGAGTTCATTTTCATTAAAGCTCATTTTAATTACTTAGACTTTTACTTACTTCAACAAACAGAAATAATCCAGTCCAGTTAAACAGTTACACTAGTGTACTTCCTGTTCAAGGGCTTCAAAAGGCTCTTTAACACACCTGGAATCCATTGACTCCTGGTGGGCCTTGTTCTCCTCTGTCTCCTGCAGGACCCTTTGAAACAAGACAGTCAACAATTATATGTATCAGAATGAAGAGTCATGGGGTACAACAGGAAGTAAATACTTACAGGAGGACCAGGGGGCCCTGCGGGACCAACTTCTCCATCTTTTCCTGGGGGTCCCTGTTGATAAAAGTGAGAAGAAACCCAATGTAGATCTGCAGTCTTGTGTGATGTGGTTGAACAACCTGTACTATGATGAAGTCCTCCTCATCGTGATGCTTACTCTTTGACCCGGCACTCCCTGAGATCCCTGTTCACCAGTTTTTCCTGGGTCACCCTTTGAGGAAAAACATGCGTTAAATTAGAAACGTGCTCATCAGTTGATTGATGCACAGATTGGAGTAAACCTCCAGCTTACATTAAAACCTTTAGGACCCGGGACTCCCATAGTTCCTGCAGGGCCTCGGTTTCCAATAGGTCCTGCTGGGCCTGGGCGCCCATCCTCACCAGGGGCACCCTAAGTAAACAAACAAACCCTGGTTTAGCAGCTTGTTGTGACTTGGGTCCAACTTTCATCAGGTCTTTAATTTTTCCCATAATTGTAATTTGGATTAGAAAATGATTCCAATTCCTAATTTGTGTTTCTAGACGTCCCTACCATCGAGGACTTCTATGATTCTGTTAACAAAACAAGACCTTTAAAAACACAAACATGTAGTGTGCAGACTTGTAGGACCTACCAGTGGTCCTGGCTTTCCCTCTGCCCCCTGGACTCCTGGGGTACCAGTGAGACCCTGAAGAAAATTTATCAGATATTTAATATTTGAGATTTAAAGGTCAAATATATATATTTTAAGTTGTGATTATCTAAAATCCAGCTTAAAAGTAAAAGTCCAAGCTCTTGTGTTACCCTTGCACCTGGTAGACCAGGCTCTCCAGGACGTCCCAGGTCTCCTAGAGAACCTTTTGGCCCTGGTGGACCAGATGTGCCCCGATCTCCTTGCGCACCCTTTGCAATAATAAAAAAAATGTCAACTTTGCAAATAAAAACATTATTTAAAGACTAAATATTCAGAGAATAAAAAGTACCTTTGGTCCTGGTAGACCGTCGGCACCAGGGAATCCTCTGTTCCCAGGAGAACCCTGGAAAAAACATCATGATTCTGAGTCTTATCTTTATATTTCATAAAGAATTACAGCTCAGAGCAAACATTTCACTGAAGCAGAAACTAAAACATAAATAAAAAATCCAACTCACTCTTTCACCCACTGGACCCAGAGGGCCAACAGAGCCGGGGTCTCCACGTAGTCCTCGCTTTCCTTCCTCACCCTGAGATCCGATCACTCCCTGGGAGCCTGGTGGACCCTGAGACACGGACACACAAACCAGAACCCACACTGTTTTACATCTCTCCTTTATTCAGCTGAAAGTGTTTCATTAGAATCTTACGGGTTCTCCTTTAGGTCCCGCCTCGCCTTTAAAACCCGGGACACCGATGTCCCCCTTTAAAACAAAAGTGTGAAAATTTAAACCTCCGTCACATTCCTGAAGAAATCAGTCAAACCTGAAGAGTCAGCTCACCCCTGTTCCTTTTATACCAGGCTGACCGGTGCTTCCCTGAGGTCCTGGTGGACCAGAAGGCCCAGGGTGGCCTCCAGGACCTTGTGGACCAAGATTACCCTGTAAAAAACATGATCCATGTTTGTCTCATGTTTGAGAATTCATGTAATAACCAGAGAATTTGATTGAATTTGAAAAAGTGTCCACAAACCACTGGTCCTTTGGCACCTGGACCTCCATCTGTACCCATGGAGCCCTTTAAAAGACATAAATAAAAAACAAAATAAAATATTAAAGAGGGTTATTTCTTTATATTATGATGTTTAATTACAAATATTATCAAATATTAACCCTGAGGCCAACGGGTCCGACTCTGCCTAGGTGACCCGTCTCTCCTCTTTGCCCTTGTGGGCCTTCTGGACCCCGGACTCCAGTGGGACCAGGTTGTCCCTGTGGAAAACAGTTGTTAGGTACATTAAAATAATTTAAGTTTGACTAAGACACGATTAAAACCTCAGAAAGGTTGATCAGTTTCAGTGCACAGGTGATCTACAGGTGGTCTACAGGTGGTCTACAGGTGATCTACAGGTACTTGCCTTCATTCCTGGAGTTCCTGGATATCCAGGTGGGCCGTTAAGACCTAAGGGGCCCTGATGACCGACAGAGGTGACATTGTTAAAATCAAATCCTGATGTTTCAAAACCTCAACAAATAAAGAAGGTTTTAAGGAATAACAGAATATAAAATCCAAGATTCCATTTGCAGAAAAAACAACCAAACATCACATTCTGTAAAAAAAATCTATGCAAGGAGATTTGTTGTCTTTATTTGTACATTTTTCCTAAAAAAACAACTAAAAAATCCCCAAACTGCATCATATTGGTTAAAAAAATCCACTCAAACTTCTTCTCTTTTGCAACAACAGCAGATTATCGCCACCTATTGGACTGGAGGGTGAAATGAAGACCATTCATCCATTTCCTGTTTGTCTGAGGTTTGGTTGCTGCGGCAACAAGTTCAGGAGGGAAACCCAGATGTTCCTCTACCAAAACACCTCTCTCCAGTTCCTCCTGGAGGATCCTAAAGCGTCCCCAGACCAGGAATTATTATCCCTCCTGCAGGATTTGTGCCCAAAAACCTTTAAAAGGGAGGCGTTCATGTTCAGATCCTCCAACAGTCTTAGCTGACTGATGAAGAGGAGCAGCTCTCCTCTGAGACACCAAGGCTGAGCCCAGCTGCCCTACAAAGGAAGCTCAGATCAGCTGCTTGGATCCAGGATCTGGTTCTTTTGGTTTTTATGATCATATTTGAGCTCAGCTGCTTCGTCACCACAAAGAACCGGAGCGAATCAGTCCTCATTCGATCCATCACCTGCTAACTGATCAGCAAAGTCTAAATAAATAAAAACTGCACAGAAATCACCAATAACTCCTGTTCAAATCCACCATGACATGGTCAGTAACGGCGTTTCTGCCCTTATTTTACTACATTTTACTCATTTATGACTATATTTTCTAACCAGCGCTCACTATTAACAGTTTGAGTTAAGTTTAGAAAATAAAACATGATTAGGTTTAAACATTTATGTAATATTGTTTAAGGTTGGATGTTCTTGAGTGAAATACACAAAATAACAGAATAAAAAACACGACCATTTTATGATATTTAATTATTAAATGTGACATGGCTACAAATTAAGGAAATGGAAAAAACACTTATCAAGCAACACAGGTTCTCTTGTTAGATGTAAACATAAAGAAATGTTTCATTTTGCCATGCTGAAGTTCAAAACGCTAAATACATTCCTTTTATTATAAGTGTCCAAATGCAAACAGTAAAACACAAAGAATGTTGACTCACCAATGGACCAGGTTTTCCAATGTTTCCAGGCAGACCTCGTTTACCCTAAAGAGCAGAAACTAATTACTAACGAGCAGACAGGGTCATATCTGTGTACTTGATGTGTGAAAATGAAAAGAAACTAAAAGTTCTGTCATCAGGAGCAGAAAAGTGAAACATTCTTTTACTTACAGCTACACCACCAGGTCCAGGACGTCCTCGCTCACCTGGCATCCCTGATGGACCCTGTTAGTAAAAACAGGGATTAATTATTAATCACCTGTTTCAGGTGATAATGAGCATTGACTTCATGTTAATATAAACAACTGGACTCACCATGGGACCAGGTCCTCCCATTGGACCAGGAGGTCCATTAGATCCCTAAAAAAAATCACTAATTTGTTTATTTACATAAAAAAACACTCATACATGATGAAACAACAACACTGAGGCAAACAGACGATTATTTTACAAATAAATAGTTGATTTTTCATTTATACCTTCGAGCCAACGGCTCCGATTTCACCTTTTTGGCCAAGAGGTCCTGAATGACCCTGTTCACAAGAGGACACAAGGATCAGCATAATAATAATAATAATAATAATAATAATAATAATAATAATAATAAATGATGTTTATTTGTTTTAGTGTTAGGCCAATGATACTCACTCTGTGACCCTTCAGACCAGGGGGTCCGGGTGTACCAGGAAAACCTCTCGGACCCTAAAACACACGATGTGGAGAATCTTTGTGTGAGCTAAAATAAACCAGAGTTTTAGTCTCGTTAAAGAGCTGAAGAGGCTTACAGAAGATCCAGGAAACCCAACTTCTCCAGAGTTTCCAGGTTTTCCTGATTCTCCCTGGAAGAAAACAGATTTTTAAAATTTACAACTTTTTAGAAAACAAGTTTAGCTGACTAAATATATAAAACTTCTTATCAGCTGGAGGTGTCTCTGGGTGACATGCTACAGCTAGCTGCTACTATTTGCCTATAATAACACAATATAACAAACAATGACCAAAACAGCAATGTAAAGGTTTATAATATCCTCTTTGCAAGTTAAATCTTAATTAAGTTATTTAAATTAGAACTATTTCTGCACATTTGAATGTTTAAAGACAGAAAAACTGTCTCACATCTTCTCCTGGTTTCCCTGCTGGACCCTCAGGACCCCTTTGTCCTGGTGAACCCTAAAAAAAAAAAAAAAAACAAACAGCTCAATTAATGATTCATAAAAACTCACAGAGCATCAGTGATGACCTGAAACTTTATATCAGATTCATACCATGTGTCCCGGATCACCAACATCTCCATGGGGGCCTTGTGGTCCAGCCTGGCCCTATAAAAAGGACAAACAGGGACATTTTAGGGATGAAGAGGAAACATCAAAATAAAGATATTGGGTTTTAAAAAGCTGTTGTCTTACAGGTGATCCGTTCGGCCCGGGGGGCCCTCTTGCTCCAGTTTCTCCCTAAAACAAACAAAAATCTCAAATAAACAATAAAACTCACGTTTTAATATAAAACAAATTTTTTCATCAGTGTCCTAAATTAAAGATTAAAATTCTAATTTATGTATAAAACAAATTATGTTTTTTCACTGACGTATGAACTCATTTAGTTTCAATAGATAACTTCTGTAACAAATGTGTCAAATCAAAATAAGCTGCAATTATTTATCAAATTTTAAATTAATGTGTTAAATTATTTCAGACTAACAGCTTAAATAATGACTCAAAAGGGATCCTGAGTACCACTTTTAGTACTTGTACTAGAGAACCATTCAGAGTACTCTTTCTTTACATTAAATTGAAGCATCAGCAACAAAAACAAACTTTGTAAAAACTTCACAAGAAACAAAAAAATATATTTCTCTTTACACATCCAGTTTTAGCTGTTAATAAAACACTTCTTTTTGTAGTTTTCAGCATTTATTTTAATGTTTAAGGTTACAGTAATTGAGATTAAATCTTCGATTTTATATATTAGGATATTATAGTTGTCGCTAACTTCAACCTGATGGAGGTTTTGAGAGGAGATAAATCACTTCTGCCTAATTTGTGATTCGTTTTCACATCCTGACATGTTTCACAACCTTAAAAAAAAGAGGACGGATCAGTCTTAGCTGGACCTTCTTTGGGAAAAGATGACAAAACACCCAACAAATCTCTGAATTCTTACTTAAAGCAAAGCTTAAAGTACCTGTGAAGTTCAATCGTTATAATAAATATGAATGCATTTTTGAAAAGATAGCATAAATGAAATACTGAAAAAAAAAACGCCACACAGCTGAGATGAACGGTTGTTGATATGAAGTAACAGGAAGTGATGTCAAAGGGGAATGTCTGAACAGACGGCTAACACAGGCGGTAGAAAATAATCTGAATCTTTAGAATGTTTTGAGTCTATCAGAGAGATGAAGAGTCAGAGTTCAAATAATATTGTTTCAATAAACAAAAAACATAAAGTTCCTTTTCTTAAAGAGTTCCCCTTTGATGTCACTTCCTGTTTCACTTCAGAAAAAATAATTGGTAGTTATGTGACAAAAGGTGTAGAATTGTGTGTTTTATGCCAAGTTTAGTAAATATAAAGATGTTTTTTTTTACTTTTTGTAGGATGTGCATGTCACAGACACTTTTAGTCGCTCAACAACCCAATGACCTCAAAGACCTCCTGATCTGCAGCTACATCCTCTGTTGGAGTTTCTGTTTGGAAACAGTGAGACGTGTGAAGAGCTCGGATTTAAGGGTCAGGTGGATGAAGCTGGTGGGCTGCTCTGAGGCAGAAGAACTGTTCACATCAACTCTACAGGCTTTCATCTTTAAGCGTTGTTACAACGAGTTTTAATTAATGAAGTGACCAGTTCAGGAGAAAACTGCTCTTCTTACCCTTGCACCACTCAGCATGGCTTGGGGTCCTGTTTTTGAGTCAAATCCTTGAGCCATCTGAGATCCCAACCCCTGCAAGCAGAAAATAAAAATAATAAAAATCAGTGTATCTGAGTTGGGTACGTGTGAATAAATGCAGTTAATGCAGGTTTAAACATGAATAAACAGTTTTAGTATTATTTATGTTTCGTACCCCTGGGTGTGTTGGAGGACCTGGAGGACCCGGCTCACCAGGTTGACCTGGTATACCCGGCTCTCCATCATAACCTGGAGGGCCACGCAGTCCCTAAAGAGTAAAAAAAAAAAAAAACATAAAATGCTCCTTCAACCACTTAAATAAAAGAAAAAAAAAGATATATATCAATCAGTAACTCGTGCTTTTTAAAGTTTTTATGTTTCTGGATTTTACTGAACAGAAATGCATAAATGTAGCTTAATGTTCGATTTGACATAATTTTTTCCTCATTTTTGTTTAGTTGAGAAACAGGGGCGGAGCCAGAGATTGGCCACCGCAGGTACCACCACCAAATTATTGACAAGTGGGCGGGGATCTTGGATTTTTCTATTTACATTTAGATTTTGTTAAATATTGCTTGTTGATACTACTGTACTATATAAACTGTCAGCTGTGTATGTTTAAAAGTGGCTGAATTACAGCCATTAGCAAAACTAGCATTAGCATTAGTGGTTAGCTTCATTTAGGATTAACATTGGCTGAATTATAGCCTTTTTACAGTTAGATGTGGTTTTGATGAGCATTTAGAATTGAGTAAAGATTGCTTTTGGCTTCTTCTACACTAATCTTCAGCTTTGTGTGTCTAAAAATGTCTGGATAAGAAGCTGTGGTTAGCATTCAGCACGTTGTTTGGTTAGCATTCAGCACGTTGTTTGGATCTTTTTTTGGGTATGATCACAAAATTTCAGCTCAGTATTTCTTAAAACAGCTGAATTAAATTAATTTGGCCGCCATCTTGAATTTTCAAATCCAAAGTGATTTTCTTTATTTGTATGTGCCCCCCTTAAAAACACCTTGGCCACCCCCTGCAAAAAAGCCTAGCTCCACCCCTGTTCAGAACTTCAGAAAAATCAAAAACCTGCAACTCTGCCAACAAAACAAACTCTCCAGATCTTTAATCTACATCTATAACATCTACAGTATATCTATTATCTCTTAGAGTAAACCTGATTTCAAAAGGCTGCTGCAGCTAATAAACTGGTTATGTTTTGTTTAAAAATGATCAGTAAAATCTCCGGACTCTTTATTTTGATGATAAAGTTTGTCTTTTTGTCTGTGCAGGCTGGTTAGGGGGACGTACAGGTCTGCCTTTGTGCCCACGGTCTCCTCTAAACCCAGATGAACCGGGAGGCCCCTGTTGGAATAAAAATATATTGTTTTTAAAGGTGAACAGTAACAAATCAGACCAAGTTTCAGGTTGTATGGATGTCAGTTTTAAGGAGAAGTTATGACACCAAACTGACTCCATAAGAAGAAGAATAAACTCACCATCGGTCCTGGACGACCTCTTATCCCCGACACCTGCAGACAAGTCATCAAACATCAGTTAGATCTGACCTTTGACCTTTAGGTTTGAAAAGAAACACTCAACAAGCTGAAAATAAACTCACGACTGGAACTTCTCCAGGTTCTCCCTTCTGACCCTGAACACAGAAACAAACCAGGTTTCAGACGACATGATGGAGAATTAAAGTGAGAAATCACAAACAAACAAACAAACATACAAACCTTATAAACTCTGCCCCCACCTGCACGGAGGAACACAAAACACTTTTCAGTTTGATGATGGCGAACACAAAGAGAGGTACAACTCAGAGTCGTCCCAACAGAAGCAACTCTTCACGTGAGAGACCTGCTGACCCTCAGAGTCGGTATTGGGAACGACTCTCAGCTACTACTACACCGATATCTGCGTCTGACTCACCAAAGCCATCATTCCCCCCGCCGCCGCCGCCGCCGCTGGATGTGTCGCCCTGACAGACGGGGCAGCACTCGCCCTCCGGGACGTACATCTTCTCGCAGTTACTCAGCTCATCGCAGGAGATTTCATCGCAGAGGACTTTACCGTTGTCACAAACGCAGATCCGACAGGGGTCCGGCTTCCAGATGTCGTTGTTCATGTAGGTCTGACCGTCCGCCGTGCAGCTCGGCTCTGCAGCAAAGAGAGGGGTTGAAATCAGTAAATATATGTTTTTATTCATAAATGGAGAACATTATGAGAAAATCTAACAGCTTTTTAATTATTACCAAGAACAAAACTATGTTTTTTAGATCATTTTGTGTAAAAAACAGAACAAAAATCTTATTTTTATCATGTTTTATTTCAATAAGAGTCTAAAGTTATGACAGCTGTGAACACATGAGGGACACAAACTCCAAAACACACACAAAAAAAAGGGAAATGCAAAAGAAAGTAAAGGTGCATCAAACTCAACACCAGACCACTGTTGGGACTGGACCACTAAGCCCTGGAAGCATACCCCCTATCCCGGGGGGTCTTCAACCTTTACAATCAAAAGAGCCATTTCTGCTACTTGACTCACTAATAAAATGTGACCAAAGCTGTAAAACAAGCTACAACTATGATTATCAACTGGTGGTCCGTGGGCCTTATTGAGGCCTTTTCGGGAACCTTTACGGCCAGTGGAGGTGATGTTATAATACTAAAAAAAATATTGTGAATTTAATTATTTATTATTATTTTACACATCAGGACAAATGAAAAGATCAGATTCATGTAAATAAGAAAAACACTGCATATAGTTCATACCAAATTTCATAAAAACTAGTACAACTGAACTGTTCAGGCATATTTTTTCTAATTCTTTTTATTATGTAAGTCTTCAAATTCATTAAAGGTAATTCTGATGGATTTGAGAGAAAGATCATAGAAAGCAGTTGGATTATTTAAGCAAACAACAGCATGAGCTAAACATGTTTTAGTTTTTGTATTTGTAGTATTGATCACATTTGCATTCAAATTGATTTCTGTTGTGGGTATAAAAACAAAAAAAAAGTATTTTGTTATTTTTGGTCACATTTTCAAAGAGCCACATGTGGCCCCAGAGCCGCAGGTTGCAGACCCCAACCCTGTACAGACATTAACGAGATGCAGAATAAAGCTGCGGGAAAGAAAAACGTTTTCTTTCCTTAATGTTTCCACGGTGAGACGAGGCTGCAGTCAGACATGAGGTCATTTCCTCCAAAAGCAGCTAATAACGAACATGAGTCACTTTCAGAGCAGAAAACATGCAGATGCTTTTCTCCCCACATTCCTTCGAAATGGTCTTTGTGATTTCGCTGAACCGAACAATCTGCAGGTCTGGAGTGTGTTTCTGTTTCTTTCCTGTTAAATCCAGGTCAGAGACGTGACGGTGGACGCAGACTTCCTGTCTGTTCCGACGAGTTTCTCTAAAGCCACTAAAACAGATCCGAGCAGTTCTGTGAGACCAGGACCTGAAACCTTTTTACCTGTTTCTGCTGTAAACAGCAGATGGCAGCTGTGAGCTTTACACAGCAGGTAAATCTGATGAATGACAGCACAGGGGAATAAAAAAAGGTTTGTCCAGGAGACGCATTAAAGGCCAGACTGACTCCTCGAGCATCGGTTTCTGTTTTAAACAGCTAGAGAACAAAACAAATGTTCAAACATATCCTAATGAGGTTGATTAAAACAGAAAATTTAATCATAAAAACTCTTAGAAATGATTAAATAAAATCTTTGAACTGGAACAAACTAATTTAACTCAATTGCTCCATTTTGAATAAAAATACATCAAGCTAAAAGTTAAGTTTTTATCAAGGGAATCACCTGTGACCTTTGACCCTGAGTTCAGCTGTGTAGTTTAACATTTCTAAAGATTTATCAAGTTGGAGTTTGGACAAGAAATAGTCCCCAAACACACAAACAGGTGTGTTATGATGGGCTTATAAAATTGCTACAGAGCAGGGGCGGAGCCAGAGGGGTTGCCATGGTGGCAAGTGCTCCCTCTGGCACCTGGTTGGCCGACCAAGGTGCCAACCCTAAATAACTGATAAGTGGGTGGGGTCTAGGATTTTGTATTTGCATTTAGATTGTTCTCTGATACTATTGTACTGCATACATTTTTTAGCTGTATATAGTTAAAAATGGCTGAATCATAGCTTCAGCTTTAGCATCAGCAATCAGCATGTGATCATTCTTAGCTACGCTACAACAAATTTCATCTCATAAATCTTAAAATGGCTTAATTATATAACCTTTTTAAAGTTAGCTGTGGTGGCCATCTTGAATTTTAGGTTAGCGTCAAGATTGCTTTTCCGCTATTTCTACACTAACCTTCAGCTTTGTGTTTCTAAAAATGGCTGAATAATAAGTTGTGACTAGCATTCAGAATGTTTCGATCATTCCTAACTACGATCACACGACCTCTTAGCTCAATATACCTTAAAATAATTAAATAATAAATTAATAAACAAATAATAAATACAATTTTATTAAAACAGATAAATTAAATCCATTTGGAATTAGCTGTAGCAGCCATCGTTAATTTTCAAATTCAGAGTGCATGAACGCCCTTTAAAAACACCTTGGCCACCCCTGTGCCACCCCCTGCAAAAAAACCCTAGCTCCGCCCCTGCTACAGTGCACCTACATGTAAGGAAATGGGTCTTTTCTTACATAATCAAAGTAAAAATCAAAAAGCGGACATTTTCTGCACCAGAAGACTCCAAAAGGAGAGCAGAAGTTTTACAGAAAACCAAAAAGACGAACATCACACTGCTGGGAAAGGGAACTCTGTCAACAAAACAGACTTACTGAAAAGAACAGGAGTTTTGGGGATTTAAAAAAAAATCTGAACTCACAGCTGAGCCTCTACTCAGCTCTGAGATTTAAGCTAACATGAAACAACGGCAGATAGTTTAGCAACAACTGGAGAGATTTGACTTCTGCAAACGATTCGAGCTGTTTGAACGACTCCTGACAACGACTCATAAGAACTGAGCTGCTCCTCATATCACTTTTTCCTTTTTAACCACAGAGATGATCACGACTCCTTTGCTTTTTCACGTGAAACAGGCAGAGCGGTGGGCTGCATCTCGTCACTCGTTTAACATCGAACGGTTCTTTTAAACGACTCTGAAACAAACGACTCATCTCATCTCTACGTAAATGTTTGCAGAAATCTTTAGCACTTTTACAGAAGTCTGTTAAACTGACAAAACCCACGTTATTAAATGCCCCCCCTAAGAGACGTCCACCAGCGCCCACCTCGATGCTGACACAATGAAAACTTCAGTCCCGACTCGTCTGGCTGAGCTGGGAACCATTTTTCCTGTTGAGGTTTCAGACATGAAACTCTGCATGTTGGGAACGTTTGAGATTTACTGGAAGAGAAGTGTGGTTTTAGAAAAAAAGAAAAGAACCCACAGAAGGAGGAGGATGTTCACTTTTCACCCCAGTCCCAGCTAATTTGTTGCAAGTTTTTTTCTTCTTTTTTTAACCTCTTATTTCTGTATCTGAATTTTCCATCAGTCAGCTTCATGAAACACGAAACATCCCCTCAGCGTGACTCATGCGTCTGCTCTCTCCACAGATCTTACTCAGACACAAAACATCAGCCAGATAACAGGAATCCATTCATTGTCTTCACTCATGGCTCCGGGACGAGGAAAAACCTGAGGAAACTACTCCTGTGATGTAGCTGGCAGATGTGGGAAGGCAAATAAAAAAATAAAAAGATGGGGATAGTTTATGGATTTTTCCTTGGCTTGTATGGAAATACTCATAACGTAGAGTGTTTGTGGAGAAGCTTTGGCAGCAACAAGTCGGTCGGTTAGAAAAATGACCGAATGGAAACATTGAGTTTTTTATGTTGATTTAAAGACGAGCACAAACTCCAAAAACAACCAAACTTTTTGGATTGTTTTGGTTTTAAAGTCAAAGTTCAGATCTTTAGAGGTGGAGTTCTGCAGAAAGTTTAAGAACAACTAGAGAACGCCTAATGCTGAAAGGTTTTATCCTAAAAAAGATAAGCTAACTTGTAAAATAGCTCAAAAAGCTAAAAAATAGCAGAAAGGTAGCTGAAAAAGCTGAAATTAGAACTAATAATTTGAAGGTTCATTGTTTGCTGAATTAAGCAGCTGAAAAAAGTAGCTGAAATGATCACAAAAAGGTGAGTTTAGCTGAAAATGGCTAACATTAGCTGAAATAGTAGTTTAAATTGCTGAATAAAAGCTATAAAAGTACCATAAGGAGCTTAAAACGGCAGAAAGAAGCACAAACATTTAAATGAGCAGAACTGAAAAAAGCAAAAAGATAGCTGGAAAAGCATAAAGAACTATTAACAAAAAAAGAAGCTGAAGGAAGCTAAAATTAGCACAAAGTAGTAAAAATAGAAGAACCAAAACAAAAGGTATAAAGTGCAGGAACGGAATTTTAAGGATGTTGCGACAGTTTTATTCACTTTAAACCAGAATAAAAAAAAAAAAGAGAAAAAAAATATCTCCAAAAGTCATAGCCGGAGTGTTCCGAACATACTGATATGTGAAGAGTTACGAGCCGAAAAATGGACAAAAGAAAAACGGATCATCTTAATAGTCAGTATTATTATCTTATCTGTTGCAGAGAACTGTTTGAAAAGACTGAAGTGGAACTCAAATCTTATAAATAATAGACTTTTAAGTGAATTATTTTTTAATGAATCAGATTAATGAGCCATCTACAACAGGTAAGATATTTATTGTTCATTACCCCACTACATGTGAAACCAGCACATCATCGCCTTCTGAGACTTTGATATGTTCTCTGACTCAGATATTTTGCTAACACACACATGAAAAGCAGGTGATAAAAATGTAAACTCTTTAAAATGTTCTGAAATCTCATCAGAACATTTCTTGATCCAGATGAGCTCCAGCTGCTCCTTCCTGTTGTCTTGCTGCAGCTGACGGTAAACCTCTGCGTTAAAGAGCTCATTCTGATGCTATGCTGTATAAAACTTCCACTCTGACATGTTTTCAACATGAATCAACCTGTTTTTATACAAACAGGGGGGATTTGGACTTTTTCTTTTTAATCCTGCTTCATTTTCATGCAGAATCTGTTCATGTTGGGTGATGGGTTTGAACACGCTCCTCAGCTTGGCTTCCACAAACAAAGCCCTGGATCTCATAGGAGGAGGGGGGGTTGTGTGTGTGTGTGTGTGGGTGGGGGGGGGGACTCGGGCCAGGAAAGTTGAGATGAAGTGGCTCGCTGATTACATGTCTTGGCTTTTCCATCAACAAGCCCCCGTCTCCTGTGGGTCCTCCTTAAAGAGGCAGCCACAGTTATGAGCTCAGCCCAGAGGAGGGTCTGTGGTCCTGCTGAATTACAGCCCCCCTCCCACCATCATCATCATCACTGCTGCCTGTGATTCCATTCAGCTTCATCTAAGATCATAAATGTCAGAGTCAGACTGCTAATCTCAGTCTGGATCTCTGAGTTTCCTAAATTCTATGAAAACATAAAAAGTTCGAAGGTACAACAGAATAATTTGCATAAACACATTTTATTCCCTGTGGAAGAAAAATATCAGATACTTTATCTTATAAATTGGCTTAATTTTAGGAAAAATAGTCATTTTGAATTTGATTGCAGTAACATGTTAGTAAGTTTGTGAAAGTCAGTGGTAATAAGAGCTAATAACAGCTGTGGAGCATTTTATAACAAATTAAGTTGTCTGGTAAAAAAAAACATTTAGTAGCTAAAGGATTCAGAAGTAAAGATGTGCAGCATCTAAAAATGATGAAACAACTTCAAAATAATGTTCTAAAGTGGAAAATTGTGAACTTTAAACACCCCATCAGCTGCAGATTATAATCTAAACAGATTATTATATTAGATGGTTGTAATCTTCAGGCCCTCAGAGGAAGCAGAGTTAAAAAAAAGTTTGGTTTTGCATAGAGGATCACTGTAAACACAGTTCACCACACTGGTAAAGCTCTATCATGCAAAGAGGAAATGCTGTTGTTTTCTCTGGACCAAAATTGATTTAAAATGGACTGAGGATGTCCTGCGTTCAGATGGATCCAAATCAAAACAAACAGATCCTCTGTAATAAAGAAAGAGACAAAACAGTTCAAAACCCAGCCTCTCTGATGGTATGGGGCTGCATTACTACCTCTGGCACAGCACCGACAGTTGTGGTGGGTTTTGTTTAATTTGTAGTGTTTTTCAGTTTCTCTCTGTATAATTATGGTTTGACCTGATTTTAAACAGGAGTTTGTCTTTTTATTTCACCGATTATGAGCCACAATCACTTTAAATCCCTTCTTTCCCTGAACTTAATGACTGCTGTGCTGCCATTGGCTTGGAGGGAGAAGGAGGAGGAGTCTCGTGACAAACATTTGGAATCAAAAGAGGTGAGAGGTGGTCTTTGATTCATCGCTCACAGTCCTTCAGCCTTTTCTTTTCTCCTGCTGCTTTTACTTTACCACGTGACACTTGTTTTTATTAGGATTTTAAACTGCTTTAACAAATAAATTCACATTTAAGTTTTTCAGCTTTGTCTTTACTGTGATCGACAAACTGAACCTTTAATTGGTACAAAAGCAGCTTCTGGCATCAACGCAGAAGACAACATCTGTGTGCATCTAAAGAAGAGTCAGGACTGTTGAACATCTAGAACCTCCAGCAGACCAGAATATGACAACATTCCCTACAACAACTCCAGAACCATCTCAGGTTCTAAATGTTTACAGACTGTTAGAAGAGATGCTTCCATGAAATTTAACAATACCTCACCTGCCTCACCCTAAAACCAGAGCGTAATACTTCAGGTGATCTTACACCCCATTCTCTATTTTTAATTTAATTATTACAATTAATCATCTTTGTTTTGACACAACTGTAAAACATTTCACTCATCAGACATGATAGAAAACCTCATGATGATGTCACCTCAGGCTGCCTTCACAATAAAACCCACAAATAAATCATTAAAGCAACGACGCAAACATAATCCAGTAAAACTGGTTGAACTTCAAACAATACTTATAAGGAATAAATATCACCCACCAACTGGAATGCCAAACATTTAAACAAAGATCTTCCATCTACTCCCACAACTAGTTCAACTTATAATGACTAAAATATAACAAGTTATTTTTTTAAAAATGCTGCTATAAGTTACACCAGTATGTAAATCGTTATATAAATGGTAAAATTTCAGCTACTTTTCAACTCTTTCATGCTTTGATGTCAGTTAATCTGTACAAAACAGATAAAAAGTCTTTAGAATGTATGAAATATAATTTATAAAACATTGATCTTTTTAGTGAGAGACCTTTTCTGTGTCAGGGGTCAAAGGTTAAGCTCTTCAAAAACCACTTCAGCTACTACTCCAATTTTGTCTTCTAACCCTGCTTTTAGCTACTGTTTAGCTTCTGTTACCTAGCATGCTGCTTCATTTATATTTTAGCTACAGATTTTTAGTTTTAGCAGTTGTTTTTCTGCTTTTGGCTACAGTCTTGCTACAATTAACGTCTATTTTGCTGTCTTTAGCTAGTCTACTTTAAAATTTTAGCTTGTGTTCTCTAGTTGCTCTGCATGTTTAACTGAAACAACTCAAATTTAGCTTCTTTAGTAAATATCATACATGTTGTTCAGCTTTCATTGTTCAGGAAATGCATATTTCTTCTCCAGTTTAACATGTGTTGAAATACTTTTGGACTGTGAAGGAAAATGATGACATCAAACATTCCAGCTGACCGGAGCCCAGGGTTAACTTGTACCAGAGGTCAGAGCGCCCCGGTGTTTCACATCAACCGACATGTGGAAAATAAGCTGCGTTTTGTACACATCGCTCGATTCCAGCACTAAAAGCTCCTGATGAAACACAGGAATTCAGCAAAATGAGATGTGGGAGTTTTTTATGCTCACAATCCACATTTTCAACTTGAAATAATTTTTCAAAACATTTTCAGTTGATAAAAACAATGAAATTAACTGAAGTGTTTTAAAATGACCAATGTGATTTCTTAGAGCTAAGCTGCAAACGTTTCATGGTAATGCAGCTGTAGAGTGCGTGTTTGTTAGCAAAATATCATTAGATGTGCTGATTAAGATGGCCGCCACAGCTAATTGACATGAGCGAACACAAAAATGGCTGTAACTCAGTCAGTTTTACAAATATTGAGCTAAAGTTTGGTGTGGTAGTAGCTGAGAGTCATTTCAACACTTTGAATGTTAATAAATCCTGAAAGATATCTGCTCGTCTGCAACATCTGCAACATGAAATGCACTCCTTGGTAGCACTTTGTAATAACTACACCTTATTTAGCCTTACTTAATCATTAATAAACTGTTAGTTAACTTTGAAAACATAATTAAGATTGATTCATACTTAATAAGCTATAAATAAACACATTTATTGATGATTTATCTATAAAAGCCATGAGTATGTTTTCAAGTGTATTAATAATTAATTAAGGCTAAATAAGGTGTAGTTACAGTATTATAAAGTGTTACCAATTCCTTTAAAGAATGCTATTTTTGTAAGAATGAAAGTGTTAAACATAAATGTCACACAGTGTTTGGAGTATGTGTTGGAGACTCTCAGCTACCAGACCAGATTTCAGCTCAATGACTGTAAAATTAGCCGAATTGTAGCCTTTTTTGTGCTATAAGATTAGTTAAAATCCATCCAGTCGTTCATGAGTTATTTTGCTAACAGACATAGGAGTTCATACAGAAAAAAAACAATTTCATGTCAGTCAGGAGATGTTCATCTGCTGTAGATGTGTTTTAAAGCCTCTGACATGTTCGGTTTTCTGAATTTCCAGATCACATAAATAAAACGTTGCTTCAGTCATTACTACATTTTCTGTACAGGCCGACTTTCTGCTGGTTTAAGAAGCCACTTAAGCTTTAAAATGTACAGCTAAAGCTTTTTAGGCCAGTTTCTGGGACTATTTAAAGAGCCAGGATGTGGGACTTAGTGCCATCTAGTGGTGAAGTTACAGAATGCATTTACTAAATATCCTATTTCTTCTTTTTTTCAGATATAAAAGCAATTTCTGCTAAATGTAAAACCATTAAACCTCTCTCTACAAGCAGTTTGTAGTTTTTCAGTTCAGTCCAACCTGGTAAAGCCTTCATTTACAAACATTTATAGTGATTTTACTCTTTAAACTTTACAAACTCTTGTTTTCCTTTTCAGCCGAACCACATCTGTGATGCTCATTTAACCCAATGTAAAGAATAATAAAATGTTTTCATTTTGAAACTCTTGTAAAGACATAGATGAGTTATTGAAAGGGGGAAAAGCACGCTAACTTATTCCCATTCCTCTGGTTGGAAAGAAGACTGCGCTGTTTTATGAGACGTCCCGTGTGCGTGTTACAGAGCGAGCCCCTAGGCAGCAGATTTATTGTCTCCACATTTTGTCTGACCTCAGCCTTACAGCAGTTAAAGGAACGCTCCATCCCTTCTCCTCCGACTCAAATGGCTGCCGGAAGCCCTCGCTTTTTAAATCCCACTTTTTCCTCTTGTTGCATTAGTCTGGGTTTTCTCAGATCCCCCGTCAAGCTCTTCAATCTCCTTTTTTTTCTTCCTCCTTATCCTTATCAAAACACGGTGACTTTTATGGACTTTCCCTGCACACTTAGTTCTTTTTCTCCTTGCTTTTTTCCCTGTGAAGCAGCTATTTTACTCCAGTCTTTGCAGCTCGACAATGAATGTTTAAAATAAAAAAAAAAAAGCAGCTACGTGAGCTCTTTTCAGGACATCTCTGTGGCTGAAAACTGTTGAGTCATTGAAAGCGGAGCTCCAAAGTTCTGTGACATGATTGTATAAACAGAAGTGTGATTTACTGTTGAGCTGTACTCCTGGAAATCCTAACATCATCATGTAAAACAGTGAGCTGTGCTGTATTTATGGAGAAAGCAGCATTAGAAGTGTTTGAGCCAAACTTCAACAGAACTGGCTTGTTCTGCTGAAAGTCCAGGAGAATAAAACAGAACTTGCTTCCAAAGAAAGAAGCTTGAAAGCTTGAGGACCTAAATAGAAGGCAGCTGGACCCAAATCCTTGACGGCTGAAGATATTTCATCTTTCATCCAAAAATAATAAAAAATAAAAAGAGTAAGAGAAAGAAAGGAAGTCCACTTGCTTTTTTCCCCTGCAGGTATTTACTGAGACTCTTCGAAGTCTCATCCATCTTCTCGTGGTTCAGCATGTTATCTGCCAAACCTCTCTGTCCTCACAAACATGAGCTTCTCATTAGTCAGCCTCCATGACAGCCATGAAACTAAGACATGTGAGCTTCCAGGAGAGTCTGAGGCGTAGGCCCCCTTCTTTACGGGGACATTACACGGACCGAGACTCAGAATTTATCACTTTCTCTTTAGAGCTTGAATGAAGCCCTTGAAGTCAACCAAAACCACATAAAAGCAGACGACACACAAAGACCAGTGAGGTCAGTCTTTTGATGCCGGTCCGGTTCTGAGTTATTTACTTCATGAATAAACAAAGGACTCAGGTTTTTGGTTGTTTTGGTCAAATCTTTCCAACAAACGCTGACCTTAAAGATGGTGAGTGACAAGACTTTCTACAAGAAACACTTTAAACCTTTGGTTTTAAACATAAAAATCATCATTTCACGCTCTTTAGAAAGCAGTCAGATAAATCTGATTTAGAGGAAACCAGAAGCATCTGGTTGAACTGATCACCCAAACAAAACCAACAACTTTGTCCCAAACCAAAGCTAAAGATAAAATTATCAGGGGCGGAGCCAGAGGGGTGGCTAGTGTCACCTCTGGTACCTGATTGGCCACCCCAGGTGCCAACCCCAAATAATTGACAAGTGGGTGTTTGTATTTGCTCCGATGCTGTACTGTAAAAATGTTTTAGCACAATTGTGTGTATTACAGCCCTGTGTAAAGTTAGCATTAGCATTAATGGTTAGCTCATAAACAATCGGCATGTTATTCCTAATTCCACAACAAATTTAATCTCAATAAGTCCAAACATGGCTTAATTATATGCTTTATTATATTTATTAATTATATAGTTAGTTGTGGTGGCCATCTTGAATTAGAATTTACATTTTTTATGTCTAAAAATGTCTGAATAAGTTGCAACTAGCATTCAGCATGTTTTGTAAATTATTCTTTGCTATGACCACACAACAGTTTAGCATAATATTTATTAAAACAGCTAAATTAAAGTAATTTTGAATTAGTGGTGGTGGTCATTTTGAGATTTTTTTTTTATTACTTTGCATGTGCCCCCCTAAAAACACCTTGGCCACCCCTGTGCCACCTCTTGCAACAACTCTAACTCCGCCCCTGCTAATAATGTAGTTTGAAAGCGTTTACTCCAATAGTTTTCCATAGATTGTGCTGCAGTTCTGAAATGAGGGTACGTGCTCAATGTAAACAAAGCACCGAGCTGAATCTGACAAAAAACATGCAGAAACTTGAGTCACAAGTTCCTGGTTTCAGTGTTTTTTAACTTTAGTCTAAAACAAACTCAACAAATCAAACATATCTTTAATTTAAAGACACATTAATCATTAAGATGAAAAAAATGTGCATATTTTATTTCCCTGACCCTAATATTAAACTGGATGTAGCTGATCTGCTTCTACGTGTTGCTGTGGAAATAAAAACTCTTCACATGAATCTCAGGGTTTTCTGAAAATGGAGTCGATTCCAAACAAGATTTTTTTCTCTTAGCATCTCTGCTGCAGTTTGTTTACTGAAACTCCTCCTTCTATCTGTGACATCCGCATGTTTTTATCCTGAGGTCATCAGCAGCTGCGAGGGGCAAAACTCAGGAAAACCACGAGTACATGTCTGATGGGATTTTATTTTCAGGTCATTTATTTGGGATAAGACTTGCATCAGGAATTCCTCTGGTAATTAAAAATACTTTATTAGTGTGAAAAAACACATATAAATCTCTCAAATTAAAAGATACAGAGTCGTCTCTCGACCTTAAATGAAACCAGTTAATAACCAGAACCAAAACACAAGCAGCTCCAGAGGAAGTTTCATTTCTACAGAACTTCCTTAGCTGGACTTCCATCAGATCCACGATGACACACGTGCACAAAGATCTGATGACACATTTAAAAAGAAAGTGCGGTCATCCTTTCTAATGATTGTTTTAGTCTGAATCCAGAAGCTTTTCTCTGCCTTTTTTCTTATATTTTTACTTTTGGAGCCACAGGACAAAAACACCAGGCTGTAAAAGAGCTTCTATCTCTAAAAGTTCATCAGTTGTGGACGGACTCTCTGAAAGTTTCAGTGAAATCCTTTCGTTGGGTCATGCTTTTCTAAAATGCACACAGGCAATTAAACTTTCACCCATCTTTCACGGTAATAATAAGCAGATATCTGAGCCTGTATTTAAAGCTAACCCAGGTAAATAAACACTGACTTACTGTAGAACAGAGCTGAGTAAACCTGAGCTTTAATGCAAAAGAAAATCATAAGCTTTCCATTTCTGTGTCCAAACACGTGACTTTGCTTAATGTTTGTTTATAAAAAGGCCAAATGTTAGCGCCTGAAAGCTCGTTGCTCAATTCAACCGAAACCTTCTGATTTCTACCGTTAGCTCCGATAGGCTAACCTTCCTCTGTTCGCTCAGGTTTCTGCAGATGTCCTTGGAGTGATTTGGTCACCGTGAGTCAGCAGCAACAAGCAGACATTTCCACGTCTCTGTCTCAGCGTGAGACTCTGGTCTGGTCAGGAACTTTGACTCCACATTGTGGTCAACAGCTAACGGGCAGAACAGACTCGGCATTGTGGGAAAAGAATGCGTCCTCCTTTTTACTGAATTCCCTCTTTTTCCAACAGAACGCATCAGAAACCCCAGAAGAGACAGACTTCATGCATTTATCAGTCTGACTGAGTTCCATCATTTGGAGTTCAAGCTTCTAAAATGAGCGTTTTTGTCTTTTACCACCAACGCTACAGAATATAACAGTTTTTAGACGAGACGACCACCCGTACTGAGCCGTACCTGCAGGCTCTGCCTCCGTCAGCGTAAAGTCATTCAGCTGTTCTGCAAGCTGCAGAGCCTAAACAAACCTGAGGCCACGCGGCTGACCCCCGTCACCCACTGTACCACCACGCGGCTTGGCTCGTTCGCCCTGACGACTTTTATTATACACAGCTGGGAAGCAAACGCAGCATTTAGGTGGAGCCGCAACGTGCAATTATGGCCGACTGTCACCATTCTGTGGCGTTTGGACACGAATGAGAGCCGTGTTACAGGCGGCGCCTTCAAACCTTTAAGGATTTATGGGTTTGAGTTGATGAAAACGTCACTTTTGAGGCAGAATCACCTCCTGGACTGGTTTACCCAGATAAAACCCAACATCTTCTGAAGCTGACCAATTACAGCAGCCTTTCAAACAGCCCCAGGGGCAGATTTGAAGTACATGTTCGCAGTGAGACCTGCCGACCTTTAGAGGATCAGCTCCGGGGGGTAGAAGTCCTCCCCGGCCCTCTGAATGAGCTGGAAACAACCACAAGCAGCTGTATCAACACTGACCGAAGCGCACACCAGCTAACAGCTCATGAGCCTTATCGCTGTCAGGATCACGTTCAAAACGTTAATGTTTGCTCAAACACAAACAGTTGAGAACAACTAAAGGGGCACAATAACAGTGAGGGGCCATTTAAACCCACCAAACAACAAATAAAGTGGATTAAACTGAAACCATTCATCCCTGACTGATTATTTTACTTTTAATCCTATGTTCATCCTCATTTAGCAGGTTTTTAGTGAACAAGACTACAAACTACAGGACAGACGGGTGAAAAGGTGCAGGAGGAGCCGTAATTATCCAGCCTTTGAACAAACAGTTGTTCAACCTGAAGCTGTGAAAATACAGGCCGTGATGCGGTCTCCTAAACAAGGAAGGAAGCTTCACATCTGTCTGAGCTCCAGTAAATAAAGCCGGGATGCATCTGCAGTTTCATTTCCTCCGAGTGATTTTTTTTTTCTTCTAAACATCTGGAAATCATCCCTCCTCCCCGACTCTCTATTCGCTGACTGAGGTGCTTTTAAAAGTAATTCTCATGGTGCAGTGCTCACAGGCTGCGTTAGAACCATCAACCACCTCCGGCTCACAACTTAACCCCCCCACCCCCACCCCCCAATCAGACAAATAATTCCTCCTTCAACTCTGGACGACTCTGCTGAGCCCGTTCTCTTCTAACTCGGGGAGAAAAGAGGCGTATAATCAAGTCATAGCTGAAAAATGCAGCATGTGTTCCTAATCTGCTCCATCTGTAGACCTGCTTGGATTCACATGTTTGGAGCTTTTGGAAAAAAACAGCCCATTTGTTGCGATGTCAGTGATGTGGCAACAACAACTGGAAGCAATTTGGAGAACGGGGTGACCTCATGTTGATTTGTTCGTTTGAAATGCCAGGTTTTTTTTTGTCTTTTTGTGGGAGGGATCTGAAAGTGTTTGGAGCTGATTAGCATTTTTGTCTGTGATGAATATTAAAAAGTTTGAAAAGAGTCTCTTTGATGCAAAACGTCTCTGAAGATGTTTCACAGCTGGGTGGGAGTGTGCGAACACTCAAAAACAAAACTTTATTCTTCTTTTTCTTTATATGTCCAGACGTCACAGAACCGTTTCTGTGTTTCTGAAGTCTGCTCCTTGATGTTTTTATTCATGACTCCACTCCCTGTACAAAATTAAACATTCAGTGTTGGCTTTAAATGGGTTTATAGTTTTAAAATCTGTTGTTTTATTGGATAAAACTTAATAAGCTTCCAAACCACAGGACTGTATTTTGATCATTTTCAGTCCTTATAAATGTTTAAAGGTTTTTTTTAAGCTTCTGCTTCACATTTAAGTTTT
This sequence comes from Cynodonichthys magdalenae, assembly GCA_031762555.1. Classification (NCBI taxonomy): domain Eukaryota; kingdom Metazoa; phylum Chordata; class Actinopteri; order Cyprinodontiformes; family Rivulidae; genus Cynodonichthys; species Cynodonichthys magdalenae. Next base: position 4,421,970 of record JARVJO010000061.1, read on the forward strand.
TTTAATCTCTACAGGGATCCTCTGTGATGTAAACTGACGTGATTGGTGCAAACACAGGAGCATGATGATTGGCTGAGCAAACTGAGTGCTTCTTCAGCACCTTACACAATCAAACTGCATTAGGTTTGCTAAAATATATGTTTCTTAACTTTCTCTTTGATCCAGTCTTCTTTAAAGCAGAGTTTTGACTCTTTAAGCTCATTATTCTGATGATCTTTAAGCTTTGTTTTTAAATTAACTCAAAGACCAACAGCTCCATCCCAGTAATGGAGCTCTCCACTGATGATGGTGAATGTCACATTCTGTACATACGTGACATGACTGCAGAAACCATCATCCAACTGTTGCACAATCACAGAACAAAGGCTTAGTGGAACCAATAGTCTTTTAGTCTTAGAAAAGTCCTTAGAACTGGTCCAAAAATGCTTAAAGTCCACCTTCAAAGCCAGTGACGTCTAATCCTGGACATTTAACATGAAATGATCTCAGCAGGTCCTTAAGTTCTGCAGGAACCTGTTCATCACCTGTTTATACAAACCAGGTGTGATGAAGCAGAGAATAGTTTAAACTGTGCAGAACGGCAGCCCTCGAGGTCCAGAACTGGACCCTGTGGGACAAGTACTGGTGCTACTCAGGATCCATCAACTGGGTCTCAGGAGAAACTTTGGTATCAAATATTTAAATAAGGATTTAGTAAAGAGACAAAAACTGAATAAATTACAATCAATCCATTTAGGAATCTCCTTCTAACCAAGTCTGACAAACTTATATCAGCTGAAAACTATTTTTGATCTTTGAGACTGAAAAAAACGAGCAGAATGTGTTGGATTATTGATTAAACAGCAACAAAAAGTGCAAAATGGTGAAGTTTCACTCAGGTTTTCTTAAATGTGTGCTTCGTTGTTGTTCTTTCAGCAGACGTTTGTCATACATGAACATAAACACAAAAGATTGTAAAAGTTAATCATACTTCTGCCTCCCCTCCTCCCTGCTGCTCGTTCATCGTCCCCAAAGTGCCGATGAACCACATTTTCCTCTGGCCTACAAACCACCCAAAAACTTTCCACTGGATTTTATGGTTGATGTGCCTCCATCATCCACAGCCGTTCCATGGAAAAAAGCTTGAAAAATCTTTTTTATTTTCATGAACAGATTTAAATCAGAACTTCCAGCAGCTAAAATCAACAGTTTTATTAATTAAAGCAGAAACTCAGAGCTCAGACTTTTATTTTGTTAAGAACAAGCTGCCCATGTTCAGCTTGTTAAAACACAGCATCAGTTCAGTCCGGTCTGTAACGTTCCACCAGGGGGCGCTCTAACTGGTCCCACAGCTTCGCAGTGTCCTCAGACAATCAACAAAAAAGAGAAAACCTCATTTAATGACACAATGAGAGGAAAAAACACTTAAAAACTGCTGTTATCTTTAGTTTTTTTAACTCTGCCATTGATCAGCTCGAGACGTCAACACAGCCGTCGTGACGACACCAAACATCAAACTTTAAAAAAAAAAAACCTAAGAACTCTCAGGTGTTTCCATCCTGGATCCAGCAGCATCTCAGCCTCCTCACATCTGTCCTGAGTTAACATCTTCCCTCAGAGACTGCTTGAAGTCTTTTCACAGATGTGCAACACGGTCTAAAGTGGGGATAAGTGAACGCTTCTCCTTTTACCTAATGACTGCGCCAAAGTGCTGCCAGAGTAACGCCAAACCTCAGAAAGGTACAGCTTCAGCCTCAGGCTGACATCTCTGACAGATGTTCCGTAAAGTGAATCTTTTCTCTGAGCTAAACAGACCCAACGATGACCATGTAAGGCTCGTAACATCCACAGCAGAAATCAGTTGTTAAAACAAATCACTTACCGTTTGCCCCATCCTGACATGTCACAATCAAAACCCGGGAGACCACCAGGAGGATAAAAGTCCTTAAATGCACAGAGAACATCATGTCTAAGAGACAGACATGAGCCTTTTCTGTGCAACGAGAAAAAAGGGGGGAAAGGGATGGAAGAAAAAAGTTATCACAGCACCATGAATACAGGAGTGCCTCTCCTTGTAAGCAGCAGGCAGACCCAGCCCCGACTGCTTTTCTTTTCTTTTTTTGTCTCTATGTGTGTGTGTGTGTGTGTGTGTATGTAGTTACAGCTTTAACAGAGAAGAATGCTGGCAAGCCTAATTTTCCTCCCCCTTTTGTCCCACAGCCATCCCCTCGCAGAGAACTACACCCATGTTCACCAGATCTCAGGCTTTCCAACGGGACTCTCTGTGAACCGGGACCGGATCAGATGAATCTGATTGGTTTGTTTTACAAACCGTTTCATGGTCGAGATCATAAAAAGTGCTGCGTTGTTGTGGTTTCTACAAGACTCCGCTGAGAATCAGGAGCTGAGGATTATTTGTTTCTAAACTGGAACATTTGATTTGAACGATGAAGATTCGTCAGGCTGCAGCTTCTTTACTTTGTTGAAAAAACCAAAAAGTTCATCCTTCTTCTGCACCATGAGGCAGAAATGTTGGGGATGACTGTCAGCTACTACCACACCAAATCTCAAACCAATATTTATAAAGGGGATGAGTTTTCTAACAGGGATTAACTGTAGCGACTTGTTTGAGTCGGTATTTTTAACCCTGAATAGATCATTTTGACCTTGAGTGAATTTCTTTAACCTGCTGCTCCTGTCCTGGTGATGCCTGGGGGACACCTGGACAGGTCTCTTGTCCATCGCAGGGACACGCAGAGACAAACAACCCCTCACACACACTTGGTCCCACCTACAAACAATTTAGAGTTCCAGTTTAAACTCAACACAAATGTCTAAAAGTTTGGTTTTTGCTGCAAGTCCGTATGAGAGGAACCAGCTGTGAGTCATGTTCCCTGTGCCGGTGTGTGTGTGTGTGTGTGTGTGTGCGGGCTGGTATTCCCTACAATGTGGGACAGTGTTTTTGGCATACACACCTAC
>JARVJO010000061.1:4448510-4459862 GCA_031762555.1 Cynodonichthys magdalenae
CTGTTTTTACCTGCTGTCTCCACATCTCATCAACATTTACCGAGCTGTTACAGCTCGATATAACTCTGAATTAAACTCGTCTGAGCAGCAGACCACGTGAAACGTTTTCTCAGCCTTGTGAAATAAAAAGGGTCTAACTGAACCTTTGCTGCCATCATGAAGTCACTGTTCAGATTAAAAATCTCAGATTTAACAAATTTGCTGCTTCACCCTGAGATCTGCTGCGTCGTGGGAAGTTTCCGTGAAGCGGAGGAAAGCAGACGACAGATTTGAACCTGACTAAGGAGAGGCGCCGACGTGAGGAGTCTCTCCTCGTTTAAAGAGCGTGTGTGTGTGTGCTGGATGTGTGAACACACACACATATACACACACATGGAGACACGACTCAAGCTGCGTTAGCATCAGGACCAAAAAGGCTGCAGGTTCCCACAGAGACAGGACGCACAAACACCCCCTGATGCTCCCATTAAAGCCAAACAAATCAAGGTTAAAATAAAGACGCCGTGCTGAAAATAAGCACCCAGCACCGAGGAGGAGCAGCTGCTCAGGAGGATTAATGAGGCAGGATCAAACTCCTGACACTTTAGACTTACAGTTTGCCAAATTTCACCCCAAAAATAAACGCACGCTGATGTGGAATGTTGTCTTTTCTTCCACTGGTGAAAAGCTCAGGCTGTGTTCCACAGGCTGCCGCCGTCTGAAGGGGATTCTTTTCTTACCTTGGCGTTGTAGGCGATGTAGTGCTTGGCCAGAGCCTCCGGGGTGTGCATCCATGACTTGTCTGAGGAAAGAAACAAAGCCACACTCAGCTGTTCTGTTCACACACTAAGCAGCATTAAAGAATTACTTAATAATGAAATTCTAATGAGAATAAACTCGGCCGAGCTCGTCCAGTGCCGCAGAGGACGCAGTAAACCTGAATCACTCTGCAGGTTGAGAAGGACACGAGTTGGACGCCCTCCAGGTCACATTCATGCATATTTTGTCTGAAGATTCATTACGGCGGTAATAAGCCGTTTATGAGCAGGAAATGAAGAGTGAGAGAAGCTGAGGAGTAATGAGATGATCTGGATCGGACCACCGGTGACCTGGAAGGACCTCAAATCTGCTGCTCATTTTCAGAATCCTCACAACAAACTGCAGAGTGAACACCTAATTCACCCTAATAATGGGTGATTACACATTATCTGCTAAAAACTGATCACTAAGACGAGAAATATGGCAAAGCTGCTCACACACAGAAGATTCTGAATACAGAAAACTTTCTCAACAAAAATGGTTGACATACAAACCTTTAAGCTCCATGCACTGAGAGGTGTTAGAATTTACTGTTCAACATGACGTCAAGCATAAATATTAATCATAAAACATATTAATGTGAAACAGACATCTTTAGTTACAACCTGAATTAGCAGCTGTGTTTGCCCTTTTCTATTGGTGGACGGAAGTGATTTTTTTTCTTTTTAGCCGAATTATGAGAAAAAGCCAGAACTATCACGTTGGGGCTTTTTAGAGAAAGTTTAGTTTCTTTATTCAAAAAGGTTTGTGTCTAATAAAGTAGGTGAGAAAGTTGGGGAGTGGTGGAACCGGTTCAACTCCCTGGACCAACCAGCCCCACTTTGGGCCCTTGAGCAAGGCCCCTGACCCCTCAGCTGCACCCCGGGCGCAGTAATTGGCAGCCCACTGCTCCACGTGTTCATGTGTGTGATGGATAAAATGCGGAGACTTAATTTCCCAATCAGAGGATCAATATAGTGTTAAAAAAAACCTACGCTAGTCGCTAGCTTTTCCAATGCTAATACCAGCTTATGCATGCTAGTCACAAGCCCCTCCGATGCTAACGCCAGCTTTCTAGTCACGACTCATGAGCCTCTTTGATGCTAACGCTAGCTTATTTATGCTAGTCGCTAGCCTTTCCAAGGCTAATATCAGCTTTATCCATGCTAGTCACTAGCCTCTCCAATGCTAAACGCCAGCTTATCCATGCTAGTCGCTAGCTTTTCCAATGCTAATACCAGCTTATGCATGCTAGTCACAAGCCTCTCCGATGCTAACACCAGCTTTCTAGTCACGACTCATGAGCCTCTTTAAAGCTAACGCTAGCTTATTTATGCTAGTCACTAGCCTTTCCAAAGCTAATATCAGCTTTATCCATGCTAGTCACTAGCCTCTCCAATGATAATGCCAACCTATCCATGCTAGTCGCTAGCTTTTCCAATGCTAATGCCAGCTTATCCATGCTAGTTACTAGTCGTTCCAATGATAACGCCAACCTATCTATGCTAGTCGCTAGCTTTTCCAACGCTAATGCCAGCTTATCCATGCTAGTTACTAGTTGTTCCAATGATAACGCCAACCTATCTATGCTAGTTGCTAGCTTTTCCAATGCTAATGCCAGCTTATCCATGCTAGTTACTAGCCGTTCCAATGATAATGCCAACCTATCCATGCTAGTCGCTAGCCTTTCCAATGCTAATGCCAGCTTATCCATTCTAGTCGCTAGCTCTTCCGATGCTAACGCCAGCCTATCCATGCTTGTCAGTAGCCTCTCCATTGCTCATGCCAACCTATCTATGCTAGTCACTAGCCTTTCTAATGATTACGCCAATCTATCCATGCTAGTCGCTAGCTTTTCCAATGATAACACTAGCTTATCCATGCTAATCGCTAGCCTCTCCAACGCTAATGCCTGCCTATCCATGCTAGTTGCTAGCCTTTCCAATGCTAACACAAATGAATAGTTTCCTCCTTATTTTCCAGCTCTGGTCTCTAAGTTAGCTGGGCCAGCTCCACAGTTAGCGGTGCCGGCCTCTCATTAATCAGATCAATAGCTGGTTTAGGAATAAATATAGCCTCCTGCTACAAGGATGTAGCAACGGCTGGTTGTGCAACAATCTTATTTTGGCCCTCATACGGTCCCATAGGCTGAACCCTGAGCAGAAACTGAACTCTTTCATTCTGGTTTTATTGTTCTGATGCAGAACTTCACAGCAGCTAATAAATGCTTTGCTCTGTTTTAACCAGCTTCAGAGAATTCGGGTTTTGTCAGGAAATTCCAGCCGGTGGAGACGACTCACATGTGAGTTTTTACAAAAACAGCATGAGTGCATACTCAGGCGATGACACAGACTCAGGATTCTCAATCACATGATCCTCCTCCTCTTAAAGCAGGAAAACAGGAACAGATTTCTGCTGGAATCAGAACACAAAGTTCTCCTCAAACTCAACATCTGTGGAATAAACTAGTTTAAATTTTTTCCAGAGGTTCTCCTAAATAAGCTTGTGATTTTAGTTCAAAATCTGTCAAACTGAGTTTTAACCACTTTTGTGTATGCCGATATGTGAGATATTTTACTAACACACAGATAAATAAACAGTCACAGATGAAAACATCATCAGCCCTCTTTCATCTCGAGGCGAGGAACAATAAAATCCCATCGTTGATCAAATAAAAGCTGAACTCATCGCAAAAGTTGTGATCATTCAGCTGAGAGCGGCAGGTCAGAACCAGAGCAGATAAAACTGACCCGAGCATCCAGAACCTGCAGGACCGGGTCAGAAACAAAGAGGGAGGTAAATCAGTTCAGTGGACCACCTCCTGGGTCAAACGCCGAGCTCACAGACCAAAAAGACTGCACAGAAAATAAGATGCTTTTTTTTGAAGGAGGTAGATTTCTTTCAACTTTTATCAGGTCATAAAATTTATTCTGTCTTTCTAATTTAATGTTTAAAGATGAGGGAACATAATTTAGTCCAGAGATCAGAACATTTGTGGATGTTAATGAGTTTCACTTGAAGGTTTTTGAGGACAAATGCTGACAAATTATAAATTTGTTTTGTGTGAATGCTGAGTCAGCACTTTTATCCTGTTTACAGATTATTTTCTGCATATATTTTTCTTTTGCAGTTGAAGTATTTCTGCACAGTTTAGCAGCTGTTATTTTCACACAAAATGCTTGTTTCTTTACTTTGGTTCTGAAGAAGACAAACAGATAATTTGTGTTTTTGTGCACATGTGGCTTTTTCTAGGTATTATTGGAAGTTTTATGACTTTTTTAGTTTGATTTGTTTGATTTGAGTTTGACTAAGAGAGGCAGAAATCTGAGTGGGTGGGCTCGGATGTTTGTCCTTTTCTTTGAGCAACACGCTGCTCAGACGGGGAGCTGCTCGGCTGCAGGTGAACCCTCACAGACGTGCGCTTTAAAATGCACAAGGAATAAAAATATCGCAGCAGCTTTAACGTGAGCTGATGGAGGAACGGCTGTCCTTTTAGAAACCAGCAGAAGTTGCTCCAAGAATAGAAAAGCTAATGGGAGAAAGTGAATTAGGGCCAAATATCATTAAAGTCTGTGGCACCAGAGGGGGTCCTGGACACTTCAGGTCTGCAGATTCACCACAAATAGACCAGACAGATGGAGGTAAACACATCAAGCTGTTTTACAATCTGCAGTCTGGACACAACTCTTCACCATTTAGACAGTTTACTTTAAAAAGCAACAAAACCTGAATCTTTTTGGCCAAAACAAGCAGCTTTTATTTCTGACAGTAAGTTGTTGAATCCTCCATTTCTCCTCAGAACAGCAGATACCGAACTCCAAAGTGACATTTCTTGTTATGTTTTGTTATTTTTAATCTCCACGCCACTCCTTCCATCTCTGCACCCCTTCAACAGAACCCGCTTTGTGCCTGGAGCTCGTGTTTGTTAACACGCAGACCTGAAGTGACACGGACGAGGCCGAGGAACGCAGTAAAAACACTCAAACGGTCCTTCACGTCAAGAAGAGCCCATTGACGCTCAGGTGCCGGGACCACCGCCGGATGTCTGGAAATAACCGGCCCAGAGGGACGGGAAGAGCGCGAGTCCTCCTTCAGACCTCTGAGGGAGGAGGTTCGAGCCGCAGAGGTGCTTAAACAACCAGCTGCTGTCGTCTGTTTACCTTTTTTCCTGTTGAAGGCGCGGTTCATAGTGGAAAATGTGAGGTCTCTCCTGACTTCCTGCCAATCCTCCACCTGAAACAGCAAGAGACGAGAGTTAAAACTGGCTCTGAACCTCAAACCGTCACTGAAAACAGAAGAAAACAAACTGAGTAAATACACCAAGTTCCAGTAAGTTCTTTGTTTTTGATCATTTTCAACCAATTAAATCATGTTTAAACAACAAAACATGACAGGATGAAGCAGTTTTGCACATTTCTACTGCTAAACTCGGGCATGGAGGGCCGAAATTGACATAATTTAGAAATAAAAGCAGAAATATATAAATGGACCAATAAATAAATAAATAAAATGCACCAATTGAATAAAAAAAGTAGAACTTTACCTCATGTTTTATAATTTAACTGACCATCAAATTTATTTTTCCAGCTTAGTTCCAATAAATTTTATATTTTAGAACATAATTTACATTTTACTGTTCTTAAAAATATATATTTTTTGTTTTTGCTTTTACTTCCTAAATGTTTGTATCTATATTTTTTGACACAAGTATTTTTATTTCCATGTGTTGCTTTAACATTTCTCTGTCTCCTGTTTTCATTTTACTTTATACATTTCTGCCTCATTATGCAAACAAGGTAGGCGGAGCTTCTTTGGTCAGCCTCTCTCCTATTGGTCAACTTGGTCAACAGACAGGAAGGAGCAGGAACCATACTGTGCATGCTTGTGCTGCCACAGTTTAGATTAAAGCCTAAAGTTTAGTTTTAAACAAAGGCACAAGTAAGTGTTTTCCTTCTTGCCTTTGTTTAAAACAAAATTTAGCAAAATACTAGCTAAAAGCTAAACAGTAGCTAGAAGGTAATAGAAGCAATTGGCTAGCTAAAAATATCAAAGGGCTAATAAAAGCTAAATTAGCAATAGACTATCAAAACCTGAAAGTATCAAAAAGCTAATTAAAAACAAAAGGTAGCAAAAATCAGCCTAAAAGCTAAAACTAGCAGCAAAGGAAAACAATGTTTTCATACTTTATTCACTATTGTTTCTAAAATGAACAAACTAAAGTTCTCAGAGCACAGTTTATATTTATCATTAAATAAAAATGGACATAGTTATAATTTTAGTTTCCTTTATGAAAACGTTTGTGAGTTGAGTTTAAAATCGACGTGGACGCAAGAGGAAATGCGACCCCAGGTTGATTAAACAGACAGTAAGGATGGTAGAAAAAGAGCCTAAAGAAACTGTTTAAAAGCTAAACTCAATATAGGAACAATTTTCTGATGGCTCCATTTGTTACATGGACCCAGAAGACCCCAGAGGCAATGTTAGTCACATTTATGGTTTTTGATTATTGTGGAAAAGTAACAACAGATTTACCAGGTTCCAGAGAGGCTGAAATAACTACTAAAAGTTACAAATTTATTTGCACCACCTTGAATTATAAAAACTTAACACACAAAGCAGGAAACTCAGCCATAAGAAGAGAAAAGTGACCAGCAGCTCCTGTTAAACCAGGATAAAGAGCCAACTGTAGAACTTAGTGGTGCCAGATTTTCTCAGGGTAAAACATGCTGGTTCCTCAGCGCCGCGACTGGACCCAGATTTGTTTTTCCATCCTCTAAAGAATTCATAATCGCTCACATTTCTCCTGACAAATGGAAAACGGCAGGCATGGAAAGATTGAATTCGTTTTCTGCAGAAGTTAATGTGTTTGGGTCGGGGGGGTTTCTGACGCTGTAGAGCAGCTGAAGAGTCGGAGTTATTGATTGTGGGGCACGCTGAAAGAGATCGGTCTGGCACACTTTGTCCTTGTCGTTCTGCAGATTGCCCAACGTTGGGGGGGATTGATGTAAGGCAGTCAAAGCGGGGTCACATTCAGAGACTGTACGGAGGAGAGCCAAAGAAATCTCTTCATTTTTCAATCCGGTGAACATCCTGCTGCTGGAGTACATTTATTAAAAGTGTTGCTTTAAGATGAACTCCTGTTTTCTTTAATCCAGACAAGGTTTGTGTGATGTAATAAAAAACAAACAGGAAGGACTTCAATATACTTTGTGAATGCTCCTGAGTACGGAGGACCAAGACTGACATAATTAGAAATAAAAGCCAAAATATATAAATGGACCAATAATTAAATAAATAAAAAGCACCAATTAGGAATTTTATTTCATGTTTTATAATTTAATTAAACTTCAAATTAAATTTTCCCACGTAGTTCCAATACATTAAATATTTGAGATCATAGTTTACATTTTACGATTTTTAAATATATATTTTTATCAGGTTTTTACTACTTATATCAGGTGTTTTGTTAATTTTGACTTGAAACGAATGATTAATGTATTTTAGCTTTAAGCTAGCTTCGCTAGATTTATCTGGAGTTTTGTTACTTTTAACTTGGTAGAATTTTGCTTCTTTTAATATTTAACTAACATTTTACTAGGTGTTTTGTTAACTTTGACTTGATAGCGAGTGGTTAACTTCCTTTAGCTTTTCGCTAGCATTTTGCTAATTTTAGTTGGTGTTTTGATTTTTTTAGTTTGTTGGTAGCGTTTTGCTTGTTTGAACATATAACTTTTTTATTAAGTGTTTTGTTAATTTTGACTTAAAAGCGAGTGGTTAACTTACTTGAGCTTTTAGCTAGTATTTTGCTAAATTTCGCTGGTGCTTCGGCGAGTTTTGACTTGTTAGTAAGTTGCTTCTTTTCACATTTAGCTCAAGTTTTGCTATTTTTATCAGGTGTTTTGTTAATTTGGACTTGAAAGTTAATGATTAATGTCCTTAAGCTTTTAGCTAACATTTTGCAAAGTTGTTTTTCTTTTCACACTTAAACGTAAAGAAGACTTGAAGTTTCCATACTTTAAAGATGACTTCAAAGGATAACATGGATTAAACATCTGAAAAAGCAATCAGAATCTGACCTGCTCTGAAGATAATCTTCCTCTAATTGAATGTGAATAAATTATTTTGCCAAACAAGAGTCATAAAAAAATGAAAGACAGAGCTGACTCAGACGGCCAAACTGAAAATACAAAACAAATTCAACAAAAATAACACTAATAACTGTTATAAAACATGTAAATATGTTAGTATTTGTTCTAGTTTCTGATAAGAGTAAAGTGAGAGCGTCAGTGTTGGGATAACACTGAGAAGAATCTGTCGGTTGGAAACCCTGGAATCAGCTGCAGCTTTAGGGTGGAGACGTTAACATTCCTCCTTCTGCTGAAACCTTCAGAATATCTTGGCTGAAAAAGATAACTTGCATTCCTCACTAAGCAGTTTAAAACGTTGAGCGTAGACGACTTTATTGTTTAAAGAAAAAAGCGAATCCTTCAGATCTCAGCATCAAACGCTCCTTTATTAAATGTTCTGCCAAATGAAGATGCTGCTTGTTAAAAAGCACGTTGTACTGTTGGTTAAATGTTGGTTTGTTATGAAAACACACATCAGCATTAGAGAGAGAAGGGGCTAACATCTGCTTTTCATCAAGAACATTTTGGAGGTGGTGCACAACACAGAGAGATGGTGAGTTTTCTAATATTTAAAATGTTTAAAAGGTGCAAATTTGAAGAATTAATGCTGCTTTTGGAAGAAAACGAGTTTGTCTGCTTAGATCCAAATGATAAAAAGTCCAAATCACCACCTAAGATTTTAAAAATTCCAACCAAAGTTCGTTCGTTTAAACTACTTTATTGTCCAATAGTTTATTTATAGATAAAATTTTAAAAAATCTTAAATTAAAAGTTTTAATTGTTGCAAAGAGACAAGCAAAAAGTTCCACATCATTTGTTTTGTTCAGTAATAAAGATTCATTATTATTTTGTTGAATTAACTCTTGTTTGAGTTGTACGTTTCATGAGATGAGGCTGTGGCGGCCATCTTGGATTAAAACTCGGTCGCTAAAGGCAGCGGATATGATATATCATCCTTCAAGGAATGTTAGGCCTTTCATTTGCCCAAGTGTTTGCAAACAGACACACACGAGTGCAAAAAACCCAAATGGTTCAAATCCTGAAACACTTGAATGGTTCTAAAACTCCCCATTAAAAGCTTTAAAGTGCCTGCAACATCAGATTTTTGTAACAACTATGAATGTATTTTTGGAAAGACAACATTGATAACATTGCAAAAATTAAAAAAGCTCTGCTGAGATGAACAGTTGATGAGATATTTGCATGTGCAGTAACAGGAAGTGATGTCAAAGGGGAATGTCTGCATGTTAGCAGAGCGTTGCTATGACAGCTAACAACACAGACTGTAGAGAAGAATCTGATGTTTCTTTAGATTATTTTGAGTCTCTATCAGAGAGATGAAGAAGAGACAGAGTTTAAATAATAATGTTTAATAAACAAAGACCAGAGAGTTCATTTTCCTAAAGAGTTCCCCTTTGATGTCACTTCCTGTTTCCCTTTGAGACAAGTTCAAAAGAAAATATGCCTGTTATGTGACAAAATGGTTAAAATCGTGTTTTACGCCAAGTTTCTAAAATGAAGATGTTTTTTTTTACTTCGTGTCCATGTCACAGGTACTTTAACAAATAAATCCTGGTCAATTTTGTTTGTTTGCGAAACACTCGAAGGCTCGAATCTTTCTGATTGGCAGCTGCACCGTCGGTCTGGTTTTAATAGCTTCCTGCCTGGTGATTCAACAGAATCCCTGTGGGAGAACCGCTGACCCCAAGGCACATCACCACACACACACACACACGCACACACCTAACACAGAGCTGCAAGCGTCCTGCATCTCCCTGCTGTTTTTACCAGCTGCAGCTGGAGCAAAGGTTCTGCTGAAACGCTCCTATTCAACTAAAACATTCTTTAAAGTAATGCACATCGCCTGCCATCTTTAACCCTTTATGGTCTCACACAACTGTCAGCTACTACCACAGTTTCAGTCAATATCCGTAAAACCTATGAAGCCATGTTTCTAGGCTGTGGCGACCATATTGAATCAGAAGTTGTAGATTACTTTTTGTGAGTTTCATCAAAATATGTTAAGGGGTTCAGGAGATATTTTGCTAACTCCCATACGCAGATATGGTTAAAAACATTATCGCCCTGCCTTCTCCTTGCACTGAGACCGACTGCAGTTCAGTTACAAAAAAAACATGTTCAGTTTGCTTACAGTGATTCAAATATTTGGAATTTAGTCTGAAAAATGAATCTTCCTGGACGTGAGACTCCGACTCCAACAACAATCTAGAGATGAGATGAAAATAAACATGTTTTTTTATTCTGAACGTTGGAACAAAAAGCAGGAGGTTCTGCTCCATTTCAGCAGCACAGCAGCCAGGCACGTCGTGCAGCATCAACACAGAGGAAAAACCAACAAAGATCTTTTGTTTTCTCCTTTTTTCTCTCCCGGTCTCCAGAGTTTTGCAGAAAAAAACCCTCCAAAACATCTATTCATGAGTTCCTCCTCTGAGCAGCCCCGGTGTCTCACAGACTGATCTAAGATCCAGATGTTCCCTGAAACAACCCAGAACTTTAAACACCTTCGCGGCTCCATTTATCAACAAAAAGCACATCTAGCCGTGGAACAAAGAAGGAAAAACATGCAAAGAAGCAAGAGAGTCGAGGCAAAAGTTACTCACTCGTCTTTAGACCACGGTGGAACAGAGAGGAGGAAGTTCCAGCGGGTCTTAATGGGTTTCAGCTGTGGAGCAGATGGTTTTGTGGCGAGCAGAGATGATGGGGCTTCCAAACCTAACAAGAAGCTTTCGCCTTCACACAAAATACTTGACATGCAAACCCAACTTCCTCCGCCCACAGGTCGGCCGAACGGAGGTGCAGGAAAAAAAAACTAGTGTTTCTCTGGACAAGAACTGTTACACTGCGGTGTGATGACAAACAGTAAACTACATTACCCATCATGCCTCAGGCTGCTGATTGACCCACTCATTATTTATAAAACTCGTCGAAACACCAGATGTTAGCTCAGCGTCTGTAAACCGATCTAATTTACTGTCAGATTGATTCTTTGTCCAGTGTTTCATGAGATATTTTACTAACAATTAAATGCACATTTGACGAGCATTTCGTGACATCATGAAATAAAATATGCAACTTATTCCGATGACGGTGTCTTTGTTTGAACAGTTTCACAGAGCAGATCTTTGTTCTTTGACCTGTCCCCTTTTTTTTTTAAAGAGGGGCCCTTTTTTCTCCAAGGTGTCGGGGCCGACCACTTCCCTTCCACCAGCTGTTCATACATGAAACAACATGAGACAGAGGAATCAAAAACCCACCAGGAACAGAACAACTTTCACACACCAACACCCAAAATCCAGCTGAATGTCAAGAAGTTTCCAAACTCCTGACCTCCTCAGGTCCTGGCTGCACTATTGTAGAGAAAAATGTAATGACTAAAATGTATTCTATATAATCAATAATCAAGAAAAACTTTGCATGACTATAAATG
>JARVJO010000061.1:4464657-4495640 GCA_031762555.1 Cynodonichthys magdalenae
TAACTTTTCAGAAAGGTAAATATTTATACTAAAACTAAATAATTAAAGGTCTAAGTACTGTATTTAAAAAAAATACACTACACTATAAAAACGTTTTGTTGGCTCAACTTTTAAAAAATCGTCACAACAATTTCCACTCCACTTTTTAAGTTACCAACACTAACTGTGTTTTGAACCAGAGCAAATCACTTCCTGCCCCACATCTGAATTTTGCCTCATCCGGGTCACATGACTGCAACCCAGCAATAAGAAGTTAAACTCACTTTGTTACATTTGTATATCCTACTCACAAATATTCATGCTGTTTCTTTTTAAAGTTCCTAAAGTAACTTTTCATGTTGAACAGAGTACTTAAACATTTAAGTTAAATAAGTGTTTTTTTTATTTTTGTGGTGCTCTGACTTTAAAAATAATTAACCAACTCATTTGTTTGAAAAATGTCTTTATGTTAAGTTCCACCAACAAACACCATGAAAATATTTGAGGGTGTTCACAGACTGTTTATATAGATTTATTGTTCAAACTGCACTTTTCCAACAAATTTAAGCTTCTGTGAATATAAAAACGTTGTGGTAAAAAGCAGTTCAGTTCTTGGTAAATATGGTAAAATGTTTGAGTTCAGTGGAACAGGAAGTTTCTTAGGAAAAGCTTTTAGTGCTTTAAATTGGAGAGGTTTGGTGAACTTCATCGTCTTTATTCTGGATTTGTTTGTTTATTTAGCTAACATTTAAACTAAATCCCAGGTAGCAAAAATGCATTTGATAGGATTTATTAACGAGGCCCCCCTGTGCTAATTTAAATCATATATTGTGTCAAATCTTTGCACAGAACCTGGTAAATAAGCAACAAATCAACGCTGAGCCTTAAATCTTCGTCCTGCTTTCAGTGTTTGCAGTTCCTGCAGATTTGCACCGATTCAGACTCCAATTATTTCAATCCTTTTCTGGGATGTGATGGTTTTGTGAGAGTGGGAGGAGGAGGAGGAGGAGCAGGAGCATGCATCTCAATAAGGAGCATCTTTATTTGAATTTTAAGCCTCCAGACGATTTGTGCTGCATCCAAGCAGGTGATGCAGAACAAACCTGCGATGGAGGAGGTGTATTTTCAGCTGGAATGCTTGGTGTCGGTCCAATCGCTGCGACAACAACAAAATCTGACTGCAGAACTCTTCAGGCCGGGGGGTTTGAGCTCACTTTTATATTCATTTATCTTGTTTGGATGCAACAACGAGTGGTTGTTTCATCATATCTTTGTTGGTTCTTATAGTGTGTGAATGAAAGAAGAGGACAACTACTGAATGTGTTTCAGGATAATAAAATGCAATCTCCCCTAAAAAGTTGAAGCTTACAGCTGAAACCAGCAACATACAGAGACAGTAGAGAAAAGCTGACTTTTACTGAACAGGAAGTATTATAAGGAACAACAAGCATAACGCTGCAGGATCAATAAAGTAATAAAGTTCTTGTGCACATTAATAGTTCGTTAAAAACATCACCCAGAATTTCATTTGCATTCAAACTGCACAAGAAGAAAACTCAATAGGTCAGGAACAAGCCTTTTTGCTGATTACACTGAAAATGTCTCATTAAAAAAGACAAACCGTCTGGTGATAAAGGAGGAGGTGACCGCTGCTAATTTCTCCCTGTTCCTGCAGACCTACAGTACACTCCTGCCCCGACCAACTAAAAAAGGTCACTCAGCTGCTTCACTGTCCTATTGATCTGAATGAATTATCTTTTTTTTTGTTAAATCAATCTCTGTTGCATGATTCTGTAAGCGTTCTGCTAATAGTCCAGTGGACAAGAAAATAATGTGCGCAGCCAAGAGTACAGCTCCAGGTTGAATCCAGTGTTTCTCATATCCTCTGTGTGGATTTATAGGAATATAAAACTTCTCACAGCTCAGTGTGTCAGAACACAGATCTAGCTTCCTTGAGAAGGGCTGGAGACGCCTGCAACAAAATATGGATTCCGCTACTAAGTAGAAACAAAAAAGAAATAAATATATAGAACTTGCACAAGTTTTTTTTTTATAAATTTTCTGGTGGCTGCAAGCCTCTGTGAGTCACACAATGAAACCGAGAACCCTGCTAATGCTTTGAGACATTTTAGAGACATCATTAAGTCTCCAACTGCAGGCAGGAGCTGAAAGATTCTATGGTTTTAAAGAGTCGGGATTTGGAAAAAAAAAAAAGAAATCCATGTTTTAATAGATTGCCACTAGTTTTGGGAAGTACACGTCTGTTTTTAAAAATGATGATGATATATTAACCCTCTGAAGCCTGGTCACATGACTGATTTCAGAAAGATACACCTTCTCTTAGAGTCGGTTTCAATTTGTATCAAAAGTAGAGAAGTTAAACTGTTTTATAAAGGTGTTGATAAGTCAAATAAAACCATAGTTATGGTAAAAAGTATATGACACTTTTTCCCCCCTGAACATATTTGAGGTGTGTTGCAGCAGCAGGAAACACGGTTATGATGGAAAAAAACATCAATCCTCCATCAGTCTCATCTTTTTATTGAGCCGAACAAACATAACCCCCCCGACCTCCTTTCTGACTGAGACCTGAGTTATTTGACAGGTGCCAAAATAATCTACCGGACGAAAAAACTAAAAAGACACAAAAGTAGAATGAAGTTTGGTGGTGATGGAGAGATGCCACAGACCATAACCATACACACCTCATGCCCCGCCCCTTTCTGCCCCGCCCCGGTTCTGCCTAAACCAACACGTTGGCATGAAAAAGATCAACCCAGCCCAACCCTAACTATCAAAGTGTAGGATTTAAGAACATTTCATCTTTAAATATCAAACTAAGTGCTTCAACCTGAGAAGAGACGAAGTGTAAAGTTAACAAACACAGCAGCTCCGGTGTTTGTCTTTGTAACATCAAGCAGAAGTTCCCAGAGGAAGAAATGAGCAGTAATAAAGAAAAACTCAGAACAAAAAGAGACTTTTTATGTTCAGATAAAAGATATTTTAAACAGCCCAGACTTTAAATATCGAAGTAAATTACTGGAAACTCACCTGTGATGTTTAACAGTGAAACAAACCGTGATTCTTCTGCTCATTACACAAATGTTCAAATCATTTCAGCACAAGTCGGCTGAGCTGCAGCGCTTTTTACTTTAAATGTTTTCTATCCAAACATTTTACAGGTTTTAGGGAGAAGAATCAGTGAATGAATGGTGAAATAAAAAAAAAAACTCGGCCCAAAATGACACGTACTAAAAGTAAATCATTTCAAATATGGAACATGGAATACGCAACAAATACAGGCTATGGTCTACATGCAAACACATCTACATGCAAATACCAGGAAATAAAAGCTGATATTCTGAACTTTTGTCTCATCTTTAGATCTTAAACCCAAACAAAAACAAGAGAATTTGACTTGCTGTTCCAATATTTCTGAAGGGGACTGTTTAGCAACAGAAATACAGATTTTGTTTAAAAGTTACCAGAACTGAAACCGTTAATCTTTAAGTCACTGTGAAGGAATCTTAATTCACAGTAAAACAGTTCAAACTCAGCAGAAAATCCATTTCCTACAAAGAAGTTAGTCTCAGTGAAGTCCAGGTTCAATAAACAGAATCTGAACCCTAATCCTGGACTTTAATCTGAACCTGTAATTAGAGGAAGCAGAGAATAATTCTGGGATTTTTAATTATGTTTCCACCAATATTCCACAACTGCAGTTCCAGTTTTTATGCAGGGATTATTTTTAAATCCTGCGTCGTGTGCAGAGAGACTCAGCCTCGTTTTCTTTGAGACAATTATGTTAAATCCTGATCAAACTGTTTTTTTTTTTTCTCGTGGCAGTCAGGAGGATCATCACACAACTCTCTGTAGCTAAAACTCCTGGAGGACCAGAATCTTTTAAATCTGACATGTTTCTCTAATAACCTGAACGCTCAGTTCACACTAATGTTTTCCCTGTTTAAAGAGAATTCTGTTCATTTTTCCAGCTTACTAACAACTAAATTCTGCGCTATTTTACCGATCATGACCCCAAACCTTCAGCTCCGTCACTAAAAGTGCTGCAAGTTTTGTAACTTTTATATTTTTCAAATTAATAAACTTGATTCAAAATGTAATTTTCTGTAGAAATATAAAAATATCTCTTTAATTCCTCTAAAATATTGTTTGTTTTTTAAGTCTGCTTCAGTATCTGCTCTGTGTTGCTGCTCTTAGCTTTAGCTACTGTTCTGCAGCTTTTAGCTGCTGTTTTAAGAATTTTAGCATTTGTTTTATTTTAGCTTCTGTTTCCTAAATTATTCTTAGTTTATTTGCTACATTCATCAAATATTTTGCTAATGTGCTGCTGCTTTTAGCTTTGAGCTACCATTTCATTACTTTTAGCTTCCAGCTACTGTTTTGCTGCTAACGTAGGCATTAGCTATTTAAAACTATCTTTAGCATTTACTAATTTTACTTTAGATTTACTGATGTTCAGTTGTTGTTTTGCTCCTTTTAGCTTTTACCTATAGCTGTCTGCTTCTTTTAGCTGCTGTTGAAATGATTTTAGCCATAGAATTTGTTTTGATGTCTTTAGCATGTTTATATAAACAATTGTTAGCATTTATTTGTTACTTTTATTAAATATTTTGTTAATGTGCTTCTGTTTTTAGCTATTAGCTATTATTTCGTCACTTTTAGCTTCTAGCTACTGTTTTGCTGCTTTGATTTTAGCCATTCAATCTGTTCAGCTAATTTAGGCATCTGTTATCTAAAACTATCCTTAGAATTTATTTGCTAATTTAATTTCAGATTTTGCTAACATTCTACTGCTGTTTTGCTTTTGGCTACTGTTCTCTTCCTTTTAGCTTTTTTTAGCTGTTCTGAGGCTTTTAGCCTTTGTTTTGTTTGATCTCCTGCCACGGCTGCTGTTTCCTCTGCTCCTCTATGATCGTCTGTTCTAATGAAAGCTGGGTGATCATTTTTTAAATCTAACAGAGGGCCTGAGGCGGTCCGGTTCTGGACCGGACTCCCCTCACCTCTAATCTCAGCTCCTGTTTCTGCACGATAAGAACCCCCCCGCTCCAGAAAACGTGTCGCGAGTCGTTAATGCCAGGTCATATTTTACTGTCAGAAACTGTCCTGAAGGTGCTGACGATGCGCTCAGGTTTCTCATCAGGTGATTTTTTCACGTTTAATTTTCCAGCTTCAGATGGACGAGGATTCATTAAAGAGGGAGGAAACACTAAATACCTGCTTCATAAAGACATTTAAATGAAGCTAGAAGAAAATAACTTTTTTAATTATTTACAAACATCCTATGAAAGAGAGAAACTCCTCTTTTAGTCTGGTTCCATGAATAAATAAAACCATCTTTGATCACATTTTTCTGAAGATCTGATCTTTTCTTTGTCCTGACTGGATCTCTAAAATAATAATGTTGGTCCAGTTTGGACTTTAAAGAGTCTGTGACGTCCTTCAAATACAAAACAAGTCCAAAAACACATTTTTATATTTAACAATCTTGACATAAAAACACACGATTTCACACATTTTGTCACAAACAGCTCGTATCTGTTAAAGTGTCCGTTTTGATGGGCGGCCATCTTGAACTGGGTCAGTTGTAGATTCAATGATTACATATTAAGAGTTTCAACACCCACTGGTTCATGAGGTATACCTGTCTGTATACCTGGTTCAGACACAGGTAACTACATGATTACCTGCCCTGCAGCAACGATAACATCACTGCTTAGAAGGAGCAAAAACTCAGTAAAACACACTCCAGGTCCATCGAGCCGAGCGTTCGCTTCCTGAAGCAGGAAAATGTTTAATGCATGTCGGAGCGTCAGTGGCTGATGACAGCTCACAGCGGCTGGCTGTCACAGCGGCGCTCGGCCCTTTGTAGCCGGCAGCAGGCGGGAACACTGACGGTTAGAGGCAGACACGGACAGATTCACGGCTGCAAACACAAATCAAAGAAATGCTAATACACCTCCACGCAGTCGGAGCTGACAGAACCGACAGCGACACGACGACGGCTCAGCCGAAAGCTAATGTTTTATTACTAATCAAAACCTAGCTCTGATTTGTTTGATTATCTATAAATCTTTATAAAAAGACATTTTACCTTTTTGTTTTTTAGAAAGTTTGGCTCCCAAATGAAGCTGCGTCACCAGGCGGAGGATAATCTGTTCCTTACTTCATGAATTAAAATACTGATATTTGGTGCAGACACTTTGATTTTTATATCACACAAAGGAGAAAAATAATATTTGCCTTATCAATGATTTATGACTCCTCGGTTACAATAAAGGGAGTTTTAAAGCGTGCAGCTCAGATCCTCATATTCCACACAGAAGCAGATTTTTGCAAATGAAAAAATATATTTTTAAGAAATAAGCAGTTTATTTTAGAGAAATCCCCAATCAGAACACATAAAGCAGCCATTCTCTGATTGTCACCACGTTTTCCAAACATCAGCTGCTCAGAACATGTGCAGGTAGCTGATGAAGCTGAGTGTGCAATGATAAAATGATAATGATATATAATTACATCCTTACAGACAGCTCTGACAATAGGATACCTGACTGTTACTGTGGACAGCTGATGCTCAGGATTGGTGCTTGTGCTTCAGTCATCTAAACGTTGAAGAGTGGTCATTAGTGCTTCATCCTCTGTGGGCAGAAAGACAGAAAAGATAAGGTTTACAAAACCAGAAAATCCAACCATACGCTAATAAAACTTGATTTTTTTAGACATGATCAGAATGACAAGCTAATGGCTAGTCAGAGCAGAGACAAGAACAAAAGCGAGTTGTTTAAAAAAAAAAAAGCATCAAACATATTGAACCCTGATGACCGAGATGCTGACTCAGCTCTTTCCGCGTTTGATGTTCAGCCACCGCAAACTTGGTTCGAGTCTATAAAACATTTTTATTCACTTAAGTTATCAGAAACAGAGCACGGTGCCAGCCGGCGAGATTTGTGAGCTGTCAGAGTCGATTAATGCTGCGGACAAAAAAACGCTACAAAAATCTATTTCATGCGTTTCTGGCTGATCCAAAAAAACAACAACCAAACAGACAAATCAGAGAAATATTAGAATCAGTCCTGCAGGAAAGGATGGAGGAGCAAATGTGACATCATTAGAAATAAAAGCAGAAATATATAAATGGGCAATAAATAAATAAATACATTTAAAATGCACCAATTAAATTAAAAAAGGAAAACTTTACCTCACGTTTTATAATTTGACTTTCATATTTATTTTTCCAGCTTAGAACATAATTTACATTATATGGTTTTTAAAAATATATTTTTTTAAATTTTCCTTTTACTTGTAGATGCACCGTCTCTTAAATGATTATATTTAATTTCTTTTTTTATAAGTCTTTTTATTTCTATTAGTTGCTTTTACATTTCTCTGTCTTCTGTTTTTACTTTACCATATGCATTTCTGCTTTATTATGCAAATAATGTGGGCGGAGCTTCTTGGGTCAGCTCTTCTTCTATTGGTCGACAGACAGGAAGAAGCAGAATGGAGCCATGTACCGTAAAATCTTGAATAACAACCTCCTTCCCTCTGCCACGATGGGTCGTAGCTGGGTCAGCACGACAATGACCCAAAACATAGAGCCAAGGCACACAAGAAACACACTAAGGTCATGGAGTGGTCTAGCCAGTCTCCAGAACTTAATCCCATCAAAAATCTACGGACGGAGCTGAAGCTCCTCCTGACATGTGTGCAAACCTCATCATCAACCAGAGGGATCAAATATTTATTGGTCCATTTATATATATTTGCTTTTATTTCTAATTATGTCAGTTTCGGTCCTCTAAAGGAGAGTGCTGAAATTAAAAGCATGCGCTCAAACTTTTTCTGGTTCCTTGCAGTGAAAACGCTTCCTGTAAATGTCAGGAGCGCCCGAGGAGCGCGTGCTGAACGGCTTCCAGAGATGGATGCAGTTTTAAGTGAGCAAGTGCACGCAAGTCAGCGTAAAGAAGTTCTGGAAGTCGTGTCAAACACATTAATATTCTCTGCCTCGTACTTTCTGCTGAGAAACTCCACTTAGATAAGAGAAAAGGCACGGATAAGAAGTTTTTATTTAAAAAAAATATATTTTCTACTTCTAAAGTAATAGACTCCCCTGAATGTAACAGTGCCATTCTTTTAGACTTTAATTTCTGTTCCAGCACAAACAAAGGTGACATGATCACACTTCTCTTGTCTCCAGCTGCAAAAAAAAAACCTGAAATGCATTTTCCTCAGCTTCTCTCTCAGCGGGCCTCCTGGGAAACACATTACACCGAAACCCAGAAGAAAAGGAACGTAAACAACTGTCATTTCTACGCTCCCTCCAGCAGTAAGTTCTTTAAAAATATCCCTCGGTGCTGCAGAGAAAACTCATTTAAAAATGCAATTTCTACAATAAATCTAGTCCGCACGATGAACTGGAGATGTAAATAGAAAAATGTAAAGTGGTGTGGAAGGAAGTCTTACACCTGAACATCCTGCAGGGTTAAAAGTAAGTTGGTTCAAACTTTACAGGAAGTGTTGACAGCTGAAGGAAACAAACCTTCATGTTGAATTCCACGTCAACTTTATTTTATTCTTTTTTGTTTTTACTTTTCTGGTCTGATTTTCGATAAGACCTGGAGGGAATGTCAGAGCCAGGGTCAGTTTTACTGAAGGGAAGAAAAACTTGCAGGAGAGCAGAAAGCTGCTGCTTTCTGTCAACAAATAACTTCAGTTTAAAAGTTTTTGTAAAAGTTGTGACGACGTTTGAAAGGAACTAAAATTTAAAACAGTTTATTAATTGTGATTAGTTTTTTTCATTTGAAATCACAGCTTATGATTCAATCTGCTGATGTCAGCTTTAGTAATGAAAATAGACACATTTAAAACAGTTTTTGAGGTGCACAACGAATGAGAAGACTAACAACACACCGATGATGGCGAAATGACAACAAGGACCAGGTGAGAGTGGGCGTGGCAGGAGCAGACAGAAAGAGACAAACTGAGGGAAAAAAAGAAAAACACACTCAAACCTAATCCTAAAACACAAAACATCTAAACAAACTAACCAGGAAACACAGATCCTGACAGTTTGAGACGTGTTCCAGAGGCCGGAGGGGATTCAGCGACCATTTGAAATATTCAGCAAAGATACTTATTAGGGGGGGGTCTCGATGCTTTTTCACTACGATATGATACAAATATCGACCCGATACCAGGGCTGTACAATATCAGGAAAACCTGCGGTATGCGATAACAGTAATTAATAATGCGATGATGTGACTTGCAATAAATGAACAAATATATAAGTATGTAGTGTTGATGTCTTTCTGCTCTGGGTTCAGAGCAAAAAAAAAACCTAAACTAAAATATAAATAAAATATGAAGAGATCCATACAAATGACCAAATATGTGAAGAGCTCCATTTGATTGGTGAAATACTTCAAGCTGCCGTCTGAGTGACAAAACGCATAAATGCAAACTTTTGATCCGAACATTTATTGCAGTTTATGCAGTTGTTGCCATAAGCATATTGTACAGACTGTTACCGTGACGATGATAAATATCGATATATTGTGCAGCAGTACCCAATACGATATCAGAACTAATCATTTATATTTTTATAACTTCTTTTGTATTGTGCAAAAGACTTGATCAAGTCACACAGGAAACTGCAGTAAACAAAAGTAGGTTATGAGAAAAACTGATCCCTTTTATTATTAACCATCGGGTTGCATCATTTTTTAAATTAAACATAAGAATATTGTACAATTAAATACAGTAAATAAATAATAAAAAATAATAAATAGATTTTAAATGCAGGCCGATATAATTCAATATTATTTTCTGGCTAATATCGGACCAATATTCTTTATTGATATCGGATCAAGACACCTCTAGATATTTTCCTACATATTTTAGTTCCAGGCCTGTCGCAATAACAAACTGTAAAATTCTCTCAAAAATTCATGCAATAAATGATAAAATCGTTTGGAGACCGTTTTACATCTCATACCGTTAATTGATTTATTAAATCACAACAGGCCTGTTTTGTTGATAATCTTTGTTTCCTGTCAGCTAATAATGTTTGTTTTATAAATCTGGACTCTGATCTTCTTGCCGTCAGGTACACTGAAACACAAACCGTGTTTCTGACGGAGCATCCTGACAGATCCAGCCGCTAACAGGCTGGAAGACGCAGATAAGAGACAGGCAGCTCTCCGGGCTTGCTCTGGCTCCTCTCACTTCCTGAGGGGTCGAACTCTGCCTGCACCCAGCGGCCGTCAGGGGTTTTATTCTGAAAGTGCGCGTCACCGTCTGCATCCAGAAGCCTTCGGCTCTCCCTGACCGGCTGCACACTGAAGCAAGAAGTGCTGAAAAGACGAGGAGTGATTCCTAACCAGTTCATCCTTCATGGTGCATTAGTTCTCTCCCACCTCGAAATTAAAACATGGGCTTTAAATAACACGGCTGCAGTGTAATCAACTTCATAATAAAAGTCTGACACACAGATCACTGATAATCCAAGTAATGAAAAGATTTTATTTTATTTTTTTATTAAACCAGGCCATCAAACATGTCGGCTATCGGACTGTTTCAGTTTTATTGCTGTGATAAGATGTGAAAAGACATGACTCTGCTGGATGCAGCTTTGAAACAGCACTTTAAAAAGACTTCAAACAAACATGAAATCAAATTAAATCAATCACATTTCTGCAACATTTTTCTGAAAAACCCGACTCTGAAAACATTATGCAAAAAATAAATCTAAACAAATAAACTAAAAAACTACACGTGCGTTTAGCTCTTTAGCTCTTATTCTAATAATATTAGCTGTTAGCATTAGTTGGATCTGGAATCATGACTCAGCAACATTTTACTGTAGTCAAATATTTACATTTTCTCCTCCTCTGATGCCTTCCTTCAGCGTGTGAACACACGGGGAGCAGAAAATGGAGTTTGGCATCTTATGAATAAAAAACAGATCTGAATGAAAAGAAGAGAAATATATAAAAGATGCAAAGTGTGGTTATTATTATTATGTCAAATCTTGCAGCTCAGACGAGCAGAACGGCTCGATCTGACCCAGTTCAAACATTAACTGAGGGTCCGAGTCAGTCAAGCTGGAAGGACCTGCATTCCAACACCGACGAAGAGCAGTTCCTCCTCCTGCAGTTTGCACACAGCAGGAATGCTGGAAGGAAACACGAGGATTTGTATTATTGATCAAACATCAGCAGCACACCTCCCCGACTCCCTGAAGCTCTCTTCCATCTCGGAGCAGAGGGAACGGTCTCTTCCTCCTGAGGGTTCAGACTTCGAAAAAAACAAAAACACCCGGCTGAGGATTAGACTCAGAGCTGAACTAATCTTCTTCGGTTGTTTTTGTCACGGAGGTGATGCTCGTTTGAGTCAAACAATCAGAACGAGCTTTTAAATCTGAATAAGTCAGTGTTACTGAATGAGCTGCTGTGTAAATGTTTACCTGGCAGGTGAGTTAATACTCAGAAAGATAAATGTTTTTTCTGTTTGACAGGATGTTTGATTTAAGCTCCTCTGACTGTTTATTACTAATCTGTTACCTGCTGACCTCTGACAGCAGCTGAGACAGGTTCTTTCTGAGGAACAGCATCAATTTTCATTATGGTTACTCAGAATGTAATGAAACATGGGGCTTGGAAAGTCTGCTGCTTCTAACACAACATCAACAGGTGACACCTTCATCCTACAGGTGGATTATGTTTGGGCTGCAGAACTGAGAACTCAGGCTCAAGTTCAGTTACACTAAGTTTTTACATTTCTGCTTTTTAAACTACATTTTGAAACCTGATCCTCCTGATACGAGTGATTCAGAGATGTGGCTCAGTTTGTCTTGTTAATCTGGAAAAATGAGGCAGACTCCTGTTTTTAGTGCATTTCAATGAGGATTTCTTGGCATCAATTGAGAGAGGAAACCTCAAACCATTTTTCATATCAGGGTCAGTATTTATCAAACTTCTTAGAATTACTTTTAAGAATGGACTTAAGTGTAAAAAACGTCTTAGCTAAAAGATGAGCCTAAAAGTTATTTATCGATCATCTCAGTCTGACTTTAGGTGAGAGTCATTCTTCAGTCAGTCTCTGAGCTGATTTATGACACTTTGCTGTGCAGAAAAGCTGACCCTGGATGATGTCGTTACAAAACCCCAGCATGGACCAATCCCTGCATCGGATTTAATGTTCAAGAAGATTCTGAGAAATGTCAAAATAAAACTGTGAAAATCCTAAGATAGGTTCACATTCGACACGATAATGTTCATACATGTCAATTTGTGATTGTAAAATACATAAAATCCTCATTTACATCATGAATAAAGAAAATCTTGTGGATTATTTCAAAAACTGCAGCTTGAATTTGTTTTACGTGTCAGAACCTGATAATGCTGAGCTTGCACCTTCCTCCTCCTCTCCACTAAACTGCCCACAGACAACACCCCCTTCACACACACTCGCTATGTTTTTCTATCGTTGTGGGGACGTTCCATTGACTTCCATTCATTTACTGGTCATTTCTATAGCCTAACCCTGACCCATTACACTAAACCTAACCAGTCCAGAACATACCCGACCCTAAATATAGAACAAACTTAATTCACACAACCCCCCCACCCAAAATCAGCCTTCGAAGTTGTGGGGACTGGATTTTGGTCCCCACGAGGTTGCATTTTTCTGAAAAATCATCCCCACCAAGTAGCTAAACCACGGGCCACCACTCCGTCATTGTCCACTTGTATCGTGTGAGAGATTGTATTTTTTTTATGAAATAACAGATTTCATGAAGTTTGGGTTAAAGAAAGAAAACCTAAAAGTTCAATCTCTCCTTCACCAAAGCTTCACAGAACATTATGCAACTGGTAATTGTTTTTTCTCCACTTTGTTTTGTATTTCATGACTGAACCCGTTTTGCACAGCTTATTTTAGTTCCTCTGTACATTATAACTGAGAATCACACATTTGTTCTGTGATCTGTCTTCAGTCCATCTCAGACCCCAACTCTGAACCACTTAGTCCTCTGGAGCCGTCTTAAATATCTGGGAGTGACTTAGACTGAAGAATTTTAACTTAAGTCTGAGAGCAGGAGAAATCTAAGAAATTTCAGCATTTAAGTCTAAAATTCCACTCATTATTATAAGAAGTTTGATAAATAAGGACCAATGGATTTTCCAGCTGGGACTGAAAGTAGCGCGTGAGGAAAGTAGTAAAAATCATTATTAGGTTGTTGCTTCTGCTCAGAAAAGAGCTTTAAAACATAAAAAAAAATTACTGATATTCTATTCAGGGACCCATAAATTGGGCATTTATTTGTCATATTTTGAAAAGCAAATCCAACACATTTTTATCAGCACATCACAATGACCCTAATTCTTGTTTGTCTTTAACGGCAGAAATTAAAGTTAAAATATTAGATAAAAATGATCTGTTTTCTTTTGAATCAAAGAGAATTTAGTTTAAGGGAAGAAACACTATACTTTTATTTTCTATCTTTTGTTTTCAAATTAAAAATTGAGACGTTTTGATGTCAGTAACTAGTTTCTGCTTAACTCCTGATTTCCAGACTCGTGAAACAAACTTTACTGGACTCCTCTTGCACAAGGAAAGACAAATCTCATGGCAATTTCAAAGTTCAATGGACAGACGGGCCACTGGCCAGAACCATCAGCCAGGAGCCCATCCGTCTCTGTCAGAGTTCGGAGGAGCTGTGACAGGAAATAGCCTTGAGGGTAACTAAGCAGGCGTCTTCGGACTTCTTCCAGCTCATCTTGATTTAGTGGACGGGCCTAAAGGTCGGGATGCCTCGCTGTTTCCACAGAGTTTAAACTCCTCCTGTCCCCGAGTTTCTGACCGGGCTGCTGATGATTCCACGGCGAGCATCGGGCTCAGAGAGGAGGGGTCGCTCGTCGCAGCGCCTGAAGAGCCACATCATCGTCTGATCTGTGACGCACACATAAAACAGACCCTGGACCTCAGCGTTTGCCCAGTAAATAAACGTTTGGGGTCCAGAAACAGATCAATATGTTGTGTTTACTGTTGATGCTGATGATGCTCAGCATCCCGTCCGTCTGCACTGTGAGAAAACTTCATGAATATCTGAGGAGGGCTGTTATTGTAGTCCACATCAGAGAGTTAAATCCTGCAGAAATCACCTCATTGTTTGCTTTACAGATCTTAATGTGTGCATTATTCTTCATGTCAGGTGCCGTGTTAACCGCGTCAGCGTTAATGAGCTCAGGTACATTAGTAACAGCGTCCAGAGCAGAACTGAGGAGCAGCTCATTTATTTATAAGCTTTAAAGGAGGGGGAGGCCTGTAGATCAGGCTGGGTGAGCACACAGGAGGAGTGATTAGCATCCATCACTGTCTGATCCTGCTACAGAGGAGAAGGTTGTGACAGATGCAGGGGACACAATCGGGGGGGAAACAGCACAGCATGGCAGGAGAAAGAAGTCTGATGGGGGGGGGGGGACACTGATCAGCTGACACAAACAACACATCTGGAACAGAAGCTTTTTCATGTGTTCATGTGTGGAAATTCTGAAGAACCATACAAGCTGCACAGGTAAAACTAATACAATAAATTCAATATTAAAGTGTTAGTATTTCTTACAATAATGCTTATCAAATATTTAGCTAGACAGGCATCAAGCCATCGCTTGTTGAGAGTTGTTTTTGTTTTTTTTTCCTTTCTTTTTTACACTATGTAAACTTTGTAAAGTCCATAAACTTTGTAAGCAGTGTGCAGGTGAGCTCGATTATTTTATCAAGCCAGAGGACACAAAGAATAAATTGCACCGGCTTGGATAGAGGAAGCTGAAGTGATGTTACAGCTTTAGTAGCTGTTGCTACCTGTCCGTAAATTTCGTAAACTCACGCAAACTTTTGTAAACTTACATAAACTTTATAAGCGGCGTGATGATAAACACAGTTGTTTTATGGAGCCAGAGAACACATAGAATAAATTGAACTGGCTTGGATAGAGGAGGTGGGATGCGATGTTACAGCTTTAGCTTTAGCATCTTAGTAATGTTTTTACAAACTGCTCTCAGTCAGTTCGTATCTTTACATAAAAAAAAATTTTTAGTTAACTAAAATAAATAAAAACTATATAAAAGTGATAAAAAAAGAAAAAGATAACTAACTGTAACTGTATTATCTTTTTACAAAACTAACTGAAATTCTAGAAAGAAACCCCTTCTTTTAAGTGTTTGTCAATTTATTTTAAGCCATGTGGACTGATTAAACAATTTTTTTTCTTCAAGTTGAGCTGTTTCACATTAGTTGTACCTCATGGTCCGTAACGTCACAAGCTTACAGTCTGCTGCTGCTCAGCGTTGGCCTGAAAAACGATGACCACAAAGTTAGTGACAAAGTCCGATTTGGGATTTCTTTGAATATGACTCCGAGAAAAATAAAAGCAAGTGTCTTGTAGTGAAAACAGGTGATGAAATACAGTAGGTGGAACACTTCTCAAGGGGAAAAGCTCGTACATGATGGCTAAGGGTGAGCATCTTAAGCTAGCATATCTCCTGTAAATAACAAGCACCAGCCCAGCCAGGTAGCACCTAGATGGAGACGACTATCCCCTTCCTAAAACAATCGCCAAGTACTTTGTTGGCAAAACTGGCAAAATTGGCAAAGTTGGCAAAATTATTTTAGGAAGGTGTCGCTATAATAGACTACATTTACCTGCGATCAAAAAGCTGCTGGTTAGTTAACTCACAGGAACACCTCAAGCTAAAGGATGTATTGGCAAATATGTTTATTCAATATAAAAAACAAATATGAAAACTAATAAAAACTAACAAATCCACTCTAAAAATGAATTAAAACTAACTGAATTTTTAAAAAAAGTCCAAAACTATTATAACCTTGCTGCAATTATTTTATAAAACCGGAGGACATGAATAATAAATTGCACCAGCTTGGATAAAGAAGGTAGAAAGTGATTTTTGTTGTGATGTTTTAACAAACTTTGGTCCTGGTCAATTCTTAACTTTTTTTAAACGTACATAAATTTTATAAACTCCACATTTCATGCCAGTTTTAAAACCATCTTATGATGAGAACCCAGATTGTATCAAGAAAAAAAAATATATATATATATATATATATATATTTCCAAATCCTGCATCTTTCTGCATCTAAAAAAGGCAAAAAATACCAACTGCTAAGATTGATTAGCTCTGGTGACCATCTTTACTCAGTTTGAATCCAAACGTCGATCAGTTGCAGATTCAATGATTCATTTAAGAAACACAGGGAAAAACATGCAAACGGTTTAATGTTTGCCTTTCTGCTTAATAAACAACAGTCTGAAGCAGCTCAAACTGAACCCACAAAACGTACAACAAATAAAATGTGTGGACTTTCCTCCCGCATTCCGTGTAATGAATCTTCTTTGGTCACATTCCTGCAACAAACTGTCTGAACGATCTCCTTTTCTCTGAGAAAAGAGAGGTTTGGGTTTTAAAATGATTAAAGAGCGTGCCATTTCTGATAAATGACGTTTCATTACAAAAGGCAGAACGCTGCGTGAGCTCCATTTGTTACTCTGCGTTTATCCCTTTCCAGGAACACCTAACACTTCCAGTATGAAAAGGAAAGGAATTTAAACAGCAGCTCATCAATAAACGCCACACAGGTTCAGAAAACTCAACCAGTTTCTGATTCTGTGGAAATGTTTCAGTAAATAAGCAGGTCAGAAACCTTCATCTTTAGAGCTGCACTCTTTATTCTTCCTGTTTTCAAGAAAAGGGTTAAAGAACTTGAAAAGTCTGCTGCTGCAACGATAATGTTGCAAAATAATTTGACACAAAGACAGTTTATGTTGCGGCCAACAGAACAACCCGGAGTGTGTTTGCACAGAGAGGTGGCTCCGTAATGAGTCCAAATAAATCTCATTAACTTTAATGTGAACCATCTTTATGGACCGAGCTCTCGAACTGATAGTGAGGAAGAAAATGGAGTCGAGAGGGATTTACTCTAAACAGGGAAAAGCTTTGGCAAAAACATCAACAACACTTGAATCGGTCTTCGGTCTGCGAGGACGAGATACGTTTCCAGAGTGATCAGGAAACACAAACCCGGTCCAGGTTAACTCGGTCGTGTTTTCTGGAACGGATGTAAGAAAACACCACTTTCAAAGAGCTGTTAATGATCAAGACATGAAAAAAGCTGCCTGTTTTCACCCACAAAAGAATGTCTTTGTAAGATAATAAAGGACAGAATCAGAACGTTGGATTAAGACAACATGATTCTTAAAGCCTCAGATTAATCGGAGGCCGTGTCTTTGTGGGATCTGCTCCGAGCCATCCCTGACAGAAGCAGTGAACGCCGGGCGGAATGAAGATATCTGCAGCTTTTGTATGCGCAACATTATGCATTTCACTAATGCAGCTAAGCTAGTGATGTAGGACAAACAAGGCTGTTTTGTGCCAATATTAAATGTGGTTTGGATATCCAGGCTCTGTGCCCAAGTGCTCATGAATAAAACAGAAATGTTGCTGTTATATGAATTATAAGCCTGTCAACTGGAAGCCCCTCATCCTGCCTGATGTCCTTGTGTTCATCTTCTTTGGCAAGTGGTGTGGAAAAGTGGCACACAGACCCAAATCTGTATCAGTACTTAATGTTTAAAGACTTCTTTAGTTTGGGATGTCAGCACTCATCAATCAAAATCATCATTAAAAGGATTTTAACAGTAATAAAAAGCAGGGCTTTTCGCAATTATTTCAAGTAGATGATTAAATTGATTTTTATGACTTTTTTTTAA
This sequence comes from Cynodonichthys magdalenae, assembly GCA_031762555.1. Classification (NCBI taxonomy): domain Eukaryota; kingdom Metazoa; phylum Chordata; class Actinopteri; order Cyprinodontiformes; family Rivulidae; genus Cynodonichthys; species Cynodonichthys magdalenae. The sequence goes on from JARVJO010000061.1 coordinate 4,482,446, forward strand.
ACGTATCAAATTAAATAACTACTGCTTGTCTCTATGCTGCTAGTCTGATGAGTTATAAAGTGGGTTTAAAGGAAAAAAGGGCACAGAGTACTTCAAGCTAAATGACAGTAAAAGAGTTTAGGTTTCTTTCTTAGGTTTCTTCTGGGGGAAGTGTTTTTTTTACTGGAGTCGAGTTGACGGGTCCACAGAGGCTGAGTTAACCTGTTAAGTTTTATTAAATACCACAAAACGATAGACTCGATAATGATCTTTCCTCAACCCTCTTTGTTCACAACGGTGCCAAAATGTGTGGCTACTGTCTACAACCAGGCAAAGAAGAAAAGACACAGAGTGAAACAGCGACACAGACAGAGTAAAAGAAAAATGTCAAGAAATACTTTCTGTTTTGCAGAAAGAGAGTAACTTCAGCTGACTGTGGTTTGCTAATCAATAAGCAGCGTTTGAACATTTTATTATCAGCTGAGCTGTGATGAAAAGAAAAATACAGTGATATCGGTATAATTGTTGAAAATACTGTGATATTAAACATAGGTCATAACACCCAGCACTACTTCCACCTTCATAAAATACTGATTTTATCTTTTTTTAATTCCAAGAATTTAGTCTCCAAATGTCTGTAAATGTAGATCTTTTACAACATTTTCTGACTGAGTATATCTCTGGACCCCCCTAGAACTGCTTCAGTCCACAGCTGTTAGTTAACATGAACAGGTGTTCCTCATGATGTCAGCAGATGTTGGCAGGTATTAACTGCTTTAATTAGACAACCTGGTTTCTGAAGATAAAACATAATTAATTGCGTATGTGAATATTTGAAAATTGGCAGTGACATTTAGAAAACAGGAGGCACCATCTGAAATCTTGCTCAGGGCGCCAAATTGGCTTGGGCCGGCCCTGGTTTACATCAAATTTAATTTATAGCTACATGTAAACAAGGAGGCCTTCCATGTTTGTTTCGTGTGGTCATTCTGTTCTTGCAAACAAAATCAGAGCTAAGCAGGTTTGTTATTGTGAGATTTGACACATGTTGAATGGACTGAGAAACAATCTGCCTGGAAAAACCAGCAAAGTGCGCCGAGACCTATAAATATTTGGTAAATGGGCCGCAGTTATACAGAACCTTTCTATTCAACCAGGGTACTCTAAGTGCTTTACAACACAATCTGTGCCCTCATTTAACCACACATCCACACACACATCCACGCAGCACTCTACTACATCGCTGTCATCAGTGCTTCAGGTCACATTCTTACACTCACTCAAACCCCTGATCCACAGCCAGTAGAAACAGACTACAGTACAACCACAACAGATTTACTGCACCTCCTGAAACCAACACTGAAAACAATAAAACTGTTGCCTAACAGATGAAGGGAAGATAACTTCAAAGCCATGCTTTTATTAGACTTCTAAAAGATGAATTAAATGATCAGACAATAAAGGGAAACAGTCGGTTCTGTACGTTCAGCTGGATTACCAGGCAGGATATCAGGAGTCCCCGCTGTGCAGCACAATATAGTAAGACTGTTTTTACTCCTATGTGATATCTCACTGTTGAATGCTGCATTTGTACTAAATGGAGCATCCTGGTAATCTTTCACCCCCTGCTGTTCCTGCAGCATTAAAGCCGTGCACATCGGAACAGGAGACTTGGATCCCTTCCATGTCCACCGTTTAATGATTTCATAAAGTGTCAGAGCCTTTCACTCCGGCCAAGAAAACTGTTAACAGCAGTTTATCATTAACTTGTGAGGAAAAGAAGTCTCTGTTCAGCACACATCAGAAAACAGTTCTGCAGCAGCTCTAACTTTGATCAGTAATGATGGGAACCCAAAGCTTGTTGGAGTCACTAATTATCTGCTGCACTCAGGGCCGCAAGAGTGGACACAGCTCACTTTAGTAACAAATAGGCAGTTTTTTATTTAAACACCACTTAAACAGGTGAAATATCCAAGATTTACTGATACAGGAGAAGAAAAACTCGTATCTTGACTTCCAGTCCACTTAATAATTCATCTTAAAATCATTTTGTTTGTTTTTACGTCTCTGAGCGGCTGCAGTCATTCGTTCTGCTGCACTCTCTGAGGTCCTGATACAGATCCAGAACCCTGGAATGGTTTGTTGTTGCCCTTTAAGCAGTTCAGAAACGAGGGCTATGTTCACACCGCAGGTCTTAATGATCAGTTCAGAGTTTTTGATAAAATCAGATATTTTTTGCATTACATTATATTTTAAAAGCGACTCCAGTGTGAACTCTCCATCACTGATTTGAACCACGTGTGCAGGAAATGACGTGACGTCACATTCAGCTGGTTATTTACAGACGTAAACATGGACGCTACATCTTAGCATGTCAATTCTGAAGCTGTTGCGCAATCAGAGCTGGTTAAATAATTATCTGACATGCTTGTTTAGTTCTAGTTAAACGTGCTGGAAGTAAAATATCGATCCAATGTCAATTTTAGTTATACAGCACATAAAAACAACACGAGTTGACCAGAGTGCTTCACAATTCAGCCAAATAAATGAATAAAACAACAAAGTTACACAAAAATGTTAGAAATAAGTAATATCAATTCAGAAATAAAATACATTTGAAACATTGGCTTTAAAAGAATCTCAAACTCTACCAGAATGAAAGGCCAAGGAGTAAAGATGAGGTTTAAGCATAGATTTAAAAGTCTCAGCAGTCCGGATGCAAAAAGAGGTAAGCTGTTCCAAAAGTTTGGAGCAGAAACTGCAAAAGTCTGGTCACCTCTAGATACATCTAAGAGAAACTGTTTGGATGACCGAAGTGAGAATGTTAATAAGATCACAGGAAAGATGGGGCCAGACCTTTTAAAGCTTTAAAAGTAAAGCAATAAAATTTGAAAATATATCCTAAAATGAACAGGAAGCCACTGGAGAGAAGCCAGAACCACAGATGTGTTCATGATTTTTAGTACCTGTTAAAAGACGAGCTGCTGCGTTCTGGACAACCTGTAATCGATTTCTCTAAACCAACACACAAAGCATTACAATAATCCAAACGAGATGAAATGAGAGCAAGAATCACTTTTTCAGGGGTTTTAACCGGGAAAAACTTGACTTCACAACTGAAATCCAATAACTTTAGTATCGATACGGTCCAAGACAAACGTTACCATCATATGTTTCTGTGGATTCTCAGATTCTCAGTCCAGGACAAGGAAAATTAAATTAAAAAGACAAAGAATTAGACTTTTGTTCTTTAGCTGAAGACTTGTGAACTACAAGAGATACTTTCACTCCCTGACCTTCGATCCAGTGTGAGATGTTAACTATGAGCTTAATGTGGTTTTATTTATCTGTTTTAGTTGTTTCATATTTTATTCATCCTGAGCTTTCCTGTGCAGCACTCACTGTTTATTCAGTCCTTTATGATTATAGTATGGCATCTCCTCTCACGCTCTCTAGTCCTCTACGGTTTCAGGGTTCTGGATTCGGGGTGAAACTCTCTTCCTGGTCTTATCTCCCCCTCTGGCCAGGTTATTACAGCTGCAGGATATCTGATGACTGGCAGGGCATAGGTGCATGTATATAAATACAAAACTCAGAAGCATCCCAGAGCTCTCTGCAGGCGCTGAAGCCCTCACAGCACTTAGAGTAATCATGTTATTACTGCTAATGGGAAGGGATTTAATTGGCTTGTTTTAGCAGGTGCACCCATGTTTTACCATCCTGTTTTTACACAGAGCTTTTAGTTTAAAACGTTCATTCCATTCGTGTTTTCACTTTACGCACCATCAAAAGTTAACAATAAGAGTTTAGCTTCAGTGCTAATACCTGTCTTTAAGACTCTCTGTGTTCAGTTTTATTAGGTTTCCGTCACTTGCTTGGCAGTAATTTCATTTTATCTAGCTAGTGTTTGACTTACTAAAGAGGCTTTCATGACTGAGTGGACGGCTCATTCTGCTCTACAGCAGAGATAAATCATTATTCAACAAAGCTGCCACAGGGACACGATCACACGCAGCGCTGGGGGGGAAACGGAATTAGATGAAAGTGTACAACGTCTCCCTGTGGATGTGAGATGTTTCAGTCGTTTCTGACCTCTAACGGAGAGATAAATGGGAGATAAACAAGCTCACCTTCGGAAGGTGTCAACAAGCTGGCTGACAATAATCCTGACAAAGATGCTCAAAAGATGCAAAACCGAAAACGTCGTGTTTAAAGTTCCAATCATAATCAAGTTTTGATAGCTAGAGTGCAAATTGTGTGAGGACAGGCTTCTCATCCTATTAGCTTATCTCCTACAAAGAGACACTTACTCATCAGGAAATTGCACTGCTGAGACTTCCATTAATCACTCCTGATAACCTTAACCATGAATAAACCACGACAAGCAGTGTTTATGAAACTTCAGCTGTGCCTGAGCCACAATGACATGAGAGGCATCAGAATAAAGCAGAAGACACTGACTAAAGGAGAGCAAGGACACTTTTTACAGGAAATAAAGGAGACATATCATTCGTTTGAGTTTATAAAAAGTCTTCAGACGAGAGCAGAGGAAGCAAAAAGCCTGCAGAGCTAAAGACGGAGACCGTGTCAAATCCAATCAGCGCCTCGTTTGCCTTAGATGAGAGGAACTACGGCGGCGGAGTAAAAGCAGTAAGATAATGAGGCTGATGAGAGGGGGTCTCCTCCCCCCTCCACCACTATCATCAGCTGCCATTGTCTCACATCTGACTTACAGACAAGATCAATCCAACCCATCGTACAGCAGACGTTTCCCTAAATGTCAACAGACAAAAGCTGTTCCTGAATACAAAAAGCCTTTTTTTTTAAACGTACAGACTTGAGAACAGAGCAGGTGGAGCTGCTGATAAGATGTTATTAAAGAAGAATCAGAACGATCTGATCAGAGACATCAATGCATCGTCTGCAAACACTTCACCCTGAAGGTCAGGCCGTGCAATGCTCAGAGACATGAGCTCCATCTCAGACTCTGACGGGACTTTACCTGAGCTGTTTGGATAAAGAAACAATCTGCAGATGTTTCTTTACAGAATTTCACCACTGCTCGTGGATTATTCAGCTCAAACGACGTCATTTTGGTCGCCGGGGGAGAACGCACACAGTCTTATCACTTTGCTGTCGCAGATAGTGTTTGTCGAATCATCTCACAACCTTTAGCAGTAGATTGAGTTTACCCAGTTGTCATGGAGATGGTTCAGTCGCTCTGAATTGAACAATCTGCAGCCTCAATTTATCTGAAAGCTCCAAGAAAGTTTCTATTAAGTGGATTGAAAAAAAACATCCTTTTTTCGTCTTTCAGTGGCAGAAAAGATCTTAGATTGCTGCCCTAAATATAATGAAAAATAAATGAGAAGCTCAGATGCAGTCCTGAGACGTAACTTTATTGACCTTCTGGCTGAGCCATAAAGAAATTTATTTCAACTTGAAGGAGTTTTATTGTTGAAAGCTTTACATGTCTTAATATGTGGACTATTGTACTCATTCTTGATTGTCGTTTAATCCCCAAAGAAATTCTACGGGAAGTGATTTCTTGAGTCACTGACCAGAGTTTGTAAAAGCTTGTCTTAATCATTGGGTTTTACATAAAATCCTATGAGTTGTGCAACAAGTAAATTTTGAACCGAGGCTAATCCCAGACCAGTTCTTTGCATTTTGGCTGCTTAGGAACTGGCTCTAGGCCACAAAAGCAGGTTCAAATTGGGGCAAACATTCACTGTCTGGAGGTGAGAGCTGCTTAAAACAGACTGAAGGTGGGGGATATTTTTAAATCAATAAAAGCAACAAAAGTTGGCAAATGCTACTTGGAAAAATGTGGTTGTTCGGCTGTTCGAGCAACAACTAATGAGATATCTGGACTCCATCTTATTTACTTGCATCCTTAAACTATTCAGTTTGATTTTATAATGGAGTGGAGCCAAGATTTTTATCTGCTGGACTTCAAACGTGCTGCAGTTTGAAGCAGTTTGCTCCTCTTGGCAGGAAAATAAGATAAACTTCAAACATCTTCAACCTAAACATCTGTCTCTAAACGGTGGATCCAAATAACGCCCTATCTGAACCCAGATTAGTCTAATACAGTGGGCCCCAAAGTTGGGGTCGAGGCCCCTCTATGGATCATGAAACATCAAGTGAGGGTACCCAGATGGTTCCCAGACGTCAATTTAAACACAAATAAAATGTTAATGGATTATTTTCACCATATTTTTGCAAACAAACAAAAAATACCCCCTTTTCAGGTGGAGCCCCCTACTCAAATAAGGGGTCCATTGTAAAACCATTGGTTGCCACAGTGTAAGTTGGACACATCTACATTCCTGCCAAATTTCATGTTGATCGGTGCAGCTGTTAACGTGGTACAGTTGACCAAAAACCACTGAACAAAAATAAATAAATAAACAGTAAGAAAACAATATGACCCCCGCTTCGCATGAAAAAAGTATTATCACAGTTTGTTTATATTGTTACCATACCCATGTTTAACAGAGTTATTAGCAAAGTTTGAAAATATCTGGAATCATTGTGAGCCGGAAGCTAAAAGTTTGAAAACCACTGCTCTAACAGAGGCAGTAGTTTCACTTGTTTTTCAGCTTTTACACCAGAAATGAGGTTTCCAGCAGGGCTCGACTAACAGCAAACCAAAACACAAATTAAATTTCAAAACTATCAAACAAATCAGATTAAAAAGTTATTAGAAAATGAATAGAAATCTGGGTATTTCTTGAACATTATCAATGCAAAAACCCAAAATTTCAACTTACCAGCTAATAATAGAGATATTTGTGAGGAAGCTAACAGTGAAAACCACCGGTCCACACAGAGATCCCTCAGCAGGCCGTACAAACTGCAAAACTAGTGTTTAAGTTCAGTAGTTTTATTTATCTGGTAGCCTAAACCCTCCTCATTGATTAGCCAACTTTAATTATCAGCTAATCATAAACTCATGGTGAGTCTGTGGGTCAGTAAGTGTGGAGAACGAGTCCTAACCATCATCTAATGATTAGCCAAGTATGTTTTTGTCCCTTACTTGGAAGTTGTGGCATAATTTCTTCATTATGTTGATGCATTCGCTGCCAACACTGAACATTTCTGTAGGCAGACTGCAAATTAAACATTATTACACATGATGGATTAACATTTAGCTCCTCTCCAGTTCGGGTTCTTTACTAACCGTACTTCTGACAGAGTCTCATCTGTTTTTTAAACAAACCAAACAAAAATATTGTTGTTCTCCGGGTAAAAGCAACATACTATAATGGGTTAACTCTCCAACTTATTTCCATATACATGAGTCAGAGGAGAATATCAGCAGTAAAACAGACAGCTTTTGTCTTTATGTGGCACAGTTCAGCTTGGCTTTGCCGCCCAGCATACAAATGGATTTTTTTCTGCATATTTCCAGTGTGAGTGACCTTTAAAGCACTGCCTGTTGGAGTGAAACTGTATGAAGCAAATACACAAATAAAGAGAAACCTATAAAGTCCTCCTGTTTGTTTATTGGACCAATAACAATAAACACAAATCACAGCGTTGGAGGAAGTGCTGCTTGGCAAATTGGAAAACGGCACAGAAGGTAAAGTACTGATCTGCTGAGACACCTTTAGGCACAAATTGGAAGTATTTCACTGAGAAGCCATTTCCATCCTGTTGTGTCTGGTGGTAAAGCAGGAAGCACTGAGATTTATCATGATGAAAGTTTCATTAGGACTAATTAGACAAGTTATTTACCTGTGCTTCATTGGACTTCTTCTCACAGAAGAACGAACAGTAAGCAGTCTGTTCAGACAAGGAAACATCTGTGAGGTAGTTTCTTATAATTCTAATCGTAAACATGCTTTATGTTCTTCCACTTTCTAGTAATAAAATCTGTCCTTCAAGGCTGCAGCAAGAACTACCACAAAGACAGTTTAGTGCTTAAATATAAATAACTATCTGAGTGGACGACCTGATCACTTAATCTACACTCTACATTAGAGACAGACTGATTCATCAGCTGATATTTATCACTTTTACAAAGAAAAACAACTATTAGCCATGCTATAATCAATTACCAAGTGACCAGCAGCTCATTGAAGCCCACAACTTCATTTTATTATGAGCACAAGTTCTTGTAAGGGTTGTATTTTTACCTCTCCTCTTTACGATAGTGTCTGTCTAATTTAAGACCAGGTTTAAAGTGCCTGTGACATTAAACTTTTGAAATAAATATGAAGGCATTTTTGGAAAAATAGCATTGATAACATGTTTCATAAGAAACTTCACGCCGCTGAGATTAACAGTTGTTGAGATATTGGCATGTAAAGTAACAGGAAGTGATGTCAAAGGGGATTGTCTGCGTGTCAACAGAGCATAAAAACACAGACTGTAGAGAAGATTCTGATGTTTCTTTAGATTATTTTGGGTCACTGTCAGGGAGATGATGATTGTTTCAATAAACAAAGACCAGAGAATTAATTTTCCTAAAGAGCTCCTCTTTGATGTCACTTCCTGTTTCCCTTTGGCTGAGCCAAAAATGTAACAAAATGAGCAAAATCATGTGTTTATGTCAGGTTTCGTAAATATAAAGATGTTTACTTGGACCTTTTGTATTTGAAGGACATGCAGGTCACAGGTACTTTAAGATTTTTTGATAAATCCTATAGTTAGGGCTGTTTTAGGTGAGCGATCCTTTAGTTCTGCTGCTGGAGGACAAACTGACCACATTTCTTCACTGCTGCTGTCTTTACTGCCAAGGTTGTATTACAGATCATGAAAGCTGTCGCTCTGATTACTTTAACTTCTTGATTTAGCTCAGGACATGAGAGGATCATGTTCTATAGTGGCTCTAAACTACCAAACTTAACACACAAATCCTGGTTTTCAACCCCTGATTGCAGAAGAAAACCTTTCACAATAAAAGCTGCAGTGAAACTTGTAGCTACCACCGGCTTCTTCCTTCAGGTGGAACTGTGAACACATCCTGCATATAGTGTGGTCATTTTTATCTTTAACTTCATAGAAGCTACATTACTACCAAACAATGGCTTTCAAAATAAAAGCACCTGTTTGCTTTTGGTCAGATCACCTGTTTTGTGTTGTCAGTCACACATCTTAGATCTGTATCAGCTGTGACAGAAGCCACAGGTCTTCTGCTATTTGACGACATTTTGAATATTTCTGGTAACTAAACAGTGATAAAAGCTTCCCCTCTCCTCCTGCAGAGGTCATCTGGTTTTGCTGAGCGTTACGTTTCCACGCACATCGATACGCCGATATTAAACCGATTAGGACTTTCCCCTGAATCAGACGCTGCCATGTAAAAAGCATTATGTCATTACTTTACTTTGGAAAAAGGTCATATTTAAAGCAAGCAGTTTTCTGATATGTTGACGTGTTTACACTGAAGCTGTCAGACACATCAGCGCTTTAAACACCTTCATGTCCTTTAAAGTCAGAGAAGAAGTCTGAGAGGACAAAAGGATTTCTGCAGAATACTGTAGCAAAACATTCACGATTGAGGGATTGTGAAAACTAATCTGTTTTCTATTTTCCATACAGACACTAAAATCAGATTCTGTTCTGTTCAAGACTGCACAGGAGATCTGATGAGAAGTGTGCTGCACCCACAGGAGCACTGAAGAACAATAACACCTCCAAACTGCAGAAGGATGAGCACATTAGCTGTTTGGACAGAAAACTCCCAGAGAGGAGATTTAATATCACACTGCTCATTTGATTCACTGTGTTGGGATGTTAAACAGACCTCTGCTGCAGAAAGTGGGACAAGAGTGTTCTCCTGAAACACCAACAAACTAAACTTCCTTAAGAGACACAGATTTAAGCTGTTTTTTGCCTTTGTAGGTATTAATATAGTCTCATTTGCAAAACAAAGAAGTTCCATTAGCACCAGGAAGAGGCTCCGTTCTGCGAAACAATAGGCGCTTCTTCAAAGAGAAAGTGAGACAAAGACGTGGAAAACTGGCAGAAGCCTGAACGCCCCCCCTCCGCTGTCTCGTCCACAAAAGCCCAACATTAATTAGGACGTCTAATAAGAGCACCGAGGATTAATTCAATCGCAGACATGGCAGGACCAAAAGCTTTGACATTTGTGTGAGTCAACAGCCACGCCAGAGAGAGAATATCAATTATCTGTAGATCCTGGTCTGGGTTCTGTTGGTACGAGGAGATGGTTTTTGGAGAAACTGGAGCCTGGAATGGGTTTGGAGCGGAGTGATGAAAAATGAAACCTTTGATGTTTCTGAGTGAAAGGTGCTGAAGTCACTCCTTTACAGGTTTGTGACAGCAAACAGCTGCAGGTGGAGAGATGAACTTGTTGTAATGGAGTTCCCGGTGACAGAGAGGTATTGGGAACACGGGCTCGCGGTAACGCTGTTATCAGTCACAGAGTGATGAAGAGCGAGGAGGACAGGGGAGGAAGAGGAGGGAACACAGGGTTTGTCAAACAACGCAGGAAAAGATAAAAACATTCTTTATTTCCTGCAGAGGAGTCATTTCAGATTCAATCTGTTTGTTGTTTCATGCTGCCATCAAGGGCAAAATCATCGCTGTGGGGTACAAGAAGAAGGGGCGGAGCCAGAGGAGAGAGAGAGAGAGAGAGAGAGAGTAAGCTAGATAAATAAAGAAATGCACTTCCAACACCTTAGCCATCCTTACTGTAATTATTTGCCAATAATCAACAGGTAATCTGGTAAAAAACTCACTTCCTGCTAAGGGGGCGGAGCTAGACTTCTTTACGAGGGGTGATTTTTAGAAAAGCACTCTGGATTTGAAAATTCAAGATGGCCGCAGCATCTAAATCCAAATAAATTCAGCTGTTTTAGGAAATACTGAGCTGAAATTTTGTGTAATCATAGCTAAGAATGATCCAAGAAACACGCTGAATGCTAGTCACAACTTATTATTCAGCCGTTTTTAGACAAACAGCTGAAGTTTAGTGTAGAAGTAACCAAAAATAATCTTTACCATATCCTTCAAGATAGCCACCACAGCTAGCTTTAAAGAGCTAAAATTCAGCCATTTTAAGACTTAAGACCAAATTTGTTGTCGAGTAGCAAAGAATAATCAAAAGTCCATAGTCAATGCTAATGCTACATTAAGCTAACCACTAATGATAATTTAACAAAGGTTTATAATTCAGCTGTTTCTCAACTATTTAGGGGTGGCCAATCAGGTACCGGGGCATTTGCCACCCCGGCCTCCCCTCTGGCTCCACCCCTGTTCACGTTCCATCATATGACAAATAATTAGGTGAGTTTAGGAGCTAGAACAGCAGAAGCAGACTACATTTTCACAGATGGAACAAATAAAATGGGTCAACTCTCCATGTTTGCCGAGGCGCCGCTCGTACAGCAGAATAAAAATGTTGAATCAAAGGATGGAAGGTTGGGAACAATCCTACATTATCTGCGCTGATAACAAGACACGAGAGGAGACATCTGATTCAGCCTGTAACCAGCTCTGCCTCATGCTTCTGTAAAATAACCAATTTTCTGCTAGTGATTTCCCTGCAGGGAAACCTCAGGCGAACGTCTGACCGAGTTAAAAGCGCCGTAAACAATTCAACCAAAAGCAGCAATGATGCTTCACTGAATCAATTTTTAGTCAATCTTAAGTCATTATTTCCTTATTTAGAACATCCAGTTTCTACTTTGATGATAAAAAAATAAAGAAAACCTGAATATGCACAATGTTTTTTGTAATTTCAGTCCACAAAAACATGAATAATTTGGATTATAACCATGTTGCAGCCTGTAGAATACTGCATGTCAAATCTGCAGCCAATCAACACTCACTAATGAGATCATCCATTATTATGCATTAAATCCCACTGCGGATGGTTTTCAGCTAAACTTTATAAGCCTGTGCTAAGAACAAGTCCAGACTTGGATCAATAATGTCAGGTCAGCAACAATAATGGGTGTGAAGAAGTTAAAAGAGACAGTCATTAAATGCACACGACCTTTATTTAACTCTAATTTAAATCAAATCACCACCACTGCCTTGATCTGGTCCCAGCCGACGAGCGGGAACATTAAAAACCGCTGTTCTGATCAGCAGTCTGCAGGAGCCTGAAGGCAAACTCATGCTGATTTTAATAATACGAGACACTGCTGGCTCCGACCGGCTCGCTCCAAACACCTCCGTTACACAACCAGAGCAGACAGGACACAAAAAAACACCAGTTTCAGGAAAAAAATCAGCTAAAGAAGTGATTTATAACAGGAGTCACCAATAACATTTACTCAGAGGCCAGACTTTTTACCACAGTCCACTCTGCAGGAATTTAATCAGCAGAATATATTACCATTATAATGAAGTTTTAAAGCACAGAAAAATATTTTGTCTTCGCCTTATTATCACTGAAAGAAGAACAGTGTGACGTAAACAACCTTTGGATCGGGTTTTATTCTAAATAAACTGAATGAAATCAAAAGACTTTTTAAAATACTTTTTTTAATCTCTGATGTTTTTGGCATCGCTATAAAATAAGAATTACATGCAAACATTTTATATATTGTATGATTTAATTTTACATTTTAATAAATAAATAGTCCAAAGCAGGATAAATGTTTATCTTTAACACAGCTTTTTGAGACGTTTAGCATTTAGCTGTCCTTTTAATACTTTTAGCTTTAAGCTACACTTGTATATTACGCTATACTTAGCTACCCTTTGTTGCTTTTAACTAGCATTTAGCTCACTTTCATCGTGTTTCTCTACCTTTAGCTTTAGTTAGCCTTTTGCTACTTTTACCTTTAAGTTAGTGTTTAACTACTTTTAGATTTGTTTTTTGAAATGATCGTGTCATTTTAAAGTTTATTTAATCTTTTGCTAGTTTTATCACGCTGTCTGCTACTTTTAGCTTTAGTTAGCCTTTTGCTACTTTTAGCTCTGTCACTTATAGCCACTAAACAATGCTACCTTTAACAGTTAGCCTTTTGTTATGTTTACATTTTAGCTAGTGTTTTTTGCTTTTAACACCCTGTCTGCTGGTTTTAGCTTCTGTTAGCATTTTGCTACATTTATCACCCTGACTTTTGCTTTTAGCTACTACATAGCTACTTTTAATTTAGTTGACCTATTGTTACATTTACTTTTTAGCTAGTGCTTTGTGACTTTTGTGACAATTTGTTTCTTTAATTTGTTTTTCTAGTAAGAATTGATGAAGATGTTTTTTTTTGTTTTGTTTGTTAACTGAAGA
>JARVJO010000061.1:4503227-4528618 GCA_031762555.1 Cynodonichthys magdalenae
TTTTTATTGTATATAAACTTATTTTTTTGTTGTTTTTTTATGGAATGAATAAATTTACTACTACTACTACTACTACTTTTAGCTTTTAGCTACATTTTTCACTTTTATTTAGCATTTTCTACTTTTATCACCCTCTCTGTTGCTTTTAGCTTACATGTTGCTAATTTTAGCTCTTAACCTTTTGTTACTTTTAGCTTTTAGCTACTTTTTTTTAACACTTTATGGTTTTAGCTAAGATTTTGCCATTTTTAGCTATTATTTAGTGTTTTGATACTGAATGTGGTTCATAACTTATTTAAATTATTCATTCTTTTTAAATTACTGTGTTTTTACAGATAAAGTCTTATTTAGTAAAATATCAATGTCCAAAATAAGTTGTAAATTGTTGGAATATTACAACAAATTGCAAATATTTACGCCCTAAAGAATAAAATCTGTTTTATTTCTGATCAGATGCCTGACATGAAGTCTTTTTGTTTGATGTTTCTCTAATAGAACCGTCATCAGAGCGGCTCTACAAACAAAAACAGCTCATTAAAGGCAGAGAAGAAGAAGAAAAAGATGGTTTTATATTGAGAAGTGACAGAAAAGAGAAAAAAACCTCTAAATGTCGGCTGTCTGCAGCCGAGTTGCGCAACTAAAGTTTCCCGTCAGGTTCGGGAATCTAAAGGATCCGGAAATAAATAAATAAACAAACAAACAAACGAGCAAAACCAGCAGAAACTGAGAAACAAGCCGCGGAAACAGGGTGAAGTTTTTTAGAAAGAGGCAGACAGACAGCAGCTCTCTGCACAAACAAACATTCTGCTGCACTTACTGAGACTCAAAAAGGTCCAAAGTATCCCGGAGAAAACAAGACCGCGGTCCTCGGAGCCCCGCAGTCCGACCTCCACATCCACAGCTCTCATTCCCTCTCCTCCTCCTCCTCCTCCTCTTCCTCCCCAGCTGCCGGAGAACCTCGGTGACGTCAACAGGCTGTCAGCCTCTCAGCTCTTTGGTTGAAACTGAAATAATACATGGAAGGGGAGGTCCGGAAAGAACCAGGCGGGCAGGGTCCACATCACAGGCTCTGCTTCAGAACAATGACTTGGTTAGAATAAAAAATAATAATAAAAATAAAAAAATCTAAATTATATTTTTACTGAGCCTGAATATTCGCTCTGAACTAAAAACTAAGAATATTTTGAATTATCTTCTTTGCAGATGTTCTAAAACCTGTTGATACTTTTCTGCACCGATGGAGCCTTTTTCCAGATGTGTAAGCTGCCCAAAAAGGCACTAATGCACCCCCATACCATCAGAGAGGCAGACTTTAAAGAAGTTGAAGAAAGTCCTGAAACTAAACCCAGAACATAAGCTTTAAATATTTAATATTTCCAGTTTTCTGTTTTTCAGAGTGATATCTTGTGTCTCTAAAACAATCAGAAGCCTGCTGAGCTGAACTGCTGGTTTGGTTTTATTGTCTAGTCAGCACTTCGGCTGCGTTCAGCTAATCCAGCTCTCTCCCTTCGCCTCTCGGGTTCACGTTGTTCAAAGCAATCCAATTCTCCGCTCGCATTAAGGGTCTCATTTAAAGGAAATTTTACTGCCAACCATCCAGATCTGTTTGGGTTTTATGGCTCACAACTTTCACGAGAAAGAATCTGTTCAAGCTCGTATTTTTAAACAATAAAGAAGGATGAAAAGGAAAGAAACAACTTTATTGTAATAAAAACATGTAACTTCTTGATATATATTCAAACTTAGGTGTTTTATAAATCTTGCAGCGTTTCTGTTTAAATCTTTTTTTATTGTTTTATATAAATGTGCCTCCTTCATGTTGTCTGCACTGTAAAAAATAAAATTGTTTGTGTTAATTGCACAGTTGTTTTAATTAATTTTTAACATGCAAAATAATCAAGTTTGTTATATTAAAGCAATATTATTAAACATTAAAGCAACTAAACCAGTGTGGATACTGATGCAACCAAACATTTAGAAAAAAAATGAACTCTTTTATCTATTGGCTGCAAAACTCGTGCATCTTTGATTCCACCTGGAGCTGAAAGCCTTCTGTTTCCTGGAAGTCCAGGTTTGAGCTGCAAACTTCTGGATCAGAGTTGGAAACATTCTTTTTTTTATTATTTTTCTGCACGGAGACTGAGACAGGTGCAGAGCCACATGCCATGCCCGGTGGCGAGATCTTAATGGCTTCACTCGGCAAAAGAAAATGGCCTCTCATGAATCACTGAAGACATGGAGAGTTCGTTCTCAGTGGCAGCGAGGTAATAGAGTACTTAGGAGGAGACCCGAGTGCTCCATATAAACAGCATCGCGGCGCTTCGCACAGTCAGTCTTACTCCATCAAACTCTCCGTTTGAATCAACAAGCTCAAACCTCCCCGTTAGCTGGTTTTAGTTCTGTTTTTACTGTTGCAGCCGTTCTTTTTTTATCATGAGCAAGCAAAAATAAACAGGAAGTTTTAGTTAAATAAGACGTCATTCGTTGAGTAATTTGTCCGTTGAAGCGTTTTCAGGGTGGGCAAACGATTTATTTCTTGAATTATGACTCAATGTTCCACCTGAGGCTGATTTGGTAACACTAGAGAAAGTGTTGCCACACTATGGCAGGCCATTTTAACATAAAATCAGCTTCAACCAACTAATTACATTCTACATGTCTAAAAACAAGTTTTGATGAAGAACAACTACATTTAGATTATCCTGAAAGATAAATTTTAAATATCTGCATGCCTGAGTCAGAACAATTCTAAAACTTAAAAGGAATTTCGACTCGTCAAAATTACAGTTCTAGTTTTGCTGATTCATTAGTTTCGATATTTGCAACTTAATTTACACTAGTCAGATCTATATATGTGGTATCTAAAAAATATCTTGAATAATGATGTCATTTAAGATATTTTTAATCGTAATCATATATCTTGAAAGCAAATAAGGACTTGGCAAAATTTTGACTAGTCACAACTCCTTTTAAGATAAATTGGACTGGAGCCTCCATAAAAACTTAACTTGACTCATTTGTACTCAGGATGTAATGAGAGATATCTTAATTAACTAATTTAGTCATAAACCTGTTTTAGATTTCTTAAATGTAAGGGTGGTAAAGCTGATTTTATGTTAAAAGGGCCTGCCATACTGTTCCAGTTGATGTCTACAGCAGTCATTCAATTAGATTTAGCATAATGTCATGAATCAGTGGATGGATTTGAATAAAACTCTCAGACATTAATTTTTAAATGAAAACTCTAAAACTGATGAACTTAAGTTAATTTGATCCCAGATGGAACCAGTCCAGCTGCTTGTTTTGCTGTATTTTCTTTGTTTTCCAAAGCTAAAAATTAATCATATAGTAATACTTTTTTTCTACAGTTTCTGCATCAACACCTTAATAATATTTTCTGAGGTGTCTGTGAGAGGAAACACAATAAAATGAGTTTAGTTTTTGCTCTGCGTCACACCGCGCTGTACCAAACGTCCAGTTAAACGTCTTTACTCAAATGGGTGTTTTACTCCCTGGATGATGGTGCTGACTGGAGGGGGAGTCGTTTCTCGCTGTGGGGCCTGCAGCCTCTTGATAACAGCAACATAAAGTGGTCCGGTCAATTAAAAGAGCAGAGGTGGGCTCAGAGCGTGAGGAGCTTCTTGGTTGAATGATGAAAACTGGTTTTAGTGTCTGAAAGGACAAAGTGTTGCGTAACTGGGGTAAAATCATAAACAGTCTTGAAATTTCACGCAAACAAAATGAGGTTTAATTAAAATAAAGTATGAGACGTCCGCCTATGATTTTAAATGAAAGCACTCCCAAGTTTTTCCACTTTGGTCGATTTATAAAGCATGAAACAAGACTCAAAGCTCCATCTTGTTCTCTTTTATGTTTTGCCAAAGGAGCACAATAATGAGAGTAATAATGTCTGAAACACACACTCGCTCTTCAGCTCAGTAATAGACATTTGATTTACTCAGATCTGCCTTCTGGGTCTCAGCTGCCTGAGGCCACTTTCTTCACTCACTAACAAATGGCTCCTCGTTTCGCCTTTCTGGAGGATTTTTAGCAACATTTTCTGATAGGTTGCACCGTTCTTTTATCTCTCACAGTCACAAAAAGCAAAAAGCAATTTTTTAAACTCACAATGGCACGAGGGAACTAAATTACAATTTAAGTGTGCATCATTAAAAGAAAACTGGTTTGGGTAATCTGACTGCCTTAACCCAGATCTGAACTGAAAATATCATTCAGAGCTTCTGTGACGGCTCAGGATGATGAGATAAAAGTCTGGAAGGATAAAGAAACTTTTGTCTTTAGAGTAAAAATAACTCAACAAAAATCAGCCATCTTTGAAAAAAAAAACTCAGAGGTCATAAAAGCTGAAGAACCTGAAGTTCCCAGAATGATACGATATCTTAAAAAGATAAAAATACCACAGCAGCACTGGATGATTTACGTAACAAGCAGCAGAAAGGAGGATCATTCAGCTCATTTCTCTGCAGCCGAAACAACAGAAACGCTTAAAAACAACATCTGATCGTTGGAGTCGTCACTAATTTAAGGTCCCAAAGCATAAAACACAGACATCGCTCCCATTTCTCTGGCATTCTTCTTTTTCTGTCATTATTTCAGATTGGCTGCACAGCTTTGGTAAAACTCAAACAAAAAATACATCAAAATATGGGGCGCCATTGTAAACAAATCGAATTAACATCATTTTCATTAATTAGCTCACTTTGAGTGTTAAAAATGTTCCACTAACATTTTATTGTCATTTAGCTCACTGTTCTTACTGTATTTAACTAATTTTTTACTAAATTTAAAAATTAAATGTTAAAAAATATTTTTAAATATTAAATCCTAAATTTAAATGTGAACATTAAACCTTAAATGTTGAAATTCACACATTAACACATTTTGAATTTAGATTTTAAATATTATCTTCAGCAGCGTTAGCAGCGGCTAAATAACAATAAAATGTTGGTGGAAAATGTTTAACACTCAAAAAGTGAGCTAAATAATGAGTTTAAACCAGTTACAGAAAGTTTCTTCTTAAATCATTTTCTTTTCCACATCCAAGCTCTCATTAATTCCCATCCTGTCTGAGCTCAGAGTTTTCTAAATAAAACTGAAAGTGTAGGGTCTTTAAGGGTCATATCTTGTCTGCCTGTCTTATTAGGAGTGCTGTCAGGGAGTGAGAGACTCAGGTGAATCCAATCAGCCACTGGAAACAGCTTTAACCTTCTTTTTCATCTTGGTCCTCTCTACTCTTCTACAAAACGTTCATTTTGTCAGGTGAAATTCTTCCAAAATAAAAGCCCCAGCTTCCTGCTGGGCTTCAGAGCAGGAAGTGGATGGATGCTTTGAATCCTTTCAACATTTTCTGGTTCCATTGCTTTATTAGAGCAAAGAATCCTCCTGAATGGATCAGCCACTTTAATCCAGTTTCCTGCACAATGTTTCCTCCTCACGATAAGAAGACGTTCTGCAGAAGCTGCTGCATCAGGAGTTCTGCTGCAGCCCGGCTGAAAGCGGGCCAGTTCCTTTCAGGTGAGCCCATGAGAGGAGCTCACACTCGTTTTGATCTCAGCAGGAACGGCAGCTCTTTCAGCTCCTGGGTTCAAGCACACGAGCTTCAACATATAAATGTTAAAGTATTTATTAAAGCCCTGCAGGGAGAGGATGAAATAACTGCAGCAGTTTTGGGAAACAGGAACTATTTCATGCTGTTAATTAAAACATTAAGGTTTGTGGTTTTCGGTTATTTTAAAACTTGATTTTAAACAGTTTTGTTGAACTTGGCTCAGTTTTTTACCTTTTTTTTTTTTTCCTGGTTTCACCTGCAGGGCTGCGGTCTTTCTCAGAATAAACACCTACTTCCTGTCAAATCTTTGTTTCATCTCTGTGGACGTGTCTTCTCTTCGTTTTTCTTCTTAGCTCACTTTAATTTTTATTTTTAATACTCTGCTTCTCTGTGTGTATTTCTGCAGCAGACCTTCCTGAGAACTTGGAGGAAAGGAAATCACTTTAGCTCCACATGTATTAGCACATGCTAAGAGCTAGCTTCTGTGAAAACTGACGTTTCAGGTGTTTTTTCTTTCTGAGGAACCTGAACTGAAAATCTGTTTCAGCTTCTGTTTGGAAGCAAACTGCTGGAGATACTTTAAAGATACATTTTAGCTTCTTTGTGCAGAAAAATGTTGTAACATTTCCCCTCCAGAGCGAGTTATGTATTAGTTAGCCATATGTTTGAGGACTGGGCCTTGCACAAATTCCTTGTTTTTAAAAGTAAAAATACCACTAAATGTCATTTTATTGTAGAGTTTTAGTTGTGCTGTACAGCTGCTGTGTCGGTGGGTATCTGCTGGAACAGCCTGCATGGGATCATTGCTGTGCTGCACTCTGACAGTCTTAATGTTCTCTGCTCGTTGCTATTTTAAAACAGCAGCGTCTCTAAGTGACTTAGCTCTCCCGCCTGTGATGTTCCAACGCGTCTCTGCTCAGTTTGACTCCACTAACCGGGTCAGACGGGGAGCCAGGACTCTGAGTTTGATTCCTGCTCATATGTGACGCAGACTCGTCGGTCAGTGAAGATGTCGCAGCTCGTTGCTCTTCTGATGAATCCGGACCCGCCTGGGAGACACAGAATCCAGTGCAGTTTAGGGCTGTTGTCTCTGATTCACCTTCAGGTTTGAGGGGGAGGAAGTGAAGCTCACAGGTCAGGTTAGGATGATCTTTCATCAACATAACGTCCGGCTGTGAGCTGGCTTTATTCTGAAAATGTTTCACAGAAATAAAATGTGTCATGCATGCAGGCAGCAATAATGGAAGAAATATGGGACAGAAGAACAGTGAGCTACATAATGAAGTAGTGAAACTTTTTAACCTTTCATTTTGCACTTGGAGCCCCATAAAGAAGCAGATGTTTATTTTTTTCAATAAAAACTTTATAAGAACCTTCAATCAGGACTTCTATAAAAGATTGCAAAACAATTTGTTTGTATGGAGGAAAAAATAAAGAAAATCAGAGGCGATTTGTGACTTCTGCGATAAAAATAAAAATAAAATCAGAAAGCTTTCAGCTGCTGAGAAACAAACTGGAGGTTATTTTTCTCTGTTCTGGTTGATTTCAGAACATCCACCCTGTAAGAAGAACTGGAGCTGGGAGCTCTCCGTGTCTGTGGTCTTTGACCAAACGTGCCCACCACACAAGACGGCACCAGCAGGCCCAGAACGAGTGGAATTAGAAATCCCATTACCAAAGGGTCCGCTGATAAGGCAGATGAGCACACGGCGCTCTGGGCGATTCCCAATTTCACACTTCAGTTTCCATTTTAGTGCATAAAACTGGAGAGTGGAGGGAAAATGAGGCAAACAACAGAGCAGAGTCTGTTTAAAAAGCAAAGTGAAGCTGCTGAAATGTTTCCCTGCTTCCCTTCAGCTGATCGTTGAGTGTTGCTCTTCAGCAGGATGTGGGATGAAGAGCTCTGTACCTGTGGAGCTCCTCCTCCCTGATTAGTCCCAGATATTTATTGACTTCTTGATATTTATTCTGCTTTTTCCTCAGACACTGAGAACAATGATCGACCTTTCAATTATCACAGATTCTACCTCCTGTGATATTTTTTTTTGGATAATTTCTCTGCCTTCACCTGTTTCCTGCTAAAACGTGAATATTTTTATTTTTTATTCAGGAACAGAGTTTTTTTTTAACAGCGGTGATTACTGGGATGAGGAGCAGGTGTGCTTAATGAGAAGATGAGGTGCAGCTGTGGTAGTAGTGAGAAACCAGGGGAGAATGAGGCCAAGAGGAATTTAAGGTTAAGCAATGAAAAAATTAATGGATTATTCATCTGGTAAAAACTTTTACAAAACCTTTTATTTTATTATTGTTTGAACTAATTATTTAGGACAAAAGGGGCAAATATTTAAAAAAAATTCTTCTTTCTGCTGACTTTCATTTTATTTATGATTGTACTTTTTTATTGTAAATAGAATTTGTTTTCCCTTAGCAAAAAGTAGTATATGCAAGTATCCTTTAAGTATACTAATTTTAAAGTAAAACAATAAAAGAGTATACCTCCAGTTTACTTTTTATGTACTTATCTGAGATATACTTAACCAAGTTTATCTTACACTAAGCTTGGCTTGTACTAAAATATACTAAAAGTTTAATATACTTAGTCTATAGTAATGTTTAAACTTTTGGCCAAGATAAACTTTTATAATACACTGAAAGTACATTTTCACACAGACGGGTTTATTTGCAGTATATTTCAAGATTAAACTAAAAGTATACTTAGATTACTTTCAGTATACTTACATAAAATTATTGTGGGCCAATTTAGTACTAGAAGTATACTTGTTAGTAAACTGCTAGTATACTTATATTAGTGTAAATGGTAAATAAAAATATACTTAGGGAAATACACTTGTATATACTTTAATATACCTATTTTTGGTAAGGTTATAAACATAACAGTAAACTTAAAGTATTTTATTCCCAATTTAGTACGAACGTATTAAATCAGTATACTTTCTAGTACACTACAAGTACATGGTGTCTAGTATACTTGATATACTTGTACTCAAGTATACTTATTAAAATGAACTTCAAGTAAAGTACTTTTTGTTCAGGGTTGTTTTTAAATAAAATGAATAAAGTCTCCGTTGATAAAAATGAGATCCTGATAATTCTGACAATAAATGTCAATTACAAGATGAGATTTTTATTTTGTTCTTCCATAGGAATCAAACTGAAATATAAATTTAAAACAAGAAATTAATGACTGAATTACAGAATAAACAAACCGAATCCAGGAAATGTTCAAACCAGAACTTCAATCCCAAAAACAAAGAGCTCAGTTCTAGTAAAATAACTCTTATTTGCTTGCATGTTGTTTCAAAGGTGTGTGCAAATGAAAAAAACTGAGTTTTATTTTCAGAACAAAAACTTCAGATTTTAAACGTAATTCATGCTGGTGAAGTGCAGCGACTGATTACTGCGAGACGTCAGCTCCTGATTCAGGCCTGTAGGCCTCTTGATAAAATGTTTTATTTAGTTTACTTTAATACAGAATCAGTGGGAACAAAAAAATAACTGATTTGATTGACACAGAGGAAAAAGTAGGAAAAACTTCCAGTTTTAAAAGATTTTATATTGAATCTCAGCAATTTCTGCATTTCCTGATATTTAAAAAGTCCAAAACAAGAAGAAAAAGAGGTTTTCTTCCTGACAGACAGGAAACTTTTCCTTCTAACTGCAGAGAAATTAATTTGTCCCAGACCAAATCAGAGCTTGTTATCTGCGGGCGGAGGGGGGGGTTTGCGGGGGTGATCTCTGAGGGCTGAATTATGACTCATCTCTCAGAGGCCAAATTGTTTTCCAGCACATTATTTAGGATGTTCATTTGGAGACCCCCGCTCGGAGGCTGGCGTGCAGCTGGCAGCGCCGCCGCCGCAGGACAGCACTTACTCATCACTCAGCTCAGCCATCGATTTTCCTCCTGCCTCCAAAGATGCTCCAGAGCACACATCAGCGGCTCTCAATGCAGACTCTCTGAAGGACGTTTTGTCATGACAACATTTTTAACTCGGAGATAAATTTCACTTGGCTCTTTTCTTGTTTCTTAAACACTGCCGGCCTCCTCGCACTTCTTTTCTGTGCCTGTTTTCAGAAAAGATGAAAGCTTGTTTTATGCCACAGGTCCGGTTTGTCTCTTAAAAGGACCTTTCAGATCTGTTGAAGTGTGCTTCTGTAGAAAGCCTGTTACACACCTCAACTTATTTGCACTTACATGCACAAAAGAAAGTCTTAGTCCATTTGATGCACCCTTTATCTCATTCTTTCCTCTATTTCTAAAGCTGTAAAACTTAAATATATGGAGGACCGTTACTGTCATAATTAGAAATAAAAGCAGAAAATGTATATATAGTGTTTTTTCTTACACGTGTTTTTATCAGGAAATGTTAATATTTAGTTTTTCCTTATCCTCACACATATATTCTGTTTTGTCTTTTCTTTATACAACCGTTTGTTCTTTTTACATTTCCTCATCTCCTCTTTTTCCTTTACCGTATGCATTTCTGTCTCATTATGCAGGAGGAGGGCTGTCTTGTGGTCCAGCTCCTCTACTATTGGTATATACAGTATATATATATTTAAATATATATATATCTTAATGAAAATGCATGTATAAGGAAAAGGAAAACAAAGTATAAATCATATATTTATATATGTCTGCTTTTATTTCTAATTATGACAGTTTTCATAATTTCCACAAACATAAGGCATGGGTTTTTAAAATAAAACACGCTTCATTTACACTCAGTTTGCAGAAACAAAACTCCTTTTTAGGCAGTAGCTTTAGCACCTTTCAAAATGTATAACTTCCTACTTTCTTTGCCTGTTTCAATAAGAAGCTGTGAAATTCCTAAATGTTTAAAAAAGGCTAATCAATCAGGAGCTGGATCTGAGGAGCCGTGTATCACTACAACTCCTGCGGGAGCCGCTGCTTAACAAGGTGAGAGGCTGACATTTGCACGCCATCATCAGTGTGATTTTTTCTGCAGATTGCCTCATTAGGAGCAATCACACCACCATCCAGAAGAAGTTTGCACTCGGGTTGTGTGGAATCCCTGTAAAAACACCATAAATCTTCTGTGAACTTTTCTCCGCTGCTCTTAGCCTGATAAAAATAAATAAATAAAAAAAAGTAATCTGCATAATAAAATCATATTTACCCACCTGTTTTCCGGTTAATTAAACCTGATGAAGCAGCTGAATTGTTCCTTTAATGCATGTTCATTCAGGTCAATGAGCTTAAAATGAGAGCGCTCCGGTGTGTGTGTGTGCGTGTGTGTGGGTGTGTGTGTGTGCACAAGGTAATTAATTACTGTTTGAAGCCAGGAGGGAAGTGGGAAGAATTCACAGGAAAAATAGGTTGTTTTCTCAGACAAATGTCAAAATATACAAAAAGTCCCACATATTACTCATAATCATAGGAAGCATCATTGTTTGTGGGAATCAGAGGTTTATAAAGTACATAAAGAAAAAACTAAAAGTAAAAATATCCATCCCTCCATTATTTATACCCACTTCTTCCTTTCAGAGTCACTGGTAAATATTAGTATTTTACCCGAGTAAATATACTTAGTTCCTACAAATATACCATCCCTGTCCAGCTGGAACTCATCTTAAATTACGAGCTGTGGTGAAAGAAAAGCATTGATTTGTATCGATCCAGCTCAACAAATTGTCCCACCGAGGCAATTTTTGCCCAAAACGACAACCAAGAATAGAAAAAGTGTCAAACAAACAAACAAAAAAAAAAAGACAACCACCATTTCAATTTATTCATGTATTCACAGCTAAAGTCATCTCAGGGTGCCATCTGAGCTGTCACTCATGCTTTGAGTCCTCCTGGATTTCCTCCCTCACATGCCTCGAGTCCTGATGCATTTTGATTTTTTGTCAGGTCTGGGAGAGCCCAAAGGGAAACGGCTGCTAGCTCTGCAGTGATATCTGCTAAGTGGAGCTTCGGTGGCAGCTATCGCCGAGGATATCTAATTCCCAGCCTCACTTTAAGGGATCGGCAAGGGCAATTTTCTGCTTATGGACACTTCTTTCATTTCTCAGCGCGCTGAGTGAGACCACAACTTCTGACCCGAGTGTCACAAAGTGCGTTAACAGCAAAGACAGTCAGGGAGGAGATGTGTATATATATATAAAAGAGAGAAGAAGAAAAGAGGAAAATGAGTGTGCTGAACAAACCGACAGAGCTAGAGTGTGGAGCCGGGCTTTAATGGATGCTGGCAACACACCAGGAGAGCACGGCTCAGTGGAATGACCCACTAACCAAACAAAGGAGTGATGATTTCTCTGCTTCCTCGTAGGCCCAGTGCTGAGGCCGCCGAGGCTCGATCGGATAAATGAAGCATTCAGGGTTTTAGCATGAACAAACAATCAGCTCCTATTCGTGCCTCAAATATTATCAGAAAGATTCATGGCTGGAGATAAGTTTGCTATTGCTGCTGAGAGAGGGAAAAAAAGAGATAAATAGAGAGAAAAACATGTTTGATATTCAGTATTTACAAATCACTGAGATGACTTTCAGCCAAGACACCAAATGTAATTAAATATTAGGGCTGCAACGATACAGGAAATACACGATTCAGTTTGATACTTTAGTCTCACGGTTCAAATTTTTTTTTATATAAAAAAGAGAAATGTCCATAATCTTCTTAACTTGTAATTTATTGAAATTAATTATGAACATTTGTTTAACCTCAAAAGTCCAGTTTTTTAATGAAATGTTGCTAAAACAGCAAGTTTCTCAGTGGATCTGCACTCGACAATGCAACCTAGGTGGTGTAGTCGAACACAGATCCACTGATCCTTCAACACAGAGCATCTTCAGAAGACAAATTAATAAAATAAATGTTAAAATCTGTATTGTTCCATACATAGTGTTTAATGAACTTAAAGCTCTGGATTGAACAGTTTCATACAGATTCATGGATTGTTGCACTCTTAGTAAATATCTATAATAGTGACAAAGCTGCAGCCATTTTTGTGTTCATTCGTGAGAGTTTCTGTTAAATCCAGTCGAGTGGTTGATGAGATATTTTGCTAAAAAAAAAAAAACACACCTGATAGCCTGCTTTATATGGTGGGGTTACTTAGTAATGACATAAAACTATGTGTAACCAGATAAATCTTGCTTACTGCTAGTTAGTTTTGACTTATTCCTTGGTTTGTGTGTACTTATATTTTATAAAAAGGCAGGGGTGGAGCTAGGCCAAGGTTTTTTTTAGGGAGGCACATACAAGTAAAGAAAATCACTCTGGATTAGAAAATTCAAGATGGCCACCACAGCTAACTTTAAAAGGCTATTATTCAGCCATTTTAAGATGTATTGAGATGGAATTTGTTGTGGAGTAGCAAAGAATGATCACATGCTGATTGTCCATGCTAATGGCATATTAAGCTAACTAATGCTAATGCTAATTTTACAAAGGGTTTTAATTCAGCCATTTTTAAACACACAGCTAAAAAATGTATACAGTACATTAGTAACAGAGAACAATCTGCAAATACAAAATCCAAGATCCATACCCACTTGTTAGTTATTTGGGGGTGGCACCTGGGGTGGCCAATCAGGTGCCAGCAGTAACACTTGCCACCCCTCTCTGGCCCCGCCCCTGCAGAAACGCTCCATCTTTTTTTTTGTCAAACTTCAGCAGCTCTCAGCGTCCACACTGATGTTTTTGCAGGAAATTTAATTTGTTTAGTTCAAGTAAATTTTATCTAAATGTGGTTCTGCAAATTATATAAAAGACTTAACACAGTGAGTTTAGATTTTAAAAAGTCATTGGAGTCTGCAGCCGGAGCTGACTGACACACACACACACACACACACAGCCTCAGCAGCTGGGAAGTTTTCAGTTCCAAGTGTCTTCCTCTCCTCCTGAGCCTCTGTCTGGCCTCAGGCAGGCAGCAGGTACAATGGCAGCCTGTACAACTCTCCCAGTGTGTTTGCTTTGACAGCTTCTGTTGTTTCCTGCTGACATCTTTGCATCATTACTGAGCCAGCACTCAAATTGTTCCTGGGAGCCACTTGGGGTGCATCCTGCTTCCAAGCAGATCTGTCTGGGGGAATAATGGGACCTGCTTTATGCCACCAACAAGCCTCAGACTGGAACACCAAAATAAAAGACAAACTTTAATGCGGCTCAGATACAGTAGGTCCTTACACAGGATCCTTAATCGGTTTGAGATTAATAGATTTGTTGTCTTTTGGGTTTGGCATCAGCTCTGAGTGAAAACAGAATATTCTGCTGATAAACTGGTCTGAGTTTGTTGCTTCACACATCAGTTCATAAACGAGCTCAGAGACTCTTCTGTGTGATTAGTGATGGTCTGTGAAGAACAACTCGTTTTCTCCAGATGCACAAAGTCATCTTCAATTCTCTTCTTCTTTAAATCACATCTTAACACATTTGGCTAGTTTTAGTTTGAAGCTAGTGTTTTTGCTAAATATAGCTTTTTGTTACTGGATTGTCAGATTTAGCGTTTAGCTTTTTTTTGCTAGGATTTTAGTTACTGTTTTGCTAGTTTTAGTAAAGGCGACTGTTTTTACTAATTTGCTAGTTTTAGCTTTTAACCATTTTATTAGTTTTATCTTTTAGCTACTGTTTTGCTAGTTTTATTTCTAAGCCACTTTTTAGCTAATTATAGCTTTTTGTTATATGATTGCTAGTTTTATCTTTTAGCTACTGTTTTATGAGTTTTAACTTTTGACTATTCTCTTACTGATTTTAGTTTGAAGCTAGGGTTTTTGCTAAATATAGCTTTTTGTTACTGGATTGTCAGGTTTAGCGTTTAGCTTTTATTTTGCTAGGATTTTAGCTACTGTTTTGCTAGTTTCATTTCTAAGCCACTTTTTTGTTACTAATTATAGGTTTTTGTTATATGATTGCAAGTTTTATCTTTTAGCTACTGTTTACGAGTTGTAACTTTTGACTATTCTCTTACTGGTTTTAGCTGGTGTTTTTGATAATTATAGCTTTTTGTTACTAGATTGCTAGATTAAACTATTAGTTTTTGTTTTGCTAATGTAAGATTTTAGCTACAATTTTGCAAGTTTTACATTTTTAGCTATACATTGACTACATTTCTTTTTTTAGCAACTGTTTTTTAAGTGTAACTTTGACAACTGATTTACTTAATTTGATATTATACTGTTCTGCAAATTAAAGTGTTTTATTACTGTTTTACTCATTTTAGCTTTTAGCTACAGTTTGAAATTGTTTACTTATTTAAATGACATCTTGCTGAACAGATTTTAGCACCAAACATGTGCTGTTGGTCAAATTGCTGTCCTTATGAGGTCATTATGTTGGCTTTGACACAAACCAAAACTTTTATTATGATCTGCACAGAACATTAAATTATTCTGACAGACTTTTTTAAATAGATTTCTCCCTCTGGCTCCTCCCTGTGGCAGATTCAAGAAAAGAAGCAGGAATTTAAACTGACAGTTAAAGTCCAAGACTCATAAATCCAACTTTTTGTTTTACACAGAAGCAGTGAACCTCTACTGATGAGGGAAATAATAAGAATATAGAGTGCAAAGCTGTTAATTCAAGGCTAAATTGAAAAAAAAATCATACTATGGAAAATAATTAGGAAAACATGTTTTTCACACAGCTTCTTTAAATTTTTTCATTTGCAATTTTGTTTGTATTTGAATTTTGTCTCTTTCTGCTTCCTAACCGCCCATCACAGCTGCCTAAATACTGTATTTAACTTGACTTTAAGAAGTCTTCAGAGTGCCACTGCAAGGATACAACTTGTTGGGGAACCTTGGATGTAAACACAAACAGCTGTAGTTACAGGTCGCCCTGGACTCCCAGCAGCAACGTGCATCTTTCACAACTCTGGGCTCGTAATCATTTTACGACATCACTCCAGCCAAAAGCAGAGAGGACATTAACCTGAATGATCTGACGGTGTTTTATAGCAGGTGTTACGAGCTGCTGGTGCTGACTAAACAATATCTCCATAAAGTCATTACTGACCTACGTTGTGTTCTCTCGCAGTCTGATTTGATGCTGTTGTTGCTGGTTTTACAGCCGATGCCAGATTTTAATGCAACTGATCCTTCAGCTGATGGTTTTATCATGTGTCATATACCCTGACCAGCAGTGGGAGCAATGTTGACTGTTGATCATAGGCCTCGCAGTCGTCATAGTAACTAGATTTACAGCAATTGGATCGGTTTCACCATTTATCTGTAATATTTTTACAAAAAAATAATAATTAGGTTAATTTCATTCAATAATTAAGTAAAACAGCAGAAAATGTATAATTTATAAATGATCTAAACTAGTCAGTAACTTAGACTTTAGCTAGTTGAAAAATGATGACTTCAACAAGTAATAAAGTATATTCATTATTTCTTACTGTCATAAATAATAATGAATATTTATGAGTTGACACTAATAAAATGTTCTCTGTACACCTGGTTATAGGAGGAAACCTCTGATATTAGCCAACCATCTTCTCAGCAGGTCAGGTTCATCTAATAAACATAGAAATAGTTAAATATATAATATTTTATACTGTAAATATTACCTAAATCACAGGACAATCAGCCTAATACTTAATAGCTTGTGTTAAATTGTAGCATGATTCAGCAGAATGCTACATTCTGTATAAAATGCTACAGAAGCTAATATCTGCTAAGTTCAATAATTAGCAGTGATTACATCAGACTTATAAGTTTGTTTGATTTTAAACTGTTAAATTATTAGCTTCAGTTCTGCTCAGATCACACATCGAGGTAAATAAGATCAAATCTATGGGACACCAAGTGTAAAATGAAATGTTAAAATATTTCACTAACATATTGTTATTTAGCTCACTGTTCTTACATTTAGCTATTTTTTAACTAAATGTTAAATTTAAATGTTTAAAAAAATATATTTAAATATTAAATCTTAAATCTAAATGTAGAAGCTAAATCTTAAATGTTGAAGTTCACATTGAGGTATTTTGGAATTGAATACAGCCTTTGCTGTTGGTGCTCGGCTCATGTTATGATGTCATCATCCTGAGACAATAGCAACTGCTAGTGCAACAATGCAGCTAAAGCTTCCCTACAAGACATCAAACCTGCATTTATGGCTGGTGTCTAACGCTGATTGATTACTAATTTCTACATCGTCAATCCTTTTTTCCAACATGTACAGTAATGGTAAATCCAAACTCTCAGTTATATTTAGCTGCTTAGCTTCAGATCACATGGTCATGTGGTTTCTGCTCACTCAGCTGTTCTACATACCTCTGTTGTTCCTCAGAGGAAGGCGGGTCTGAGTGGTCCAAAAGTCTGCCAACACACCACCTGCCTGCACACCTGTGCTGCTCTGGCTTTACACAAAAGGGGCGGAGCCTCACTGGTTTGGATTTATAGACTCAGCATCTGGTCTGAACCACAGAACCTGTTTGTGCTTCCGTGTCCTGGAGACTCTACAGTCAGCCTGTGGTCCAACTCTCTTCATCACCTACCTTCAGCTTTTTATATATTTGGAGGTAAAAGCCTGAGGCACATTTTCCCCTGATGTTCCTGAACTGTCCATCACTGCACCTTATGACACAGCAGGGCGCCTGCTCTTTCCCTTCCTCTGACTGAACTGTGTGTCTGCACTAAGAACAAACATGATTCTGATTCTTCACACCGCTCCTCTGCTGATTGTTATGATGGGTTAAAAATCACAGATTAAATCCCTCAGCTGCTCCCAGCATGCAGCCCACCTCTGTGGCTTATATAACACATCTGCAGTTCCTATTGTTGCACCGTGTTGCACCAGATGATGCAAATTTGACCTTTTTATGGGTAAAACATTTCAGGCAAGCAGACTTTTTCCTGCTCTTTGTTGTATTTATTGTGTTTAAAGGTCAAATTGTGATGTGGGCTGAAAGGTTTTAAGCTGAATGGATGTTTTTCTTTTTAAATAAATCATTTAATTGTTTAAAACAGCATTAAAATAAGTTAGCATTGAACTGAGCAGATGAGGGGAAAAAGAGGCAAAATTATGGAAAAATGGAAATAGCAGTGATCATTTCTCTAAATAAAATGTATTTAAAAAACACTTTTCTAGTGTAATTCATGTCTTCAAGTAATCCTATGTTTGAAGGGCAGATATGAGAAGAAACTCTTTGACTTTATAACAGAAATAAAATGTTCTTTGTGCGATGCTCTCTCTCAGAACTACTCAACGAGCCAGTGTTTGAGGACTTCACATTTCCTGTGCCGGCGGTCGCCATCAGCGCTGACAAATTACGTCTGGGAGCAGAGAGAATGTTTCCCAAGGTCAGGGCTCTCCACAGAAACACATTCAAATCATCAGGCAGCCTGGGAGAGGCAATCTGGACTAAAGCAGACAGCTCTCAGCTCCCTCTATACTACCTGGAGGTGATTGAAACATGACAGTTACTGAAACTGAGACACTGATGAGGAAAAAGACTGAAACCAGAGACTTCAGTCCCAGGAGACGTGTCAGCACCTTCATAAAACGTCCCTGAATCAGAGCAAAGAGGGAGACTAACAGACGAGAGCTCGGCTGAATCATCACATCTAAAAATAATCTTATCCTTCACAGACCTGTAGCTGGTTGTCAGTATGAGCAGAGAAATGTGAAAGTCATCAGTATAACAGGGTCGTGTGACGTTAGGGCTGTGGGTAAAACATAACAAAAATACAGAACGATGAGAAAATCTAAAAAAAAAACCCAAATCAACAGAAACAGGCTGAAAACATCTGAGGAACTAAAGAGACGAGTCAGAGGTTTAAAAAGAGTTTCTATGATTCTAGCATCCATCCAACCAACCATCCATCCATCTATCCATCCATCCATCTATCCATATATGCATCTATCCATACATCCATCCATACATACATCCATCCATTAGTCCATCCATCCATTCATCCATCTATCCATATATGCATCCATCCATCCATCCATCCGTTTATCCATCCATCCATTCATCCATCTATCCTTACATCATCTGCCACTTGTTCTGGGTCCAATTTTCTTTCAGCTCTTCTGGAGGACTCCAAGGCACTGTAAGTCCAGCTGAGAGACATAGTCTCTCCAGAGTGTCCTGGGCCTTCCTCCTCAGCATCTCCTCTTGGTTGGACATGCCTGGAACACCTTCCTAGAAAGGCATTCATAAGGTATTCTATGAACCACCTCAACTGGCTCTTATAGACGTGGAGGAGCAGCAGCTACGCCTCAATCAGTCTCTGGGGGAGAGTACAGTCACCCTGCTGATTAACTCATTTCAGCTGTTTGTGTCTTGTTCTTTTGGTCACTGCAGAGTTTGTGACCACAGGTGAGGGTAGGAACATAGACCAGTGAGTAACAAAGAGCTTCTCCTTTTAGACTGAATGCTCCTTTTTATTTTGATCATATGAAATTTAAATAATCTCCCATATAGTTTCTTAAAAAAACATTTTATAAAAAAAAAGACTTCATAGAAGTAAAATAACCGTATGTATTGAATTCATGAAGAGGACTGTAAAAATCTTATTTTGGTGCCACTTTTGCTTCGTCACGTTCTGTTAAATCAGATAAATGACTACAGATGAGGTCCTTTTGTTGGTGTCCGTATCCCAGCATGCCTTCTCTGAGACGTCCCTGATCAGACTGCGATGAGTCCCATCTTTCAGATTAGAGCTTCCTCCGCTTCGGTCGTGTCGTCTGCCTTCACTCCGTCTGCTCGTATTAATTTTTACACCTCGCCTCCTAATAACAGTTGGCAGAAATGATTATTGACAGGCTGATGACATTCACAGACCTCCATGCATCACCGTGACTTATTACCACTCAGGAGCTGCATTTGTCGGATTAAAGATGGAGGCATGTGGAGTGGATGGAGCGACACAGTTAAGCTATAAAGAATCCAGCTCCACTTGTTTCAGAGGAGAGCTGCTGGCGAGGGTCCACACGGGTCGTTAAATTAACTCCGGAAGGTAAAGTGTCATCGGGGCCTGAATTAAAACAGTTTAGTTTGTTTGCCAGGGGGCTAATAAACCCAGCAATACAAAACAACAGGTCCAGATTTAATATGAAGGCTGAGATTTTAATTACACACAGTGTTGCAGCACCTGGCAGATGAAACCAGCTGGTGAGGACGGAACGACCTGATTGGAGTTTGTGTCGGAGGTGTGCAAAGGTTAACGCAGATGCACCAGCTGAGCATTAATCACCGAAAGGTCGGGGCGGGAAAGGCCACGTGTGGCAAATTACTTCTGTTCAGGACTTCAGGTGAGCTGAACGCCCGTAAAGCGAAGACAGGCAAAAAGGAAAAATCAATAAAATTACCCACAAAGTTTTGTTTTTATTAAGCTGAACACGCACAGATTTATTGATCCGTTATGCCTTACACAAAGATTGCATCACAATGCCCTTCCTCCTGGAGTTTAATAAACCGCAGCTGAATAACATTAAATTAAATTAAATTGCACTGAATAAAAGATATTAGTCTCGTTTTTTGTTTCTAATATGCAGACAACTTTATAGTGCAAACTTTAAGCTTTTTGATTTTTCATTTTAGGGTTTAAACTTGCCTTGTTTCCAGCAAGCAGTTCTAACAGAAAGACCATCACTAATCATCATGGACAGCAGATCGGATCTCCCAATCTCTCACAATTTCTGTTTTCTACATTTAGCTTTCTGCTGTTGTTCTTATAAACCTTGGATTTAAAGCAGCTCTTATCGCTGAGGAGACGTTAAACGAGGGGCTCGGGTGTCAAAAAGAGACGTCCGGCTCAGGAAGATAAATGGATTTCCTCCACAAGAGATGTCTCTGCAGTTTGTTCACATCAGAGAATCTCTGAGCAGCTCAAGGACAAAGTCAAGGAGAAGAGCTTAAGATCACCTTTTTTTTTAAAGAAAATTATTAGTAAGCAGCGATTTCTGCTCATCTGTTTGATTTAATTTTAAATTACAGCAGATTGGGTGTTTTACCACAGAAGAAGGACTTTAATCAAAACCAAAAGTCAGGCTGAAACTGGTTTTAAAAAAAACAAATGAGTCAAAACAATAAGATGTTTCCATACGTGTCAGGTCAACCTGATTTAAGATGGTTACCACCGTTATTCACGCAGAACAAACACAATAATGCTTTAAATCCAGTCAAATCTAAAGACTGAGATACAATTTGTTGTCCTCATAACTAAAATTCATCATCACTACATCAGACCTGCTGGTTTTAGAGATAAAACCTTAGAATAAAGATGAAGAAAATGATCATTTTGTCGAGGTTGGCTCCAGGAATGCAGGAGGACACAATGAACTGAAGATAAAAATTATTTAAAACCAAGAAGCTGACATGGCAGCAAACTCACAGAAAGGAAACCGAGACAACATGAGACCAGAACACTGCCGAGGAGGAGATGGAAGAAGAGAATATCTAGAGCTAATGAGGAACACCTGATCTGATTCCAGACTGAGACCAGGTGCAGCCGAGGAGCTGGTGAACACAGGAGAGAAACAAACGGATCTGAGAAATAGAACCCCAGAAAGATGGAACATAACACCCAAGATAGGAAGAAATCCTAAAATAAACTCACAGATCTTGACACATTTAAGCAGGAAGTCCCACTATCTGCAGAAAATCTTTATAAAACATCATATTATTAAAAAAAAAATCTTCCTAAACATTTGTTGTGTTTGTCTGAGCGACTGCAGTCTCTTTCTACCCACGGTCACATTCCCCCAGGTGCTGTGAGTAACGACTTCTCAGCCACTGACACCACACGACCCGCCGCCGCCCATTAAACCTGGACGGAGCCACAGATTGATTCCCCGGCTTCTGTTTGGAGCCTTAATTGAGTTACAGGCAGACGGATCAGCATCCTGCCTCGTGGCGTCAACGAAACACGAGCTCTTCGGCTCGGTTAATGAAAATCTCCTCAGCGGTGATGAACAGAGACGAGCCTGTCAGCCGGCCTCACTGAGAACCAAATCCTGAATCAGTTCTCAGGGATCGTTTGTCATTTATTGGCTTTTAACACTGATGTGTTTCCAAAAACACGCAGTCGCTAAATTACAGGAGAAATTACTCTTCTGTGTAACTGCACTGTGATTACTGAGCTCTGAAACTGAACTGTTCCAATTTACCAAACCAGAAACACAAACTATGATTCAAAAAACACCAATCAGTTGCTAAAGAAACAGCAGAAAAAAGCTAAACTTTACTAAAATTGTTGCTAAGAACTGAAAGGTAGCAAAACAAAAGCTAAAATCTAATATTGGCGAAATAGAAGCTAAACGTAATAAACTGTAAACAAAGAACCTATTTAAAAACCTAAACTAGCAAAGCAGTAGCTAAAAGCTAAAACCAGTAAAACAGTAGGTAATAGCAAAGGTTAGCTAGTAGCTAAAATACACTTTTAGGAAAACAGTTGCTAAGCTACAATTAAAACAGTAGCTAGATGTTAGAAATTTAGTCAAAATATAGCCAAAATGTAATACTTGCAATAGCTAATATTTTAAAAAGCTAACAGCTAAACATAGCAATCCAGTAACAAAAAGCTAAGATCTCAAAAACATTCCAAACTAAAAACTAAAGTTTTAACTTAAAGTTACTAAAAGTGAAAACTTAAAGTTAAGACTTGTGAAACAATGGCTAACACCTAAAACTATCAATCAAATAATGAAAAGCAACAATTCGCAAAAATGCTAGCTTCAAACAAAAACTAACAAAACAGGAGTTCAAAACTAAAACTAGTGAAACACTAGCTAAAATCTTATATTGTTAAAACAAAAGCTAATAGTTAAACATAGCAATCCAGTAACAAAAAGCAATAATTAGCAGGAAACAGTGGCTTCAAACAAAAACTAACAAAACAGGAACTAAAAAACTCAAATTAACAAAACAGTGTGTAAAATCTTAGATTGTTAAAACAAAAGCTAAAACTAGCAATCCAGTAACAAAAAAGCTATGATTAGCAAAAACATTAAACTGAAACTAGCAAAATAGCAGAAAGCTGAAACAGGCCTTATAATACTGAATGACCAGAATTCAACTAAAACAGCTGAAATTCTCATCTGTAAAGCTAAAATGATCTCAGTTTAAAACTCATGAAAGGCAGCAGATGATCTGCAGCCCTTCAGGGAATGTTAGGCTTTTAACTTTAAAGTGATTTATTTTGTAAAAAAAAAAAAGCATTAAATGACAAGCAATGACAAAAAACAACAAATAATCTTGATAAAAACATGACATTATTACTGAACTCTCTGTGATGAAGCTGTTTTCTGAGAGAAGGTCATATTAAATGTAAAATGGAGAATTGTTTTGCAGTTTAACAGGAGGTCAGATGTGTTTGTCTTCTATAAATGGCTCTGGATCTAGAGGAATTCATCCTCCGCAGCTCGGCTTCTCCTTGGCTAATGCTTCTTGATGAGGCTTGGCGGATGCATCGAGGAAATGTAACCTGAAAATAGATCCACGAGGAGCCGAACGGCTTTTCATCTCGTTAGAGGAGAGCTGGAGGAGGGAGGGGGATTTAAATATTTACTTCATTAGTCATGTTGTTGTTGTTGAAGCCTGCGACAAGAAGCTAATGAGACATGGAGCCAAGTATCGACACCTCAGTTTACTCCTTTAAAATGAGAATATGTTAAAACTGTTAAAGTCACCCGCTGCCTTTCTTGTTGATGTTTCAGATCTGATGCTGAGAAATGACCAAACCTTAGAACTACAGGATCTCATGCAATATGTTGAAGCTCAAGGTATATCAGGGGGATGACTCTCAGCTACTACCACACCAAATTTTAGCTTAATACCAGTAAAATCGACTGAGCTATAGCCATTTTTGTGTTAGCTATCATAGCTGTGGCAGCCATCTTGAATGGAACTGATTTTAAATGGACAACCTCTGAATCATCTGATATTTTACTGACAGTACAGACAAACTTTTCTGTTAACCAGAACAAAAGCTAAAATTGGACAAATAGCAGCCAAAATCTGCAAAACAGCAGCTAAAGCTAAGTTTAGCTAATCGGTTGCTGAAGGTAAAGGCCATCAAAATAGGAGCTATATGATGCTAAAAAAAAAAGCTGAAAAATTACTGAAACTATAACCTGAAGAAACAATAGCTAAAAGCTAGAATTTAAGTAAAATCTAAGACTATAAACAAAAGCTAAAAGCTAATACTGGCCAAGAGGGTAAATGCTATAAACTGCAAAAAGGTAGAAATTAAGTAAAGTAGCTAAACCCGTGATAGCTTCAAAAGCTAAAACCAGCAGACCAGTAACTAAAAATTTAAAATGGCAAATCAGTAGCTGAAAGCTAAAACTAGTTAAACAAAGAATAGTAGCTAAAAACAATTTTAGGAAATCACTGAAGAAAAACAGTAGCTAAAAGTCAGCAAATTAGACACATCTTATAATGGCAAAACAAAAGTTAATAGCTGAACATTGCAATCTAGTTACAAAAAGCTATAATTAGCAAAAACACTAGCTTCAAACTAAAACTAGCAAAACAGTAGCTAAAGGCTAAAACTCGTAAACGTTTCTGTGTGTTTATATTGCTGTAAAAGCTACAAAACAAACAAACACAGACAATAATGTTATTGCTCCTTTTTGCCTTCGGCTGATAAGAACACGTCTCTTCTGCAGGCATCTGTATGTGTCCCTGTCAGCTAAACTAATTCACTTTGTTGAGATTCATTCTTGAAGAGATGTT
The DNA here is from genome assembly GCA_031762555.1 of Cynodonichthys magdalenae. Taxonomy (NCBI): domain Eukaryota; kingdom Metazoa; phylum Chordata; class Actinopteri; order Cyprinodontiformes; family Rivulidae; genus Cynodonichthys; species Cynodonichthys magdalenae. The sequence continues at coordinate 4,527,472 of JARVJO010000061.1, forward strand.
TATTAGCTCTGTGTGAATCTAGCAGCAGTAAATATTATTAGAAACTCGTCATGTGATTACTCCAGCTGCCGGTGTCAGGGCCACCTGGACGTCTTAGTTGAGTCCACACAGAGACAAACGTTTGTCTCCGACCAGTGGGACCCTCTGCAGAAAGCCAATATTAATAAACGATAATTTAATGCCTCTTCACTCTGGAATAAAACCATGTTTGATTTTATATTTTTTACAGATCCTGACAGAACATATTTACTTTGAAACATCAGCTTCAACCCAGATTTTTCTTTTCTGTTTTCAGAAAAACTGTTGACTTTAAGTTCATCTGTGTGAAAAGCTTTTATTTCTGAGGGTAAAACCTGTTAGTGCTCCAAAGAAAACAATGTCTCTGTTTATCCAAGACCTGTGACTCAAATTAAAAACGATCCAAAGCATAACTCAGAGTTAAATTCAGTTTGTCTCTGTTTTCAGTTCATTTACATGAAAAGTAAATGATTTTATAAACATTTATTGAGTAGAGAGACAGTTCTTCATCCTCTTTTCAAGCTTAAATGACTCTTTCGGCTGATGTTGAGACACACTGTCCTCCTGGCTTCAGTGGGAGGAGCTAAAGGCTCTAACTTGAGGTCACCACAACATCAAAACATCTGCTTTGTTGACATCAAACAGATTTATTTTTCTGTTTGGGATTCTGAAACCTCCCCTCCTACTGGTGGATCATCACCTCTCTGACAACAGATCCAGCTTTTCGTCTCGTTGAAGGAAGTTTAAATTTCCTCTGAGGCTCCAGATGATGCTCCGGTTATAAACAGAACCGTCCTCATGATTGGGTCTGTTTTCTTTTTGCTCTCAGACGTCCTCCTGTGTCGGTGATGACAGCCAGGTTCACATTTCAGAGCCGGACGATCTGAGAAGGAACGAGCTGTGCAGGATTTTGTATTTTTTTATTTTGTTAGATGACTGTCGGAACACTTTTTATGTACTTCTTCCAGAAAACATCACCTGTTTTCAGACAGATGATGGGATGTTCACAGAAATCTTTTATTGTATTTATCCTTGTGTTTATCTTTTTATTATAATCAATAATCATTGTTAGATTAATCAAAAATCATTGTCAGATCACAAGATAAAAAGTCGACAAGGTTAGTTTTTG
>JARVJO010000061.1:4533629-4548851 GCA_031762555.1 Cynodonichthys magdalenae
TCTGAAATTGATTTATTTATTATTTAAAATTGTTAATTGTCTGAAATAAATTTAATTCATTCATTCATTCATTCATTGTTATTCACACCTTTGGTCTGCTCTGGTGTTTGGTTTTCTGTGGCTCATATGTTAGCCTTCGGCTGTTTTACTGCTTCTGTATTTGCTGCCTCTTGGCCAGGTCATTATTGAAAATGAGAATTAGTTATAAATTGACTAGACTAACCTGGTTAATAAGATCAAAAGTTAGAAGGATCAAAAGCATCAAAGAATAAAAAGTAAAAGTAGCAGAAAAAGACAAACAGCTGCAGACTCAGAGATCTTCTTGTTTCAGTAAAGAACACTGAGGCTGAGATGTGGGAAAATTCTCCCACCGCCTCAGGAAATTCCATCAGAGCTTTTCTGCAAATTCCAACATGTGACCCGAGCCTCGTTCTCTTATCGCCTGAAGGTGGAGGAGTCGAAGAGCCGATTCCCTGAACAGTGTGAGTAATGGCTCTGCAGGGTTAGTCCCACAGCCGGGCACATTCCTGTCCACTGACGTCCCCAGCATGTGGACAATAGCACAATGAGACACACAGAGACACACTGGCCAACCACTGACTCACATCTTCTGCCTTCAAGGCTTCTTTTATTGGATTTATTGGAACTTATTGGTCTTTTCCAGAGCAGCTTTTTTGTTGTTTCTTTATTTAAAGAAACAGTTTTTTTTATTCTTAATTCAGATTCATTGTGTTTTTAGTCATTTTACCTTGTTATAAAGCTGATTTAAAGGAGCATTTTTATGCAAGAATGTTTTTTGTTAGACATATCATGAAGAGTATGGAGGACCAAAACTGACATAATTAAAAATAAAAGCAGAAAAATATAAATGGATCAATAGATAAATACACTTAAAATGCACCAATTAAATTAAAAATGGAAAATTTTACCTCATGTTTTATAATTTATTTGACCTTCATATTTATTTTTCCAGCTTCGTTCCAATAAATTATATATTTTAGAACATAATTTACATTTTACTGTTTAAAAATATATATTTTTTGTTCTTTTTTTGTTTTACTTGTACGTGCATTTGTGTCTCTTAAATGGGTATATTTATTTTTTTATATTTTTTCCTCACAAGTGTTTCTTTCTTCCATGTGTTGCTTTTACATTTTTCTGTCTTTAACTTATGCATTTCTGCCTCATTCCGTAAATAAGGTGGGCAGTCCAGTAAATTATGTGCTAAAATATATAATTTATTGAAATTAAGCTGGAAAAATAAATATGAAGGTTAATTAAATTATAAAACATGAGGTAAAGTTCTCCTTTTTTAATGTAATTGGTGCATTTTAAGTGTATTTTTTTCATTTATTGGTCCATTTATATATTTCTGCTTTTATTTCTAATTATGTCAGTTTTGGTCCTCCATAGATCATGCGTCTGATTGTTAGCAAAATATTTCAAGAACCACTGGAAGGAGTGATCACAGGATACATTTAAAGTTAACTTATTCAAGATGTCCGACAGCTAATCAAACTTAGTATGCAACAAAAACGTATATAATTTAGTTACTTACAGATATTAAATGTAAATGTTGTGTGGTAGTAGCTGAGAGTTATCTACCATCAAACTCTGAAAACTAACAGATTGTTTTTAACACTTTGGTGCTACTTTTTCATGTCTTTATAGGTCAGTGGCGTTTTGTTACATGTGAATTATATTCTGGTTAATGTACAGAAAACCAGTAAACTTTACTAAAACTTGGAGTAACTTCTGCAGGTTTCAGAGGAGCTGGAGCTCGAGGAGACGTTTTGTTTCTGGCACCAACTCGCTAAGTGTTCTCGTTTCCACGGCTGCAGCAGCAGAGGTGCAGGGCCGGTCCTTTCATACGACTCAAAACTCAGACAATGGGAGCACGAGGGCTGCGTCAGCTGCTCTGGCCGGCCTCCAAGCAGTCCCCGGGGCCTCGGCGTAAAGAGAGAGAGAGATTGATTAGACATCGCCTGCAGCAGCACTAATCAGCCTCACCTGGCCCACTTCCCCGAAGCAGTCCTGAAGCCATGGTCACAGTTTTTTGTTTTTTTAGTTTCCCCTGCAGCTGCAGAAACCTCACCTCACTGCAGGATGATAACTTGTGATTTCATCATCAAAGGGTCTTCCAGAAGATGAGTCTGTCCTGGGTCAGACCAGAGACCAGGAAGTGACTCTTTAAACCAGCTTTTTTTTTTAGTCCCATCAGTCTGATATATGAGGTTTTAAAGCTCAGCATCTGCAGCTTAAGCATCTGCTGCAGACAGAAACCATTTCTTTTTCTCATCTGTCTCTTCTCGGTTGTTTTTGTCTCGTTTAATCCATAAATCATTCTGTAAATGTTTGTCTTTCTTCTGCACACTTTGTGCTATTTTAACTGTTCATATATCTCAAAATGTTCAGCTCATCCAGGAGATGGGTGCTGTGACTTTGAAGTTTTGTAACTTTTGTACTTTTTAAAAATCATTTAACTTTATCTACAAACATTTCTCTATAGAAAGCTTTGAGATCTTTTCAGTTCTTTCAAAAAATATTGTTTGTTAAATATTTTAGCCTCTATTTAGCCTTTTGATACATTTATCTTTGAACCAGACTTAAGAAACATTTAGCATTTAGCTACTATTCTGATACTTTTACCCTCTATTTAGCTTTTTGATACATTTATCTTTGAACCAGAATTAAGTAACATTTAGCTACTATTCTGCTACTTTTAGCATCTAGTTGGCAGTTTGATACATTTATCTTTGAACCAGAGATTTGAAATGTTTAGCATTTAGCTACTATTCCGCTACTTTTAAGCCTTATGATGCATTTATCTTTGAACCAGACTTAAGAAACATTTAGCATCTAGCTACTATTCTGATTCATTTAGCATCTAGTTAGCCTTTTGATACATTTATCTTTGAACCAGACATTTGAAATGTTTAGCATTTAGCTACTATTATGCTACTTTTAGCATTTAGTTAGCCTTTTAATACATTTATCTTTGAACCAAACCTTAGCAATGTTTAGCTTCTAGCTACTATTCTGCTACTTTTAGCTTCTAGTTAGCCTTTTGATAAATTTATTTTTGAACCAGACATTTGAAACGTTTAGCTTTTAGCTACTGTCATGCTTTTTTAGCTTCTTAGTCTTTTGATACATATATTTTTGAACCAGACCTGAGAAACGTTTAGCATTTACCTTACATTTAACAGACATTGGAAGCATATCTTTTAGCTATCCTTTTGCTATTTTTAGCTAGTTGTTTCTACTTTTAGTTAGTGTTCAGCTATCAAAAGTCATAGATGGTAAATGGACTGAACTTATATAGCGCTTTATCAACCCTAACCCTAACAAACAGGACAGTTCGGTGTTTTTCAGCATCTTTAATAAAACTTTGGCTCTCTGAACGTCCACTCTGAAGCAAAGCAGCAGTTTGGTTTGAACTCAGACATTGACCCCTGAAGGAGGAACAGTCAGGGTGTGTTGATGTCATTTAAGTGACTCAAAGTTTTTACAACATTACGAGAGAAGTGTCACTAAAGGGGCACAGGTTTTACAACCTTCAAATCAACATTTCTTGATATTCTGGTTCCTCCTGGAGAGTGACCATCACTCAGTCCTTTCTTTATGATAAACGTATCTGCAGGGGCAAAAATGTAATTCTCTGTAAAAGAAACTTGATTTCTCATTATCTAAATAAATTTTTTATGGTACAAACCTTGTGGCACGGTTTCTTCACGTTTCTTCAAATTTGACACTGACTCATTCATTTCACAGAATAAACCAGAACTCTGTGGTTTCTGAAAATAAAGAGTTGTTTAAAAAATGCTGAAACTGCAACTTTAAAATGACACATTTATCTAAATGTCCAAAATACAAGCTAGATATAGATATATACGTTTTTCTAAGGATTCTTGTGCAAACAAAGTGAGACAAGTCCGACAAACAAATAACAATAATTAAGGTTGGCACATTAATCAGTTAAACAATATAAAAGTTTTAGACTTTTGAGGATATTTAACTCTTAATAACAACAATATGTATGTTTAAGTTTCCTTAGTTTGAAAAATAACATCAAGATGCAACTGAAAGCCTGGTTTTCTCTCAGTTTGACCTTTTTAACTCAATTTTCTACAAAAATGAAAACGGAACATTAGCTCTGTCATTAAATGAAATAAAACGGGTCACGTGTTTCTATATTGAAGACATTTAATATGACAGAGGGTGAAACTGGAGTCAGAATCGCATGACATTATCTGATGATAAGATATTTGTCATCAGATCTGAATAAAATATCTGAATATTTACTCTGAAAAGTTCCTCAAGGAAATTAGGGAGAATTTCATAGAAGAGTGACGTTCTTATCTAACGGAAGTACGCACCCACACACACTTCAGCACTACAACTTGAAGTTTTCCTCCTAACCTTTCACTCTTGTGGATCAGTGCTCCGTGCAGAAGCATGGCTCCGTCTAATTGCTGGATTTTGTGCGCCGTCTCGCTTGCCTGCCTCCTTTGTTGTGGCTCTTGCAAAAGAAGTAAAGGTAAGATGACCCAAAAGGCCAACAGGGGCACTTTGTGTTTGTTTTGCAGGACGTTACTATTTTATTTATTTGATTTTAAGAGCTTACGTCTCCTCTGAGGTCCTGCGCACAAACTTTTATCCCCGGAACTTTGTGCGTAAAATGGAGCCGCGCGTCCTGCGCTCAGACACAGAATCAAACCTAATAAATGCTTTTAGTTTCAAATTGTTTGCATATTTTTATCGTTTCTACATCCCTTATTTCAGACCTGGTGTGTAGCTATGGGATCTCGTGAGGAAATTAAAACATTAATCCGTTTTACGCACCAACGCCACAAGTTTGATCATTAATTAGTTTATAGTTAAGAATTATAGTTTAATAAACCTTAACGTCCTGCTCGATGACAACAACAGTTTGCATTGACTCAGAAGCTGTTAAAGTTCTGATTGGCGTCAGAAATGTGACGTTTGGGTCAAAGTCCTGCTCCTGCTCTGTTTGCTCAACTCAAACTGAGGAGCTGCTCAAGAAGATCAAAGCTGAGACTTTCTTCTTTTTGTTTCCCTGAAGCAGTCTGGTTTCCTCCTCCAGGGTTCACTGATCTGAGAAAGTCCCAAATGTCACTTGAAGTGTTGCAGGTCCGAGTTTGCAGAGTTTGGTGATTAACATTTACTGAGTGTTTCAAATGTCAGCAGCTGTCTCCTCTTCTCTTCTCCTCTCTTAAACTGACCGACAGTTTCTGCATCGTTTCCCAGAATAAACCAAACATTTTCAGTTTATGATATCTTTCCCCCTGAAAACTTCAGGATCCTCACAGATACAGGTCTTTTATTGTAAAAAATGAAATATTTTAAATTTATGTATCTAAACAGATTTGAAAACTCTGTGATAAATCTAAACCCTGTTGGGTGTAAATATCTGTGTGAGACGTGTTTATTTTTGACTTTGTGGGAATTATTTTCCTTCCAATAAAGTCCTTTCATCCATGTTGGATCCTGCCATGCTGCAGCAGGAGACACATTACGTCATCTCTTTGAGCTTTAGGCTTTTATCTCTTCCATGTTGACACATAATTGGCGTTTTGCACAGGGGGGGGAAATTACACCAAAATGAAATTCTAATTTGGGATAATTCCTTCATGACACACTTTGGTTTGTCTAAAAAAAGAACCTGATGCGTATTTAAGGGTGGAAAGTTTGAGCTGCTCTGGTCAGCTGGATGGCGGCGAGGATAAGGCTGCGGTACGAGTTTCCCACATGAGTCGAGTCGTAGATAAACGTGAGCTTCAACCAAGAGGGAGAACCACAGGAAGTTCTGCAGCTCACAGATTACTGAAGGAGAGAAAGAATGAGGGAATTAAGTTTCTTCTCATGGAAATGACTGATTCTTTTATTGTTAGACATTTCCTGGTGAATATGAATTAGTAGGCTCTGCAATTAGTGATGTTCAAAGTAATGTGGCTCTTTATCAAAATGACTCTGGTTCATAAGAAGTAAATCCAAATCAAAACCGTTTTCTTTGACAATGACTTGTTTCAGGCATCCAATCAGATGTCTTGTTTTGGTTTTTGTCCCGATCCATCCCTCTTGACCACAGGCGACTCTCATCCCGACCACTCCACATGTTTTTGTGAACCTCCACAGCATTAAAGGTCAGTGTGGCAACATCATCTGCAAAAAGCAGATCCTGAGGTTCCCTCCTCTGCTCATCATGAAGATCACAGAGGCTCAGAGACGAGCAGCAGCCTGGATCTTGAAAGCAGCTCTTTCCCAGAGAACCTGAGTTGTGTGATGCTTACTGATAAATGGTCGTAAACTTTATTCTGGTTAGCATCTCGCCAGGCTCCAGCATGAATCTAAACTTATCCAAATCTACAAATCTGCATTTTCCAAGACATTTAAAAGCAGCCTCACACCTGCGTTATTGATTTTCTGTAAGGTCTGATCAGATCTTCATGTTGGAACAGCGATCAGGATTAGCACTTCTATCTGTATTCCTCGTGGGGTTTCTCCTGCCGCTGTGTTTCTGCTGAGACCTAACAGTTTGTGACTGGATGCTGCCTGTTATAGACACAGAGCTGCGTTCTGGGCTGAACTTTCGCTGCCCCTCATATGTAATCATCTGCTCCTCAGCTGTGACCCCCCCTCAGAGGAAAACGTGCTTTCAAACTTTAGGTCCCACTTTCGCTCTACTGTTTGCCGATAGAAAATGTGTTTACTTTCTTTTTTCCCCTCTCATCTGTTTGTTTGAAAGATAACCTGAACCTTTAAAAGAGACTTGCAGTATTGATCCTCTAATCGAGTACACCTACAGCCCAGTCGTCTGAGAATGACATTTGCACAGATGGAGAATGAGCCACTTTCCCTGGCTCTCCATCTGAACTATTGATCCGGTCGTGCAACCACATCCACACCAAAGCAGACGAGGCACGGCGAGGCGGGGCTGGAGCGTTCACGGCTGCAGCTGGTTGAATCCTTGAAGGTCCTTTAGTTGTTTGACAAATCACAGCTTCATCGTTCGCTACATGGAGTATTGATGCATTTAGGAAAACTGAGGCCTGCACGGAACAACAACCTGCCTAACGATTGCAAATCCAACAGGTTCTTGTTTTTCTGTGTCTGCCTTTAGCTTTCTCTGGATCGTTGAATTATTCTGTGTCCTTGAAGGGATCGGACAGGAAGTAAGACATTTTACAGCAAACAGACTTTAAGCAGCACTCAGACATAAAGTAGTGACAAGTGTTGTGTGTTGTATTGACCTGGCTGCAATAAAAGTTCAAACCTGTAACACGTATCTCACACCTTCCTGTCCTAAAGGGATAATCTGCTCATTTTTGAAGTGAGGTTCTCTCTAACAGTTATTAATATTTAGCATCAGTGTGACATGAGTGATAAAACACAAAGTATGGAGAAGAAGGAGAAAGACTTGCAAGCTAATAGCTTGCAAAGTGAGGACCATTTTTTTAACTTGTTAACCTGCACACAGTGAGGCATAAAATTCTTTAAAAAGCCTTAAAAAGCCTTAAAAAGCTGTAAAAAGCACACCTAATTAAATTAGGCACTGCTCCTGAACCCTTTAAAGTAAAATCCCAAGCTTGGTCTGTGTTTCAAGCTATCAATCTGAATTTTTAACTTTAGTTTTCATAACTGTAATCAGTTGAAGTTAAAATACACTAAAATAAATCATTTTTTCTCAGAGCTGATTGGCTGGTTCTAAAATCGACCAACATTGTTGGCTCTGGAGAAGCAGGCCTGTCACAATAACAAATTTTACTGGACGACAAACTGTCTAAGAAATTACTGAGATAAACGATAATATTGTTGGAAACCAGTTTAAACTAATCACTTATCATAAGATTAATTGATTTATTGTTTATTATGACAGGCCTAGCTATAATAATAATAATAAAATTAATATATTAAATTTAAGCAGCACTTTTTAAGACACTAAAAGATGCTTGGTGATCGTTAGCTACATTGTAGCCACAGCTGCCCTGGGGCACGCTGACAGAGGCGGGGCTGCCACGCACTCTCTGACCACCATCAGCAGGCCCCGTGGTTGAAGTGTCTTGCCCAAGAACACAACGAGGAAGATGGATGGAACGGGGGATCAAACCGGCAACCTACCAGTTACAGAACAACTCCCCTAACCACTCCACCACAGTCTCCTTGATGGTCAAAAGAGATGTCAATCAAATGAAGACAATCGAATATTATGCAAATTCAAAGTACCTGGCAGTGCGTGAAAGGCTAATTTTTGAGCTAGCTTTGAAGCCTTAAGGTGATAAAAACAGTTTATTTTCTATGTAGATGCTTTAACATTTCATGCAAAGTTTTTAAAGTCATTCAAATTCTCATTTTCCTTTCAATCAATTAGAATTTCTTTTAGTCTTACATTCTCTTTGTAATAAAAGCCTTTAATTTGACCGTTTAATCTCAACACCTTCGTTCTGGAGGATCGTTTGGTTGTAATTGCCGAGTGACGTGATGAATAATTCACCCAGCTTTTTCAGGACTTCTTGGGTTTGACAGATGGCGCCGTGCTGCTTCTCCCCTCCCCTCAGGAGGACGAGTGCAGCTTATGGCCAAACGTATGTCTCCATCATTATTTCCCATACGCTCCAGCTGGACCGAGGAGGCCACATCTTGTGTCAAATTAAAAGTCCCGGACAAACACGTAGCCCCTGCAGGTTCACGCTTCGTTTCCTCTACACGTTTGAGATTCAGGTGATCCTGTGTTTTCCCATGAGAGTAGAATCCAGGAAACACACTTTGTCCCAGTGATTGTCTGACTGACAGCTCGCAGAGACGTCACCTTAATTGGCACTGAGTGGGATCTCTGGGTTTGCTCAGGTAGCAGCGGAGATCCGGCTGAATCACTGAAACGAAAAAAGGATTTTTGGTTCGACTTACTGAGGCTCAAGCAAAGATAATTAATGCCACAGCAGAGGAGCAATTTCCACTAAGCTGATGGAGAAAAGATATTTACAGATGAATAAAACTAAATCACGATGTTAATATTACATAATATTTGCACACTTCCTAAAAAGCTGAGCTGTCACTTGAAAGCAGAGGAAACTTTTATTCTTTAGTTTTTCTGACCACAATCAAAATTTCGAAACTAACGAGACAAAAGACAAAAAAAGCCGGAGGTCTCGGTGGTCCTGGGCTGAAAAGAGAAGCAGAGATAGAACATAAATCTGGTCTGGCACAAACAGAAGCACCAACGCTCAAGTGGAGCAACAATTAATTTGCTGGTTTTGTCTCTCCTCCCCCACCACCTGCCACACAAACACAAGCTGTGATTAAAAATGCACGAGCCTTTCCGATAATGAAACAGGTTTCCCTGCAGCACAGTCTGTTTGAAACCACACCAAATAACACCCGGAGAAATATCTGCTCATTCTGGTGAAAGATTGCGTTTCCTCTCCACTTCCTCCACAAACGTCCGAAGCATCGGCGGCGCCAGGGTTCTGGTTCTGGGCCGAGCCGGTGCTGGACTCAGCCTGCAGCTGACCCAACAGGAACAGATTCACTCTGGACTCCCCAGGCCAGCCGAACAACAGGAGCTTTGAAAGCCTGAAAATGACGACACATTTCTCCTGGAGGCGAGAACGTGTCCCTCTGGGATGCCTTTGATCTGCTGGAGAAAGTCCTCCAGACGAGGCCCGAGGCTCACTTTAATCCCCTCCCCCCACAACACGTTTTCTGCAGGAACGAGGTCATCTGCAGGTTAACTGTCAATGTTTAATAGCTTTAATTAGCGAATGCTGAGTCAGCATTTACATTTTTGTTCTCTTTTAAATCAACAAACTTCAAATTTGCTAACTGCAGAAGGACTTTCATCTGGCTCAAGCCGGTCCTGGTGAACCGTTTAACGACTCTGAAAAGGTCAATTCATTCAAAATCATTCATCTGAATGACTGGTTTTTAAAATTTAATACTTTTTAATGTCAATAAAATGTCATTCATTGACAACGAAAGGATGAATTGCACAAGTTTATTTTTTTAATGCTACTTTCCACATTGAATGCATGAACGTGGTGAGGGGTGGGGTGGCAGGTAAGATGAAGTGTGATTGGTCAATGTGTGCACAGGGGTGGGGGTGGGTTGGGGGGTCTGGACGTAAACTGCACACTGTCCCAGTTGGTCGGATCATATACTGATGACGTCTCTGTGTTTGCGTGAAGAAAAACATGTTTGTGGTGCACAGAAATGCCTAAAGAAACCATCAACAGGCTGCAGCCATGCCCTAAACTCCTCGTCTTCATTACTCCTCAGCTGGAATTTGCATTTATCCATTTTGTCTCTGCCTCTGATATTTTCACGTTTTCCCTGTATGGCGTGGAATGAGAGACAAAATTTTGCACAACCAGCAGTTGCTACATCCTTGTAGCAGGAGGTTTTATCTATTCCTAAGCCAGCTATTGATCTGATTAATGATAGGCTGGCTCCGCTAACTGAGAGGCTGGAACTGGCAAATAAGAAGGAGACTGTTCATTTGTGTTAGCATCGGATAGATAGCGACTAACATAGATAAGCTGGCATTAGCATTGGAGAGGTCTGTGAATCGCATGGATAAGCTAGTGTTGGCATCGGAGAGGCAAGCGATTAGCATGGATAAGCTGGTGTTAGCACTGGAGGGGCTAGTGACTAGCATGGATAAGTTGACGTTAGCATTGAAGAGGCTAGCGACTAGCGTAGATAAGCCTGCATTGGCACTTGCAAGGCTAGCCCTTACATGAATAAGCTAGCATTACCATCGGAGAGGCTAGTGACTAGCATTGATAAGCTGGCATTAGCATTGAAGAGGCTAAGAGAAAAGCCAGAACTATCAAGTTGGGGTTTTTATAATACCAACGCCAGCCTATCCATACCAATGAACGGTGGACCATCCCATTGGTTGCTAGCCTTTCCAATACTAATGTCAGCTTATCCATGCTAGTCACTAGCCTCTCCAATGCTAACACCAACTTATCTATGCTAGTCACTAGCCTCTCTGATACTAACGCCATCTTACCAATGCTAGTCACTAACCTCTCCAATGCTAACTCCAGCTTATGCATGCTAGTCACTAGCCTCGCCAATGCTAACGCCAGCTTATCCATGCTAGTGGCTACCTATCCGATGCTAACACAAACGAATAGTCTCTTTATTTGCCAGTTCCAGCCTCCCAGTTAGCAGTGCCGGCCTATCATTAATCAGATCAGTAGCTGGTTTAGGAATAAATATAGCTTCCTGCTAAAAGGATGTAGCAATTGCTGGTTGCACAATAGTCTTCATTTTGGCCCTCATACCGTGCTATATCCCTCCAGCATGCGATCCTTCAACAACTGCACACCGACCACCCAGAAATAATTACTGAAATGGTTCTGCATGTTCCTCTAATGTACATTACAGCTACAATTAATTCAGCATTTGTTTAATGCCACTGAGATTCAAATGTAATGCTTTTTAAAGCCCCGCAGTGATGAAAACATTAGCCTGATGGGTTTGAAGCAGGGGCACATTTGCCCTCTTTTTGGTTTCCTTTCAAACGTAACAATTTCGCTGCTGTTGTTGCCGTCTGCTCGTCTGAATGACAGACCCCGATGATTGAGGAACACGTTTTTGATTGTATTTCAGCTCGGCTCAGACAGGAAGAGCAGAAATCAATAAAGAGTTGTTTTCTGTCCTCTCTTCAGACAGACAAATCCCACCTTATTGAACCGTCTTATTTATACAACTTTCACAAATACCCATTGGTACAATGTCCGTCCTTGTCGATAATATTTAAAAGGAGCTGCTGTCTTGCAGTTGTCAGGAGCTTAAAGCATTTAATCGATAAGAAAAGAGAGTAAATTTCCATCTTTTCTCTAAATGGTTGTTTAGAACCAGTTGATTTTGAATTCATCACAGTTAAGCTTGTAGGAGAGGGAATCTCCTACGGTTCTGCTCGGGTGTCTTGTAGAAGGAAGGAAAATGAGAGTGTTTGACAAGTGTCCCTGTGGTGTCGGGTCATGAGCTGGGCTGGAGGATTCTGCCCTCATTACGTTGCCTGGAGGATAAATTGTTAGTTTTTCTGCTGGTTTACTCCTAAAGGACGACTTCTTATGAAACTTCACTGAAAAAAAAGTAATATTCCGATTCTTAGTCACATCTCGATGATAAAAACTAGAAATTCATCCACCGTTGCCTGATAAGACTGTTGCCACATCTATGAGAAATAAAACATGTATTCTGTTTTAAACGCTGAGCTGACTCTGTAGCCATGTTTGGACGGAGATTAGAGAACAGAGGTCTGAACGTGTGAAACAACAGGGATGAAGGAGAGTCCCTGCGGCACGCTGAGATTGTGGGTTAACATTTGTTTGTAGAGGAACTGAACGTTTTTCTGAACGGGGGATGAAAAAAAAGGACCAAAGATGACATTAGAGAGCTGTTTTCTGTCTACGTGGAGGACTGATATGAGCTCAGTGTCCCAGCGAACAGAGCAAACATGTCTCTCATATCGAGGCTGATGATCTAGGATTCCAGTCTCAGCCTGGGTGGTAAATAAATCCATTTGCTGCACTTCAGAGTGATGCTGTGTGGTGCGCGCTGGGAAATTTGCAACGCTCAGTTTTCTCCCTGCAGCAGCCGTCTGCCTCCATCAGGCCTTCTGCTGGTTCTTCACTGATAACTTGTTTTCTTTAAAGCTCAAAAAATGACTTCGAAATAAACCTAAACCTAAAGGAATGTGCTCAAAGGTTTGTAAAAATACATTCAAATGAAAAGGAACCGTATACACACATAAATAATACCTTCCAACTTAAAGGATTTGTAAAGTTTTGCTTCCTTTTCTCGCCGCAGGGGTCGGATCACAAAAAGAACCGCTCATCTTCAATGAACTGTGCGCCATGAAGGACGAGCCGGGACCCTGCAAGGCCATCAAGGACCGGTTCTTCTTCAACGTGAACACGGGCCTCTGCGAGATGTTCGAGTACGGAGGCTGCGGAGGAAACGCTAACAACTTTGAGACCAAGGAGGAGTGCGAGGAGTCTTGTGTCGTCTCAGGTGAGCCCAGTCCTGATTCAACGTATTAAACCTCCCAAAGAGGACAAGAAAGTTGCCATAATTGTTGCAAAAAAGCGATATTAAAGCTTTTGCTTTGTGATGAGGGTAAATGATCATTTTGTTTTCAAGGACTGTTGTTGTTCATTAGATTTTATTGCCACCTTGGGCGTGAAATCGTATATGAGAGTTATTTTATGGTACGCAGTGAACTCCGAGTGGTGCCAGGACATTAATTCCTACAGTTTTGCTGAAGGCGTCCGTTTAATGGGGAAACAAGAAACTTTTAAAGACGGCAGTCCATCTTGTTTTATACAGCTGATCAACATTAAACTGCTGATAAATTGGAGGTGAATTAATTAACTATGATTTATTACAAAGCGCTCAACACTTAGAAAAAGTTCTCAGGCAAAAAAGGGTTTTTTAAAGCTCCAATCGGTGTTATAAATCTTACATAGACAGCAAACAATTTCATGTTTTGATTCATTTACTTGTTGGATAAAACTTTAATCATGTGAGATTTCAGTTAAAAAATAGGGGGGCTTACTGTCAGAGATTTAAGAGATTGCGAAATAGTTAGGTTGTTTTTTGACTTTTTTTTGACTCTTTTTGTAACCCAGATGGAAATTTTTCCTCCCTTGCTAAACTTCTGCTGCTGCTGAACGCTGCATGTTCCAGCACGCTTTCCCGTATTTTTGTTTTCTTTCCTTTGTAGCGTGGCGTGACCGTGGCAACGAGCTGATTTCAACACCAAAAGCCTGTTCTGAGCGCCAGATTGAAATTTAAAATCTGATATCTTTGGGAGAACAGACCCAAACGTGAAAAGTGAAAGGTGAAGGGAAGCGAGTAAGGTAGTAAATAAAACGTTCCGACCCTAACCTTGCTCTGTAAAAGCATCTCAGAGGTCAGATTTTCTTCAAATTGCACAGAGAAGCAATCAAAGCTGCAGCTGTTAGCCCCTTCACGCGTATTGGACTTCAATAAATTCAAACTAAGACAAGTTGCCGTGCCGTGGCGTTGAGGTGGGTGGAAAAACAAGCAAACACCAGAATAAAAGCAGCGCGCCTTTCATACTAAAGACATGTCTGATCAACGCGAGCGGAGCAACAACACAACGTGAACCTGTAATATGACAAAGTGCTTTCTGCCACGACCTTCACCTCTCGCAGCCGGAGCAGCTGAATTAACATTCACAGGCTGCACCTCCACGGTCTCTGTCAGCTTTATTAAATCTGTCCAGATGATCTAAAAGAGAGCGAGAAATAAGTGTTTGGATAGATTTGTTAAAGTGTCAGAAGTTGAATGGTGAACGCCCGTCAGTTTGGGCTTTTTTAGCTCCTTGTTGTGGGAAAACCTGTCAGAGCACAGATTACCAGCACGTCCTGGCAGGTTTTATTTAAACTGAGTCATAGTTTTGTGATTTTAATCTTTTCCTTGCTGGTTGGTGACTTCTGTTTCTGTTCAACTTGGACCGTTCTGATCTCATGGGCTCCTGCAGTTTTCTGAATTTCACAGAGCTCTGGTCAACAATAAATCAGTGACATTTGTTTCTAACGGACACCAGGCTCCATAAAGACTGGAAGTTGACACGTTTGATTTATTTATCTTTTCATTTTGTCCCAGAGTCATGGACAGAGTAACAGAAATGTTCTCCTGAAAGGTCAAAAAACCAAAACACAGAGAAGTCTGGCTCAAAGTCAGGATCATTTTCTCTTTTTTTAATTTAACTGAACTGTTTTGTTTTTATTTTTTCTGTTTTACTGAAACCACAATCAGTTCTGCTAAAGGTCAGGTCTGTTTTTTCTTCCACAGTTTGGTTTTACATCAAGTTAGCAAAAAGAAAAAAATAATGGTTTTTAGAAAAGTCATGTTGAATAAAAATTAAAAATAAATGTTTCTGCAGAATTACACAGAAAAGCAAAGAAACAGTTTGTTCTACTGAATGGTTTTCAATCCTTTCATCTGTTCATTTATTCATCCAAGGATCATTATCATCCTTCTACTCATCTGTCCATTAATCCACTTGTTTCATCCAATCATTCGTCAATATCATAGTAAAATCATCCATCCATCAATGCATCCATCCATCCATCCATCTAACCATCCATCCATCTATCTATCTATCTATCTATCTATCTATCTATCTATCTATCTATCTATCTATCTATCTATCTA
>JARVJO010000061.1:4548951-4570227 GCA_031762555.1 Cynodonichthys magdalenae
TGAGGAAGATGCAATGACCAGGAGTGAACACAAGAGGTAGACAGAAGACAAGATAACACACAGAACACATCCTCACACTTCTAAAATGAACATTTTTTTTATTATATTTTATTTTTTAATACAGATCTGGTCTTTTATATGTTTTATATGGTTTATTATCAGAGCAGCAAGAAAAGCTGCAGCGTGTTTATTCCTTAAATAATAATGATATTTTCTTTTTTAGATATTTTTATGTTTTATTTTGGAAAAAGGTCAAAAAGTCAATATTTGCTGCAGTTTGTCTTACCGGTTTTTAATATTAGGGTGATTTTTGTTTTGATGATTTGTTACCATCCATCTTCCTCTTCATCACTTTCCAGAGGTCTTCAGGTTCAGGTCTGGGAACAGACAGAGTCTGGATCTGATGGACCTGAAACCTCACTGAACTAACAACTTCATTCACAATTTTTCTTTTCAACTTTTTTTTTGTTCTTCAGCTGGAGGTTATGATCCATCAGTTGGTTTTGGATGTTTTGTACCTGATCAGGTGGTGTTTGAGTCCACTATCATGACTCAGATGTGCAGAGATGCTCATTTCAGGGGTAAAAACCCTTTTTTCTTTAATTTGTTCCAGATCTGAAGAGAAACAAAGCAGAAACAGTTCTGAGTGAGGAGCAGCTTCCTTCCTGCTGACTGTGGAAATTCAACTTTTCCTGAATAAACCGCAGTTTTGTTACATAAACGTGTGCGCGCGGGTGTGCACGTGCATGTGTGTGTGTAACAGGAAGTAGTGGGTTGGTTTCCAGCGTCAGGCTGACAGCACATTCAGCTGCGCCGGAGAGCCGCTCTGATCGCTCCCCTGCGCACGAACCGAACCGAGCCGAGCCGAGCCTCACAGGACCCTGTTGGATTTGTCCCTGAAGGAGGGTGTTCGGAGGTCCCCCCTCGTCTCTGCTGGTGCTTCTGGACCCGTCTCCGGTAGGACGCCGCCGGCTTCTTGTCGGTTCCCGCCGCGCGCGCGCAGCCAGGCTGAGAAACACGCATCTGTTTATTCAGGTCAACAGATTCTGCGCGGATCTGTGAGCACTGATATAGCCGGTACCAGCTCATCCGCATTGTTCTGCTGTCTGGAGGTGTCAGAGGGGCTGCAGTTTTTATGGGGGTTCGGATGGAACTGGGCCATCCGGACTCCTGGTTTTTAATAAAAGATGAACTGATGCGGTTTAAAAGCTGTTTGGTGTGACTGAGCTGAAGATTCTGCTCGATGCATGTTGAGGATTAAACCAGGATTTCTGCCAAAAATCCTCTTCAGATGCTCAAAATCTGATTTCATTTAAATCATCGTTTCTTAGATTTTCTGTCATTTTTCACTGAATTCATTGATTCGTTCTGATTTGCAAACATTTGATTCAAACATGAGTCCACTGCTCTGAGCTCCTGGACCAGAATTTAGGCTCCTCCATGATCCACAAACTGCTCAGTAAAAAAAAAGTGTTGAGCAGCTTTTGGTCACTGCTCTCTAAATCATCTGCATGCTTACATAAGCAGCAGATTTGGACATGCTGGAAGTTTGTGGGCTGGATGGTGAATGATGATGATGATGTGTAGGAGCAGGATGTGATGATGATGGTACCATACCTGGAGTCAGACTGACAGCACTGAGGGTTCTGAGTGGAGCCGTTTCTCCGCAGAACTATAGGTTCTGTCATCACTTCTCGACTCGGAATATATCTCTAAGTTTGTCTCTGAAGGGAAACTGGTGAGTGGAGCGGTTCTAACAGTTTTTTCTCCAAAAGATTCTAATTTTAAAAACTTAAAACCACACCATGCATAAAATCACATTCAGATTTCTTCTTAAAACATCCGTCAATTAAGCCTTAATTTAAAAGTAAAAATCTGTACAGTGTTTGGAAATGAAATATCACAATATTTCAGTGCATGATGTTTTTTTTACATCCTTAAAATGCATATAACCTTAGCATAAAAAGTAGATAAATTAGTGTTTGATAGAGAATTTCTTTGTTGTAACAATGCTTCTAAATAAATCTTATATCAGGCAGCTGATTGGCAGCACCTGGAGGTTTACAAGTCAACAACAACAACAAAATAAACTCCTTAACACAGGAAATTTGTCTCTGCTGCTCATCCCACAAATGTCTGTTTCTAATAAGCTTGTCACAATAATCAAAAACTACATTAATCACGTGATAAATCAAAACAAGGTTGATCATTTCTTTGTAGAGAAATTTTGTTTACAGACTTCATAATTATCCTTCATAATTTTTTTACTGTTTCTGTTTTGAGTGGGTTTTAATTTCCATGTTGTTGCTTTTGTTGTGTTTGTTTTTTTATTCAAGTGCATTTTATTGTTAGCAGAGCCTGAGAGTCCATTTTATTCAATTCTTTGTTTTCGGTTGTTTTGTTTATTTGTTTTGGATAATTAAAGTGTGTTTCAGTTCCAGTGTTAAATGTTCTTTAGAAATTATAGTTTATTGATCTTTGAGAGGATGTACTCGAGTTATAATACTTTTATCATTACATTTGTTTAAAGTAGACATATGATGCTTTTAAATCCTTCAGTTGGGTCTTTATAAAGAAGAACTGCAAAGCTTTGGTCTGAATTCCTTCTTATTTTAACTCAAAGCAACCCGTTTTGTTACTGTTCCTTTAAGATGCTTCAAGCCCCGCCCACCTCCTGCTTCCAGACCGGTCCACTCCGGTTTGATAAAGGGGGGGGTTGCGTTTTCTAGCTTGCAGAAATTTTTTTTTTACAATTTAATTAAAAAATGTCAGCAACAGAAGACTTGTCCAGCCTTACATGTTGGAGCCAGAGTCTGACCCAGAACCAGAGTCTGACCCAGAACCAGAGTCTGACCCAGAACCAGCGGAGAATCAAGACGAGGAATTTGTAGTTGTAAGTTCAGACCTTATCAGGTAATTCCGTCACAGATAGTTTGACGTAATATTTTAGAAACCATCTTAAAAAATAGAGAAAACTGAGCAGGCTGAAAAATCCGATCCAAACAGAAAATAAAGATATCTTTGCACCAGGAGAGAATAAATTCAACTTTTCTGCCTCCTAGAGACTCCACGTCCACAACAAAATGTATTTAACAGCTAAAAACGTGGATTTTGCAGAATATGTCCCCTTTAAAGTGGTCTCCAAATAATATTACAGTTCATCACAATAATTTCGGAGACAGTTAATCGATAAGCAAAATTTGTTATTGTGATTTACAAAACCATTTAAAAGGGAAATTAGCAGGCTTTCCAATAGAGGCGTAAAAATATATTAATACACTAAAAATATAATATAATAACTGGTTAATTAACTTTTATGCCAGCGGTTCATTCTTGTGTTGTAATTCAGGCTCTGACCACTAGTTGGCAGCAGTCAGCTGGCCGTTTGGCTCCTCCCTTTCTAAAGAGCCAGAGAGTGTAACGCTAGCTCAAACATTAGCATTGTGAGTAATCATATAAAACATAATGAGGTTTTTTTTAATTCAGATTTTTGGAGAAAAAACTGAGATATTTTGCAATATATTGTGATATATTGTATCATAACACCCAATTCTTGCCAACACAGCCCTACTTTCCAGTGATATTTTGAGTCTTTCAGGAATGAGGAGAAACAAACATGTTGACGTTTCTGTTTAGAGCAAAAATATTCAGGTTGTGCCCTGAAGTTTCCACCTGTCAGTTTACAGAATCAAATGTGGGGAAAAGTTTATGAACTGTTGAGAAATACCAAAAAGTAGAGTCTGTGTTTAGATTTTTAGAGGAGTTTGGACTCTTACGGTTTTGTTTTTGACCTTTTCAAATGACCCGGGTCCACACTTGAACACGTGCCGGTGTCTCTGCGGTGGAATTATCTCGCGCTCAGCCCTCAAACTGTCCAGAGTTTATGGCTTGTGTCAAGAAAGCAGCTGTAAAATGTGTGACGAGACAAAACGGTCCGGGTGGAGCTGGTCCCTGAGCGGTTGTAATCTTCACGCAGCGATGGAGCTGAGTTTTTTTTCTTCTGTCATAAATAATCTGTTGGATTTAAGTAAAAAAAAACAAAGTTCAGTAACCGCCATGAGAGTAACGAGGATTCTAATTAAACCCAATCCACTCATTGATTTCCTGTTTGTCCTTCTGTCACACAATATAGAAAGGTTTTCTTTTTTAATTCCGTCTGTCTGCTTTCATCACGGTGAAGTTATCTTATTACAAAAACAGAGAACATGTGCAGCCCTGCCTCCTCCTCTTCCTCTTCCTCCTGGATTCAGTTTCAGGGATGTTGAAACCTTTTTGTTGAAACCTTTTCCACTCATCCATTATGAAGGATCATTTCCCCCCTTTACTCGATTTAATTTTAGCTCAGATGGTTGCTGTAGTGGTGCTGATGCCGTCAGTCCCGACCCGTGCAGTGATTCTCGCTCGCAGCTAAAGTATTTTGGTGAAGATGAAGAGGAGCGGAGAGACTTTTTAAAAATTTACTGTCACGTGTAAACTAAAAAAAATACATTGTTTTTTTAGAATAAGACTTATTTCTGGGATAATCTGAGCTGATAAAACGGTGGACGTTTTGATGTAGAGTTAATGAAATATTAAAGATGAGGTCGCCATGGCAACCACACACCTTTGTGTCCGATACGATGAGCTGAATGGAGCCTTCCGTTTTACAAAACTCAGAAGCTCTCCGGGCTCCTTGGTATTATTTTTTAACAAACTGACTCCTCGTGATTTTAAAACAAGAGCAATTCTAGTGGTTTTTCCTGCTTTAAATTAAATTTGTCTTATTTTTTGGGGGGTTCGGATAGAAATGAAACAGTTCAGTTGATGAATTATTTGCAGGAACGCTGGGATCTCTCTTCCACTCTGCGTCTCCTAACGCTGCCAGCGAATGTCTGCAGCAGACGTTTATCTTGGATCTCTAATTAGCTAACTTACTCTAGTGTGAAAATATGACTAATGTTATTGTGGAGCTCAGGCGGCCGCAAGCTGGGCTGCAAACCTTCCCTCACTGCTGCTGTTAATTGGTTTCTGGGATTAGTTAAGTTCTCAAACTGCTTCATGCACTTTTTAGAATCCACATTTTGTAAAGATGCAGGTTGGGTTTTCATGGTTTTCGTTGGAGATCATATCCGGTCAGTTTGTTGGACAGAATCAGAACCCGTCGGGTCAAACCTGGTTCTATAGCAACATCAAAACATTTACATCCAGGAAGGTTATTCAGGTGCAGTGCACAACGGGACAGGTTTTATTTTTAACCTGTGTAGTATTTGTTCTATTTTTTCCTTTGCGTAGACCGGAGGCCTCTTCTGTCGGATCATCTTTCCGTAGGAAGACCCTCAGAGCTGGTTCCAAACCAAAGAAAGGATTTGTACAAAAGAGCATTGCATTCACCAAATAAGAAAAAATAGACTCCTGATCTCATAACTATAAGAAAATAGGATTTATATGCTTTTATTTCCTCTTATATATGAGACACATGGAAATATTGAGTTTGCCTAATGTGGATGGTGTTGTGTCTGCCGGTTTGTTCATAAATCCACCTGCACACGTAACACCAGCACTCAACCGGTAGAGGTACTTCCTGTTTCATTAACTGGCTATTTCAAAATAAGAGTCCTATTCAATACAGTCAGAACAAAACATTACAGATGGGATTAATATTCCCATGTCGACATGAAGGTTGTTCAAGTGAAAAGCCAACTCTGACCTGCTGGAAGCTGCTATTCCTGCAGGATGCTAGGGCTAAGTAGCTAATGTAAAGAGCAAACACTTCCTCCCGTTTCCTTCTCTACAACTTTATTAAGCCCTGGTGGATAAACATTACATGGCTTGTTCTGGGCACTCATTTGAGATCAGGGATCTAATTTTTTATTTATTTTTTGGTGAATGCAATGCTCTTGTAATTCAGGCTCTGACCACTAGTTGGCAGCAGTTAGCCGGCCGTTTGGCTCCTCCCTTTCTAAAGAGCCAGAGAGTGTAAGGCTAGCTCAAACATTAGCAATGTGAGTAATCCTATAAAACACACTGAGGTTTATTTTTATTTGAATTTTTGGAGAAAAAACAGAGATATTTTGTAATATATTGTGATATATTGTATCATAACACCAAATTCTTGTTCTGAGTGAGTCCTACAGGAATGAGGAGAAATAAACATGTTGACGTTTCAGATGCATTAGCTACTTAGCCATATCATCCTGCAGGAATAGCAGCTTCCAGCAGTTCAGAGTGGGCTTCTGTAGATTTGGATCATGGCTGCGTGATATTAATGTTAATTTCGGACCATCTCCTCTTTTTATTAGCAAACTGGATGGTGCTTTGCTGTGATATGTTGTCTTTTAGTTGGTTTTGTTTAGATGTTGGTGCAACAACTGATTAAATGTTGCATAAAGAGTTATAAACTGCTGCTGCTGTTAAAAGATGATTGATTGATGAGCTCCAGCATGACCCTCCACATCAAACGTATGACTTGCTATAAAAAGGACACGTTGGCTGCGTCTCCCCGGAACACGAGCGCTGGACGGTGATTGTTTGTGACATATCCTTTCAATATTCATAACGCTGTACCTTTGGATTCTTGGTTTCATCTTTGTTCTTTGACCGTTCTGCTGCGAGGGCCTGAGGGAGAGCGGTGACCGATGGAGGAACGTTTCGGCTTCGGTTCTTGTCTTCCTTTTAAACCTCAGAGTCCCTCTTGGTCTGTCGGTGGAAGGAAACAAAGGGTTTGAACTCCATGCATACATTTGCATTGAGCTTCTGTTTGTTTCCCAGACATGTGTTGACGCCTTCAGCTACACGGTGGTCCGCTCTCATGCTCGACCATTAACGATACGAACAGCTGCGATGGTAAACTCTAAATTAGACCTTTTTTTTCTTCTCATGGGAAACATCTATAAGGTCTCAGCTGATGTTATGGAAAATGTCACTATAAAAATGCTTTTTTTTTGTTTTTGTCCAGACAGACTTGTGTGGGAATTTTCCATAATCAGAGATTCACTTTTTTTTTTCTTTTTCCGTCAGTCCTGAGCAGGTCAGCAGGAAGACACGCTGACCGAAGCTTTTTCTCTCCTTTAGGCCTCTCAGAGTTCCTCTTTGCTTTGTTGCTTTTGTCAATCAGAAGATATGAAAACAAAGAGCAGCAGCAGCTAGCTGTAACACTTTTTCCTTTTTTTAGATGCAGCCTCATTTAAATCAGTCAAACTGTCCCATATTTTCTCTGCATGTTTATACAGAAGGTCCAATAAATGACCCCAAATCTCCAGACATCAGGGTCCAGTTTTCCCCTATGGCTCTTCAGGACCTCTCTGAGACTGGAGGGACCACTTCAGAGAGACTGTGAAGGATTTAGTTAGCCTTCCCTGCAAACCAGGCTTCATTCATCGCTGGATTTCTGTAAAACATTATTTGCACCGGGCCACCCTCTGCTCTGTGACAGGAAAACTGATCGGATCAGAGTTTGTTAAAGGTTTTTATTCTGAAGTACGTTTAAAATTTTTATTATTTCACTCTGAAGTTTACTATGTGAATGTTTAGTCAAAGTGTGCCACTAATGAAACACTGGTGGTAATTACTGCGGTGAATAAACTGCTGATCACATGTTGATTGACCTTCTGCAAGGATACATACACACACACACACACACACACACACCCTGCTGTAGAATGAGACAGTTATGAAGTTATAATCCAGTTTAACCGGTGCTGTTTGCAGCTGCAGAGAAGCAGCCAGGCGATCGGAACCAAAGGATGCAGATGTTCTGCTTCGACTCTGTGCACGCTCGCAGGTGGAAGAGGTGATGTCATCTCTTGTGAGAAGTTTACACGCTGAACCAGCGGAGGCAAACTTTCTGCAGATAACAGGCCGCCCACGGTTTGCACAGCTCTGAGCTCCGGTGGTCGAGGTCTCTTAGCTTTCAGCTGCAATTAGCACGATTAATGCACATCAAGTGAATTAAAGGATTTAACTTTTTCACTTATGTCTGTGTTTCCTGTTGATGTTTATGTTGTTTATCGATTGAATAGTTTTTAACCTTCCATGTAAACTGAGGTGCACTCAGCTCTGCAGGCTTTTACTGTTAGACACCTGTCAACACTAAGAAAACAGGAGGTTGCTGCTCTTCAGTCGTTATACTTCATTACATCCTCTTTATATCTTTATAACCAGGTGACAGGAGGGAAGCTTGATGACAGATTCTGGGGAGAAAAGAAAAAACCTTTTGTTTCCTGTTTTATTTTAACAAAGTCCGTTAGCTTATGTAAACCTGAACTTATTTCAACATTACCTAAAACACTTTTTATTCCCCTGTTGGACCAATCAAAGCAGAGATCACCATAAAGGCTAAAGAAGTTGTGCTTTTTAAATTAGATTAATAAGAGAAAAGATGCCCAGGCAGTGGCAGCAAGCTAACAGCGTAGGTGTTGAAATAATCAATCTGGGTTTGCTAAGACTCCTTTTGGATGCAGATCTTGACTTTCTCGATCCATCATTTGATGATCTGTTCTTAATATGGACGGTGATATAAATATTTGCACATTACTGTACCTAAAAAACACCTGCTCTTAGAATGAAAACTGTTGAAATGTAAAGAACTGATGCTCTCGTTGTGCACAAATAAACAAATAAACTCTTGTCCATCGCTGCCACCGGACACAACCTGGACCAGAAACCAACGTTTACCAAGAAACAGCTGGAGAACTCTGCAGGGTGGAGCTCTGCGTGTGTGAAATATTTTTTTGTGTCTTTGCATTCATGCGTGACGAAGCAGCTGACCTTTCCCTGGCTCTTTCTAATTTGCGGATTATGTTTTACTCTCCTTCTTTCCCTAAGCCCCGCCCCCTCGGGTGATGCTGTGATGATGGAGCCGCGCAGCGACCCGTGAAAACAAACCGGGTCCAGACCAGCCGGCACGTTTTGTAGTTCATTATTTACTGTTCCAGACACAAGAAACCGATCTGTTAGCTAAAAAAACTACAGATTATTAGAATTAGATCAGATAGCACCTGGAAAATAAAAGTTTCTTATTTTTTTCAGTCCAATCAATACTTAATGATGTAATTTTGCCTTTAATGATAGTGAGAAATTAAATAAATTTTACAAATCTTGTCTGTAACGCCCTAACGGTTAGGCTTCTTCTTTTTTAATTTAGCGTTTCTCTGATTGCCTGTGAAGATTGTAAACTACTTAGAGACCCTCTTTTCACTAACTGTGTCGTTTTAAAATTAAAAAAAAAGAGCGGAGAACTCCTTCTGTGAGCTCTAATGAGTTGTTTGTATTCCATGTAATTTCATGCGCTCGGCAGAAACTAAACGGCTTCATCTGCAGGACGAGCTGCGTCTCTGCTTAGACGAGCTCGTTTATATTCCGGTTTGTAAAAAGTGAGCTCGTGCAGGAAAATGAATGATCAGGGGAGCAACAGGTGCTGAGGCGTGTGCTCAGATTTAAAACGTGCTCATTTCAGCTGCTGCGGTTTTATTTTCCCGTCGGTTGAATTGTTGGTTTAGATGTTTTCCTTCAGATTTAATTAGATTTTCTCACATTAAAGGGGTGACCTAGTTATACTTGTTTATCAAAACCTGATTTATTTCATTTCTGATTGAGATGAGACTCAACCCTTTATGTCACATTTGTCTTTTTTATAATGTTTTCTGTGCATGAAAGCAAAAAGTGTGGTTTCTATCAGTTGGTGTAGCGATGCTGCCTGAGTAAACTCATTAGGAGCCAGTATACTTTGTAAAATTCAGTTCTTCCTGAGGCAAGTGTTCCTGTTTGAATCTTTACTCATCTGTTATGCAGCAGCTTTGAAATCCCTGGTGGCCTCCAGCTTTACTCCAACCAGCTGACAGGTGGAAACCCGCAGCCTGTGGCGGCGGTCACGTTTCAGGTGGTGGAGAATCACAGGCTTCAGTCGCTCTGCAGCTGAATTAACGTGTTTCAACAGATGAAGACGGCCTTAATGTGGGAGTGTCTTCAGCTGTTTTGTTCTCCGTTTGTTTCAGAACAGAAACATTATCTGAATCCAACATGGCCGACAGGAAGCCGGGAAGCTTCGGGTGGAGCTGGATGCTGGCGCTCGTTCTTTTTTGTAATCTAACAACGGTAAATAAAACAAAAATCACACATGGCAATCGAATGGTTTCAGTTTTTTTTAAAGTGATCAACGATTTTTTGTAACATTAGATTTTATTTGATAAACATTTATTTTAACTGCAAAATAAAGACTGTAAAAATACTGCAGGCTGTTTAGTTTTTATAATTTTTGAACTAAATTAAAAAATATATATATTACACAAACGGAGCCATTTCATTTACACACAAAATATGTCGGGTAAATGATGACGTCGACTAGGTCATCGGTGCGAGGCTGTGAGCTTTATCCACCCTGAAGGTTAATTTTGGACAATATCTGACGATTAGATCTTTTAAATGAAACCAGAGAGGAGAATGTAAAAATAACTCAGCCTGCAGCTGAAAATGTGGATGGAGAACCTCAGTTTAGCTTGTTAGCTTTGATGCTAGAGTTGAGCTAATACCCATATAAAGAAATTAAGCAACGGTGCTATCGCTAAAGCTAACAGGCGTTGAGGTTTTTCTTCCATAAAGCAGCTCCTCCATCCACAGTTATTTCTACATTCTCCTCTCTAATCGTCAGATATTGTCCAAAATGAACCTTCAGGGTGGATAAAGCTCACAGCCTCGCACCGATGACCTAGTCGACGTCATCATTTACCCAGTATGCTTTGCATGTAAATAAAATGGCTCCTTCCGTGTTACAATATATTTTAAAACATTTACTAAACTAAACAGCCTGCAGTATTTTTACAGACTACATTTTGCAGTTAAAATATGTTTATCAAATAAAGTTTAATATTACAAAAAACCGTGGATCATTTTAAATAACCTGTTTCTTATTTTCTGCCTCCTGATCTCCTTGCAGTGTCCAGTGAAGGCCAGCATGGGCACTAACAGCAGCCAGCAGGAGAATGCTGACCCCAACGATGCAGGAATCAGCAAGTACAAGATCGTCACGGCTCAGTTTGAGTGCTACCAGAAGATAATGAAGGACAACACACAGAGCAGAGAAGGTAGAGTTGACCCGGGGGGGTTAGATGGGAGATGATGTTCCTCGTTGTAAATCTGACTCTGGTTGCAGAGGTCATGTGTAACCGTACCTGGGACGGCTGGTTGTGTTGGGACGACACTAAAGCCGGACTCGTCTCAGAGCAGCACTGCCCAGACTACTACATGGATTTTGACCCTTCAGGTGAGAAACAACAGTTTGAATACTCAGTTAAACTCAGATAAAGGAACTAAACGTATAAATCACTGATGAAATGAGTAATAAACAAGTTTGTAAATAGTTTTCTGAAATGTGTTGCTACAGGAAGTTTTCCACCAACGTAGAAGTTGTGCAATCCCAGTTTGTGATCCCATGTTTTTGTCTTCCAGAAATCGTCACAAAGATTTGCACGGCCAGCGGTCAGTGGTTCCTGCATCCGGAGAGCAACAGGATGTGGACCAACTACAGCCGCTGCAACGCGTACACGTCAGAGGGCAGAATGGTGGGTCACCGTACCAGCCGGACACCAATCCTCGCCCAGACCCCCTAAAATCTAAAATCTGCCTCTTGTTTTCTATCCAGACCGCCATGAATCTTTTCTACTTGGCTCTCATAGGACACGGCCTGTCGCTCATGTCGCTCTTAGTCTCCCTCGCTATATTCTTCCACTTTAAGTGAGTCCCTCGCTTTGTTTTCATCTGCGTTACCAGCAGCGTGAAGAAAAACAAAATTTGTTTTTTGTTTTTTTTTTTTGCAGAAGTTTGAGTTGCCAGAGGATCACCCTGCACAAAAACCTCTTCCTGTCGTTCGTCCTGAACTCTGTGATCACCATCATCTGGCTGACTGCGGTGGCCAAGAACCAGGAGCTGGTGCAGAGGAACCCCGTGAGTTTATTCCACCTCGTCTGGATTATTACGCTTTTACTCCTCGTGTTGAGTTCAGAAGTAAACGTATTCTTCGTGGTCACGTTTCTCTCCCGACAGACGAGCTGTAAAGTGTCCCAGTTTATCCACCTGTACCTGTTCGGCTGTAATTACTTCTGGATGCTGTGTGAGGGGATCTACCTGCACACGCTCATCGTGGTGGCTGTGTTTGCTGAGAAGCAACACTTGATGTGGTATTATCTGCTGGGCTGGGGTAGGTGGCAGATACTGAAAAAGTAAAAAAAACAAACAATCACAGTTATTGAGGCTTATCGAGTTTTTATTTTTAGGCTTTCCTCTCATCCCTGCTTCCTTACACGCCATCGCTCGGAGTTACTACTACAATGACAAGTAAGTAGAGGAGGTTTGTTATAAACTGTGTGGACCGGACTGTTGCAATAACATCACTGTAACAAATCACGAGGGCTACGATGTGCTGAAATTGTTGCATAATTGTATTTTTTCCCCTGCAGCTGCTGGATTAGCGCCAAGACGTCGCTGCTCTACATCATCCACGGCCCCATATGTGCTGCTCTGTTGGTACGAGCTCGCTGCTTTAGCTGCAACAGATTGAATTCACTCGACTCGAACAACCGATCTGTTCCACGTCTCTCTTGTTTTTATTGCACAACAAGAAGAGTAATCTGCGCTTGGCCTCTTCGGAGCGCTCGCTGTGGGGGGGCCCACTGGCAGGACACAGTTTCGTAGCGTGTTTGATTGTGTTTGTTTTGTGAAATTGATTAATCTAGTCTTTGGGGGATCCGCCCGGGGGTTCGGGTCGGTGTTGTTTTCTAGAAATTCACCTAATCAGCAACGGGGGGAGGACTGGTCCCAGAAGTCTGCAAACATTTGATTTGAAGATAAACTTTATTTGGGTTGTTTAGGTTTCCTGAAGCGTGTCTCATGGATCTGTAGAAAAATAATCACAATAGAAGCTTTGGACTTTTTTCAGCTTGTTTGATATTTAAACAAAAACAACTTGTAATTGGAGGTGGTCTTATTTAAACCTCTGACATCTGGAGCCTGGTGGTCTCTTTGACCTGGCACTAACAGGAGTTTCTTTATGCTCCTCCAGTTGTGATCAGGTTGCTCCTTAAAAACAACTGCAACTATTTTACATACTCATTGTTGAAGCAGTTAGTTACACAAAAAGAAAAAAAAAAGGTCACATCCATAAATCAAAGCCAGCGGCAAAACATCTGGAGCTTTGTTTAACTTTTCCAGCTGCTGACGGATTCACCCACAACTGAAAAGGGGATTCCACATTTTTGATTTGCATGGGAGAGACAGTTTGTCTCTCACAAAAATAAAAAATAAATAAAACAAAACAAAAGGAAATAAGCAGCATTTTGCCAAAGAACAAACACAAAAAGCAGATCAAATTGCCTGACTACAGTAACTGTAGACATGTTCTGACGTAAAAGTGCAGAGATTTAAAATCAAACAAATCTTTAGACGACAAAACCAACAATTTTTAGGGGATGGACTTTAAAGGGGGAGGGGGGTATTATGCAAACTTTATTAAGCTGTATATCATGTTAGAATATCCCTCATTAAAAACATACCCAGTGTTGCTTTGACTCATTCATGCATCCTTGAACCTCATGTGGTAGCCATGTGAAGCTGCCTAAACGCTTACTGGTACAAAGCTCCTCCCATTTACACAAAGCCCTGCCCCTTTTTTTAAAAAGCTCCTCCTTGGAGCTCAGTCTGCCCTACAGAGCACCCCTTCCCCAAAGGATTGTTGTTTAGATGTGCTGAAGTGGGAGTGTCAGAAACGGTAGGGGGTTCTTAAAGGGAGAGGCCAATGTCAAGTTGTTTAGATAGATCATGATGTAAAATCAAAGCCACTGTATAGTGGTTTAGATTTGAAGTATGAGTACAGAAGCCCCTCCCCCCCTTTAATACTCCTCTTTTTCCTCACAAATGTATGATTTATGTACTAATGCCAGAATAAAAGGCTGATTTCCTGTGTTCCTTCCTCTTCAGGTGAATCTGTTCTTCCTGCTGAACATCGTGCGAGTCCTCATCACCAAGCTGAAGGTGACCCATCAGACTGAGTCCAGTCTCTACATGAAGGCGGTGCGAGCCACTCTCATCCTGGTGCCGCTCCTGGGAATTCAGTACGTCCTGCTACCCTACAAACCCGAGGGACGGGTCTCTTCTGAAATCTACGACTACATCATGCACATACTGATGCATTACCAAGTGAGTCATTCCGTACAAACAGTGTAATGATATTTTTTAAGGTTACTTCCTGTTTTCTCCTCTGCTGTGTTCCTGTGACTCTGTGTAAATGAAGCTCCACACGACTATCTACGTTTCCTTTTGGGTAAAAACCAAAGATTCTTAAGATTCTTGGAAGCCCCTGAGGAGAGTTTGTGTATTCAAGGGAAGGAAGGCAATGAAGGGGGCTGAAATTAGTTGAATGAGATGTTATCTTATAGTCCTGAGAAAAATTAATTGAGCAACAGGCTGAATTATATCATTACAGCTGATTTTATCTGTTTCTGCTTTCAGAGCTCAGATGTTGTCTTGTTAGAAACATAGCTCTAATTTATCTCTTTTTTTCATTCCAGGGCCTGCTTGTGGCAACCATCTTCTGCTTTTTTAATGGAGAAGTAAGTTGGGGTCGTAAAGTTTGGCTTTATTTTGAAAAGCTGCATGCACACTGACAGACTTCCTCTTAGAGTAGCTTAGATTTAATACAAAAAACATCCTCTGCTTGTTACCTTCAGTCTGCTGTCTACTGACGGTAAGATGCTAACTCAGAGTATAACTATGGAAGGGGCCACAAGTTGTATTGACGCTACAAGAGGGACAAAGTGTTTGTTTATTAAACCAACATGCAGCACAGCAGTAACAACATATTTTAGCTCAAATGCATGAATAATGGTTGTTCTAAATATGAATAAAAAACATTTGAAGCAAACAAAACACAAACACTTTCATTAGCGAGCTGACGTACAACGACTGAAGACAGATTTCTCAAATTAGGTGAAACTATCCGCCAGAGGAATAAGACAGTTGCAGTTGAAATAAGGAAAATATACAGGGTAGCAAGATTAATATTTAATACATTCTGCTTTTGTTTAACCTTTCAATCTCTAAAAAAGATCTAATTACCTTTTGGCTGATATAGGATTGAAAGACTTGGTTAGATGGACATTTTTTTGCAGTGTAACACCCCCAAAAAATCTTTATATATATTTATTTATATATATATAATAAATAATAAATTAATTACCTTTATTGTGTGTAAATACATATTAAAAAATATAAAAGAAGAATAGAACAATAATACAGAATAAAAACCAGATCTAAAAGCTGTTTTGAGTTCGTTTTACAGTTAAAAAAAAAAAGTGGGGTGGGGCCTCATTTGCGGGCCAGACGGAAGTCATGTGGTCCGCGGGCCACCAGTTGCCATCTCTGTCTTATGGTATGGCGCCGTCTGTCTGTGGACCGAGCTCTAAACTGATAACTCTTTAACACACAGCTGGATCTCGGGGTCAAAGGTCAGATTCATCTCACCTGTGTTCTAGCTTATATCTAACAAACAAATACCAACCTCCACCTGTCCATCCATGAGACAGTCCACAGCAGGTCGTCCACTCCACTAATGTTTAGGATAAAAAGTGTCTGACGGTGGCTTCAACTTCCTGTCTCTAGTTTTTAAATCAAATTATTCCAAGTATTCTCTGTTTTGTTAACATCAGAATGTTTTTTTTTCTCTGGTTAGGTCCAAGCGGTCCTGAGGCGGCACTGGAACCAGTATAATATCCAGTTTGGCAACAGCATAGGGAACCACTCGGACGCCATGCGCTCGGCCTCCTACACCGCCTCCTCCTTCACGGAGGTGCAGGGCTGCTACAGCATCGACGGCCACTCGGAACACATGAACGGGAAGAGCTTCCACGACGCGGACCCCTCCATCTTGAAATCAGACAGCCCCTTCGCCTGACGTCAGCGCTCTCTAACGCCGGACTAAAGGAAACGCTCGCCTCTGTCTCGTTAACAGAACAGGTGGGCTCGCTCGCTGCGGCGGTGACGCTGCCCCTGGACCCGATCGGATAACCCCAAACCTCTCTGCCTGACACGTTTTCAAACTTTCAAGTTTCTCCTCTT
Source organism: Cynodonichthys magdalenae (assembly GCA_031762555.1). Classification (NCBI taxonomy): domain Eukaryota; kingdom Metazoa; phylum Chordata; class Actinopteri; order Cyprinodontiformes; family Rivulidae; genus Cynodonichthys; species Cynodonichthys magdalenae. Next base: position 4,565,032 of record JARVJO010000061.1, read on the forward strand.
TGGCCTTACGCTTCGCACGAAGGGCCTTCTGGTTACACTGTAAAACCTTTTGACACGATTAGTGCCAAAAAAAAAGTTCTATCCTTACTTTATATTCTCAACAATAAATCATGTAGATCATAATATATTAAAGCTGCAGTATATTTCATGTAATTTATCTCAACATATAACAAATAACACCAGACAATATTTATTAAAACTGATACGTCTTCTGAAAATCAAACAAACAAGGAGGAGAGAGCATTTTTACTTTGTTTTCTGTTTCTACACGTGTTTAATGCAGATGAATCACACGGTCGTTTCTGAAGACAAGCTTTTTGGATGAACCCTTTAAAGCAGAAATCACAGAAAAACTCAACACACCAGTATGTTCTTACTACAAAAGAATGTAAAAGATAGATCTGAAACACGAGAGTCACATTCCCTAAAACTGCCTTGGTTCTTCTTAACTGTGCAGCCTGAAACCAGCAGGACTTCAGCTCCCGCTGACAGGATCTCTTGTTTTTATAATGCAGACTAAGAGTGTTTTAGGACATGGAGTTAAGAGTTTTGTAACATTTTATTTGTATTTTTTTTTTGCACAAGCTGTGATGATACTCCCACAGTGTTTTACGTTTGTTCACTGCCGAGCTGAATTCTTGTTCATTCAAAGAAAAAAAAACTTGCAGCCAAAAAAATCAACCGCACACAATAATTTATTTAAAAAAATTGTTTTTTTTAATTTAAGACCACCAAAACTTTGCTTTTCTTTTTATTTAGCTACTATAGCAGATTATTTCTCTCATTTTTTGTCTTAAATAGTTAAAACACTTTGAAGTGAGGTTCTGTGGACATGTTAGTATCAGTAAGTATCTTACCTGCTGCAGCTCTTTGAATGAACTCGGCTTGGAGAAATAAACACGAGTTTGACAAGCTAAAGGCTAGTTTTGGTAAATAATGCTAACGTTATTTACATTAAAGCATCTGTTCTGTTCATTCTGAAAATAAGTAAAAAATTATCAGCCAAAACTAAATTAACTCTTAAAAAGATATAAATTTTAGTTTTATTGCTTTCAGTTTTTGCTTGTTTTTAATTTCAGCCAAAAATGCATTTTATTCCAGGTATTCTTGACAAGCTGGGCTAAAAAAAAGTTGTTTTCTTGATGATTTTGTCTTTTTTTCAATCCAAACGTGTTATCCTTCAGCTCGTTCACCATTTTTTGAACCTTTTTTTCCCTCATCTTATCTAAAACCTTGGGACAATCAGCTGATGTAAATATTGCCGTTCTCACGACAGAGCAGCTGAACACGTGAGAGGATGAGTGCATGACCGAGGAGCAGGAACTCTCCGCACGCTGCCGACCTGTCATCGTCTGTCGCCTTTTCATTGCTCGGCGAGCAGCGACGGCTGTTTGTTTGTTTAATGCGATTGTGATGACTGGATTTGACACGAAGCAGGAAGTGTTTCTTTTCTGAGGAAACATTAAGTCTTGAGTTTATTTCAATGTGGAGCTCCAGCAGCAGAATCTAATCCTGTCGTTTTCACTACAGTTTGATTAAAGACCGAACTGTAACGTTTTGCTTTCACTCCTGTGTATCTTTCAGTCTTTGCATATTTAAATGTTTTCGACTCTTCAGAGGGTCTGTGAAGTGCTCTGTGTTCAAATGTTGTACAAACCATTGAGGACGATGTCTGTAGATCTCATTTCTGCTGTTACTGTACTGGAACACGTCTGAATGTTAAACTTTTATTCTCTGGATGTGAAAAACACACATATATATATAATTACATGTCTTTTATATCATGTAAATGAATTAGACAATGTTGCTATCTTGTGTGTATCTGCATACTAATACATTATAGCACAGCACAAGCCTTTTGCTGGTTTTATTTCTGTCTGGACGTCTGCAAATTTTCATCTTTTGTGGCATTTTACTAAAAAACAATAATAATTTAATTTAATTTGTTATATTTTATTGATTTAGCAACTCTGCTACGTGCCAAACTTTCAACATAAGCCAGCTTTTCTAAGCTAAAAAACAGCCAGACTCTTATTTCAAAAAGGTTTCTGTTAGTTGTTTTGGATTTTAAAGTACCCGTGACATCAAATTTAAGTAATAAATGCAAAGGCATTTTTGGAAAGACAACATTTAGAACATATTTCAAAAGAAGTTTCAAGCCGCTGAGATGAACAGCTGTTGAGATATTTGCACGTGAAGTAACAGGAAGTGATGTCAAAGGGGAATGGCTGCATGGAAACAGAGTTATTAAAATAGCTAACAACGCAGACTGTAGAGTAGAATTGGATGTTTCTTTAAATTATTGTGAGTCACTATCAGTGGGAGATGAAGTAGAGTCAGAGTTCAAATAATGTTTCAATATTTATAATCAATAATTCTTAAAGAGTTCCCCTTTGATGTCACTTCCTGTTTCACTTTTGCTGAGTCAAAATCAAAACATATGACAGTTATGTGACAAAATGGGTAAAATTGTTTGTATTATGCCAAGTTTTCTTTCACTTTTTGTATTTGAAGATGGCACATTCACTTTAAGCTCTGCTTTTTCAGCTTTTACGCTCTAAAAACTGGAGACGATCCTTTGACCTGGCTGCGAGGCACAGCTGGAACCTCTGCCGTGCCGCCCTCTGCTCATTGGGACTTGAGAGTTAAACACACGTGTTTCTGCTTAAACGTTACACAACGTTTAGAAAACGCTACACATTTTGGGGTGACAGCGTTTCTTGTTAACCACACATCAGATGATTCATTAAGCGGACTTTCCCTTTAACGATATTTCAAACGTGGGAAAATGTGCCTGATCTAGATTTTCTGGTGAGACCGGGCTCCAGCCCAAACAAGCAGATCCATGTTGCAGTTTTCTTTCAATTTGTTACCACTAAATGTTTAAAAGTCCTCCCCAGTTTAATGTAGCAGTAAATCCAGCGGAGTGACGGAGCTCTGGAGCTGATCTGACACCTCTGTGGCTCCACAGCAGACTTAATACGAAACATGTGACACTTTGGCTAAGAGTCTCCACAATAACTGTCAGGAGGCACAAACAAGATCTTTCCTTCTTCCTCAAATCCTTTTTGTTCAATTATGAACCGAAATGACGACAGCAAACTTCATTCTGACATGTTTGAAGAGCAGAGTTTGTTATCGTGCTCAAACAATGAAACCTGGTGAAAAACACCCGAATTAACTTTATTTCATTTTAGATTGTTTTAAAAACGATTCTGCGAGCTTTATTCTGCAGATCTGAGCATCAACTCCATCCATGGATCTCCCTGAAATGATTTTATTACTCTTTGATGATTTATTTGCTCTATTGAAGCCATAAACAAACTACTGACCTCCTTTTTTCTTCCGTACGTTTTATTCCCCCCGAATGTATATATTAAAATGTTCAGCTCCTTCAGGACATTTTAGCTGTGACTTTTCATATTTATTTAGCTTTTTCTGCTGTTTTTTTCTCTTTGAAAAAAAGAACAAGTTGAAAATGTTCATAAATCTTTACTGAACCTTTTACATTTTGTTCTGGTTCTGCTTTTTTTAATATATGTTTTTTCCGCTAATATAAGCTTAATGCTTCTCTCAGCTGTTTTCTGCTGATTTCAGCTGTTTTCTGTTTTAGCAACTTTTTAGCCAATTTCTGCTAATTTGAGCTTTTTCAGCTAAAATCACATTTTGGTAATAATTTCAGCTTCTACTGCTTAATTAAGTTTCTTTTTGCAAATTAAAGCTTTTTCAGCTACTTCTTAGCTTTTCTTAGGCTAGTTTCAGCTTTTTTAGCTTTTTCAAAACAAATTACATGTTTTATTTATTTATTTCGTTGTTTAAACTTTTTTTGTTTTTGCTACCTTGAAAATTTTACCTCTCATTTCTGTTAATTTTAACTTTGAGCTCTTTTTCTTGCGGTTTTAGATTTTTTTCATCCTTTTTTGCCCTCTTTCTACTGACTTTTCACATTTGTTGTCCTACTTTTAGTAAAAGTCAACTGTTCAAATTTAACTGGCATTTTGTTATTAAAACCTTTTCTTTTGCTTCTTCAGCAACTTTTTGTAGCTTTCAGCAAAAATCTTTAAGCATTCACACTGTTTTTCTTCAGGAAATGCAATTTCTCTGGTGTGTTTTTTTTTTAACCCCACCACCGTTAACAGGATGGCACATTCTGAGCAGTATCTAATTAAATCTTTAATGTTTAGTTTGTGCACAGTTAGAATTATTCCTGATTCATGTGATTAACTTGTTTTCCAGCTTTGTAAACTAAAGCTATCTTTTAATATAGACACTCTCTCTCTCTCCACAAGAATGCGTTCATAATGTTGTCTGGAAGCTGCTCTCTAATGAGTTCAAAAGTTCATCCAGCACCGTCTGACTGTACGACACAGACATTAACCCAGCATTAACTCTTTATTTTTTCACGCTCTGCTTTTAAAAACAACCAGAGAAGACGTGCACGTTTCTTCAGCACAAATACAAAAGTCTTCTCAGATACATTCCTGCAGCTCAGTAAAAACAGGCTTTTTGTCTTCTTATTTTTTTTTCTTTGTATGTGACCTGAATAAGCAAGTCGACCCACCTCTGGATGGTAAATAATGATGAGAGACCGCTTTAGGGTGTTGCCACCTGCACTTAGCCTCAAACACAGAGAGGAGAAAACAGAAATGTACTGTTCTCACACTCACACCATCATAGAAACTAGATTATTTCATTCTTTGGGGTTTGAGCAACATTCATTTGCAACATGATTAAAACCAAGCAGACGTTTTAGTCTGTAAACCTAACATTATAAAAAAAGTGTTGAAATGCTGCCTTTTTGTTACACACAATCAAAACTAGATACTGCATAGTGATAACATGTATAACCCAATGCACCAGAACTCACCAGAACAGATTTATTGTTTTGGGTGGGGGTCCATAGGGGGGGGATCATTGGTAAACAACAGAAACAGATAAACAACAAAACAATATTAAGCTCTTATGTTGAATAATTTTTGAGTTCGAAGCATTTTTGTATGTCCAGACACCCCCTTTTAAGATGGAGCCCCCTCCTCAAATATGGGGTCTATTGTAAAACTGTTGGCTGGTGCAGTGTAGGTTGAACACATCCATCCATCCATCCGTCAATTTTCTTCCCCTTATCCGGGGTCAGGTCTCGGGGGCAGCAGCCTAAGCAGAGAGACCCAGACTTCCCTCTCCCCAGCCACTTGGACC
>JARVJO010000061.1:4579907-4607409 GCA_031762555.1 Cynodonichthys magdalenae
TCTTTTGTTTTAAGCATCATACTGCTGGATAGTCCGGTACAGCCTTCGGTACTTTTCCTTCGAGTTTGCTGTAGTCCATTATCATTGTTGTGTCGCAAATAAAACTAAACAAGATTTACACATTTAATTACGATGCTGCCCACCCACACCGAGGCTGCTCTATGCTAAGCTCAAACAGGGCCGGGGTAGAGTTAGGTCAGGCTGATAGCAGCAGCGCCCTCTGCTGGATGAAGTCAAAACTACACTGAAATAATGTTTACAATTAATTGAATGGAAGGAATTTTAATCTAATAAACCATTATTCGACAATTAATCGTAAGTCGATTAATTGTTTGCATCCCTAGTCTGAATTGAACTCCCATTAATGCTGCGTTCACACTGTATGCAGGAACTTCTAATTCTCTAGATGAATGGACATCAAAACGATCGTCTGAACAGATTATTAATGAACTTTTCAAACTTTGACTTTTTTATTCATTAATGTTTAAATGAATTCAGCACCACTGAACTGGTTTCAGCAGAACATTCCGAGACAACGACCCACACATCGGTACCTGTCGATGAAGTTGGTGGTCATGAAAACTATTCTGGCCTCAGATGAAGCCACTCCATCCAGCGAGTTGAGAAGTCCGCTGAAGGTCAGCCTCCCCATCCCCTGATAGGCCAGTGGGTCTGATGAGCAGAAAAACAAACAGCTCAGTTCAGGGCTCTTTGTAGCTCTGACCAAAATTAAAACCCTGGCTCAATTATTCTAAAATTCACCCTCAAAACCAGAAAAAAGAAACTGCAACTTTACAAATGTTCTCAAAACGGTTTGAGAGGACACATTAAAAATAAAAACCAATCCAGCTGTCGGAGCAAAGCGACTCACTCTCGGTGGGAAGCAGCTCTCGGCTCACGAAGGCGGCGTCCACGTCCTCCAGCAGGACGATGCTCTGCTGCGGAGCGACGCTCAGGAGGTGGTTCAGACGGTCGTCTGAGAGCGTCCGGTCGCTCAGGCTCAGCAGGCAGATGCTGTAGCCTAAATCGCCGGCCAGCGCCGTGCTGAAACACACACAACCCCAGAACGGCTCCTGAGGTTTCAGCCAAACACAACAGGAGGAATGAGACGTGAAAACTGACAGCGCACTCACATAAAGCTGCTCTTTCCACAGCCGGGGGGGCCGTACAGCAGATACCCTCGTCTGTAGGGAATCCCTGCATCCAAAGAAAAACACTTTAACTCAAACTCAAGGCAAAAATTACTACAGTCTCAAAATCAACCCTGTGTTTAACAAACTGGTGGAAACAATCAGCAGTTTGCATTTTAATCAACTCTTTATTTTAAGGACATCTGACATCATCGCTGTTAAGTTTTACCTCGGTCTGTGTACCACTTGGGGTTTCCGATGAAGTCCTTCACGTCATCTACGATCTTTTCTGCCACGCCGGCCTCGAGCACTACAGAGCTCAGGGGCCTGCGTCGCCGTGGAAACCCAAATGGCCTCCATTCTGCGCCCATGGCCGTGTACATCACCGTTCTCCCTTCCTCCTGCTTCAGGGCGAGCTCCCTCGCTGCAAAACAAAATTTACAGAATGTATGGACACGAATCCGGATGAAAAGCATGCATAACTTTATTTGATATTGAAGTTTAACACTTCTACTAAAATTAGTCTGTTGGGTCTTAAACTTTTGTAGCATGTTTTAGTCAAACAGCCTCATGTTTGGCTCTAGAATCATGTGGTCTGACTCATTGACTGCAGAGCCTCAAACGAGCCAAACCATTAACCCTCCGCCACCGTGCTTGACAGTTGGAGCCCTGCTTTTGCATTTTGACTTAGTTTGTTAAATACTCACACACCTTCTTGTAAGATATTAAAGAAGATTTGTCTGTCCCTGCCCAGCGCAGTGAAGGTGACAGACTCCCACGGAGTTCCGGTGTGAAGATCAACCATCTGCTTCTCTCTGGTCCGCTCCACTCTGATCCACTTCCTCCCATACCTGAAGACCACATGGGACCACTGTGACACAAGTTCTGCTTTTAATACAGAGAGAAAACCAACTGAATGTTAGTATCCAGATTTAAAAAAGAGGTTGTTAAGATTTTTCCTGACCAGATGATGTGGTTCCCGGGGCTCGGGTGGAAGTCGAACTGTGTGTGAACCCGTCCACTCTCGTGAGCCTGGTAGGAGGTCTCCACGCTCAGATGCTGAGTGTGCCTCGCGTGCTTCGTGATCCAGCTCAGCAGCCAGGTGTAGCTCTTATCCCTGCTTGGAACCTCCAGGGTGATCATGTAGTTCCTACGGAAGAAGATCATCCCCACCTGGGCTCCCTTTCTGGCCACGGCCAGCGCAGTCCCGACCCCAACTAGTCCAAACCCAGCGCCAAAGTAAGGGTTGTCCTTCAGGCTGTCCAGAAAGTCCGACAGCGGCATGATCCTGATTTCTACGGCCTTCCCGTAAAATTAATACTTTTATAATTGTAATTCTTGAAGAAGAAAATAAATCATATTAAAGTCTGTTTCAAAATATAATTATAACAATTTAGTATAGAGAAATTCTCGTGTGTGACGAATGAATGCAGAAAAGTCGAACGCCTCACATCCTGTGTGTCAAGAAAAACATTCCGACTACAATGATCACGATTATTTTTCCTAGCTTCCTTAGCTTTTACTAATCGTCAATAAAAATAGTTAATCGGTGAATATAATAGGAAAGAAAATGCCTGATGTCATTTAGGTGAAAACATGAACAGTTTGAGTGGTGAGAGGGCGTCATTTACCCAATGCGGAACAGATACACAGCAACAACTGACAGGAAGTAGATTAGGAGGAAACCGGAAGCGTCACAAGCAAACTAACGCTAGCCAACATAGCGTAAATATTGGTGTACTGTAACCACTTTATGTTAAAAGCAAAAGGAAATACAGTTTGGTTACAGTAACTTAATGGAAATGAGTGATTCGCCTCTGACAGATACAGTAAATATTAATTTATTAACCAGACAGGGCAACTAGACCAAAAGGAATTGATCTATTGTTTGTCAGGTAGAAAAAGGGTGAAAACTAGGGCAGTAGGTCCACCTGGCAGTTCTGCTTTTTATGTGAGTACTGTAGTATTTTATAGTTGTGGTAGCTGCTTGAATGTCTATTTAAATATTATTACTTCTGTTAATAATTCTTAAACATTTTTATGTATCAAGCTATCTACTTTTTAATGCATTGAAAAAAATCTTCAGCTACACATGTATGTGTAGCAGAATTTGTTTGGGATTTTTTTTACTGTATGTTTTTCAGAGAATGACATTGAAGCAAGGAAACAATCTAAGTTGGAGATGGAGAAAGACAACTCTTCAGCACCAAATGAAGCACCACTGCCATCCAAAGGTTAACTCATTTTTCAGTATTTATACTCAAATAAATCAGTTTATCTTAAAATAGAAGTTGTTAATAGCATATATTTTAGGTATTTGTTGAAGATGTCTAATTTGTAAAGACCACTGCAATAAAATACTTTATTATTGCTTTTATAATTTACCCTCTAAAAAATTTTTTTTTACATAACAGTTTTAAAATAAAGTATTCTTGTACATTAGGGTACCTTGCTGAGGGAACAGAGAACATCTATCGCACCCACACCTGCCCCAAATGTCGCCGCTGCTTCAAGATGCACTCTCACCTGCAGGAGCACCTTCGCTTACATTTCCCCGACCCAAATCTCCAGTGTCCCACCTGCGATCGTTTCTTCACCAGCAGGAGCAAGCTACGCCTCCACCAACTCCGGGAGGCGGGTGAGAAGACCCACTGCTGTCACTTGTGTGAATATTCTGCCGTGGAGAAGAACGCAATCCGCCGCCACATCGCCAGCGTGCATCCAGACGAGGCAGAGGAAGGCAGGAACAATCAGAGCTTTATCTGTCCTACCTGCAGTCAAAGCTTTCTCCAGAGCAGAGCGCTGAAGGCTCACATGAAAACACACAACATCCTGTTAGACGACACGCCACTGACATGTTTCCAGGAGGGTTGTTCTTTCCGGAGCTCTGAGCGGAAAGACTTTATGAAACATGTCTCCAAGGAGCACGGCATCAAAGCGGTAGAGTGTCGCCACTACGCCTGCGGCGCCGTCTTTCGGTGCGAGGCGGAGATGGAGGCTCATTATCGGACTCACCTGGCCTACCACTGCTCGGACTGCGATTTCCACTGCTCCAACAAATCTGCGTTCTTGCAGCACCGGCGGCTCGGTCACCCAGGGGACGCACAGCTTCACTGTGACTTTTGCCCCTTCGTCACGTTCAACCCCGTGGAGTTTGAGCAGCACGTCGAGCACTTACACGCCAACGAGAAGATCCACCGCTGCTCCCAGTGTAGCTACGTCACTTCACATAAACGTGGTTTGAAGCGACACATGCTGATGCACACGGGTGAGGATGGACTCAGACATTCATCATCCGATCAGGGAAATGTTAAAGTTAATATTTTTGGTAATAAATATCATTTTTTGTTTTTGTTTCAGGTGAGAAGCCCCACAAGTGTAGCCTGTGTGATTTCAGGTGCCGAGACGAGTCCTACCTGTCTAAACACATGCTCACTCACTTAGAAGATAAGAACTTTATGTGTGCTGAATGTGGATATGTCACCAGATGGAAGCATTATCTCACTGTTCATATGAGGAAACACGCAGGGGATCTCAGGTATGAAACAACTCTGGGTTACATTTCCTCCCCAGTGATGATGCAGCTCCAACATGTGGTTTTGCATACTTTTAATGACTGAACCCGTTCCCTCCTCTCCCAGGTATTCGTGTGATCAATGCTCCTACCGTTGCCACCGTATGGACCAGCTGAAGAGCCACAAGCTGCGACATCAAGCCAAGTCCCTCATGTGTGAGATCTGTGCGTACGCCTGCAAGCGCAAATACGAGCTCCGCAAGCACATGTTGGCCAAACACTGTGAAGAGGAGAAGAGGCCGTCTGCGTTTAAGTGCAGCTACTGCACATACACCACCAGTTACAGACAAGCCCTTCAAAACCACGAGAACTGCAAACACACCAAGCTGAAGGAGTTTGGCTGTGCACTCTGCGACTATTCCTCCTTCAGTGGGATCAGCCTGTTTCTTCACAAGAGGAAGGTTCACGGGTACGTTCCCGGGGACAAAGCGTGGCTGGAGAACTATAAAGCAAAAGAAAAGGAGAGGAACGCAGCAGAGTTTGTGCAGGATTTTTACGTTAAACCATCAATAGACTGCGTGCAGGCTGAACAATCCACAGTAGCTCCTGACGATCACGGTTCCAACGGAGAAACTGCTGCCGCTTCACAAGCAGTCGATCCAGTTTTTGATGTCGTTTCCCAGGAAGTTGTTTTAGATAAATCTGTCAGCAGTCCTGAGCAGTACTGCACCCTCCTGTTAACCACACTAACAACTACAGACGACCAAGCCAAACCTTTACAGAACGAAGATAAAAGCTGCAAAAGCTCATCACCGTTAAACAGTTATCGGTCTGGTTCATCTACTCCTGCAGGCTCATTGGAGGAAGATAACGTAGAAACACGAGAAGGACTCTGTGAGCAAATAGACTCGGATGAACCTTTGATTAGTATGAGTCAACCTGCTAAACCCCGAGATTATTCACCAACAATCAGTTCTGCTTTCCCACCTTCACCACCTGAGACTGGTCTGAAAGCTTTGAAGAAACACGACAAGGACCAGGCAGACACCATGGTTTTAGAGGGGCGGGTGCAGATGCTTGTGGTGCCGTCAGAAGAGGTTTATCGCTGTGACAAATGCTCCTACGTGACCTGTAAGGAGGCGGCTCTCAAGTACCACTGCAGAGCTTTGTGTCAGGGCAGGGCAAAAGGACACGAGTGCCAGGCTTGTGGCGCTCACTTCAAACAGAGACGGGGGCTCGATTGCCACCTTAAAAAGAAGTGCCCCACGCTTCCACACAAAGCCAGAACGGTGGTGGGCAGTTCAAAGACTCCTCCAGCTGCAACAGAGAGTTCAGCTGCAGAATCCGAACAACTGGAGGGAGGAGCAAGTTCAGATCAACTAGAAGTTCACTCCAGTGTTTCAGAACATCCTGTCAGTAAAATTCAGACAGATAATCTTTCAAATGTGAGTAAAGCATCAAGTAAAAGACTCAGCAGTGTTTCACTGCAGAGGAATCCTCTGTATGTTAAAACTGATGGGAAATTTAAATGCAAACTCTGCAGCTTTTCATCAGTCCAGGAACTAACAGTCAAACAACATGTCCTGTCCTGCAGAGGAACTTTTGACAAAAACAACAAAACTTCTCTCAAAGTCGATGAAGATCATGTAGACAAGACTGATGAAATCCTCGTGGACGTTTCTAAGAAATGTCAAGCAGTCTGTTGTCCTAACTGTGCTTTTAAGTGCACTCAGAAAAGAACTTTAGACAATCATAAGAAGAAAGGCTGCATGAAACCGACTGAGGTCCAGTGCACGTTGTGCTCATTCGTAGCCAAATCCACCCTTTCTTTGTCTCGCCACGTACTTCGTTATCACAAGAAGGAAAAGTTGTCCAAACGCTCCGTGAAGCAAAGTTTATCCCTGCAACACAAAGATGCTCAACCTCACCGCTGTCACTACTGTCCCTTCAGCTCCACGAGGCGCCACCGCCTGGAGGAGCACGAGTCTCTGCACACGGGGATTGGTCGTCACGGCTGCGACGTGTGCAGCAAGACATTCGGCACGGTGACCAAACTGCGTCAGCATAAGCTGCGCATCCACGACAAGCAGGCCGCACGCCTGTGTCCTCTGTGCGACTTCAGGGGCTTCACTCCTGACGACGTTCGACGGCACCACCGCAGATGTCACACGGGGGAGTTGACGCGCGTCTGTACTCACTGCCGCGCTCAGTTTAGTTCAGAGATCGCTTTAAGAAACCACTGCAAACGTGCTCATCTGCTTCAAACCTGCTTTTCGTGCAAGAAATGTGACTTCACATGTAGCAGCGACGTGACGCTGAAGCACCACCAACAGAGCAGCCATCCTGAGGCCAAATGTTCAAGCTGCCAGGAAACCTTTCAGAACAAGCAAAGCCTTGAGATCCATCAGAGAACTCACCTGGCACATCAGTGTCAGCTCTGCAGCTTTGCAACCAAAACAAAGCAGCTGTTGGCTCAGCACCTGCTGAGTGAACACGAGGGCGGACCCCCAGAGAGCAAACCTCTGAACTGCAGCACGTGTCAGTTCGTTTGTCGGCATCAGCTGGTGCTGGAGCAGCACCTCCGCTCACATGGAAGCAAACGGTTGTACAAATGCACAGACTGTGAGTACACGACACAAAACAAGCAGAAGATCACCTGGCACATCCGCATTCACACCGGAGAGAAACCGTACCGCTGTGAACAGTGCAGCTACACCTGCTCAGACCCGTCAAGGTTAAAGGTAAACTTTAGTGGCTGTAATTTGGACAAAGGTGCTGAAAGATTAAAGGTTTTAACAGTAACTTCTGAATCATTTTCATCAAAGCTTCATCTGAGAGTTCACCAAGAAGAGAAGAAGTATCTCTGTCCAGAGTGTGGCTACAAATGCAAGTGGGCAACTCAGCTGAAGTACCACATGACCAAACACACAGGTATCATTTTAAAACTCATATAAGGGGCATTTTTACTTTAAACCTTAAAATCCATGCAGTTTTTTCTTTGAGTAGCTTTGATTTTAATCAGTTCAACTATTTTTCTCAAATACTTGAATGTTTGTGAAGATTTTGTTTTCATGTGTGCAACCCATAAATACATTTTTCTCACAAACATGGCACCATTTAAATAGAAATAAAGATTTTCATCATAGGGCTATTCTACTAAATCACTCTGGGGGCCGGGGTTACTTGAAGCCCACAGCTCAGAGGCCTGACATCAGGTGTATGTGGCCTTAATTTTCTTACATCGTGGGGACATTTTCCTGGAAAAGCAGCCTCGTGGGGACCAATGCCTGGTTCCCATGGGTACAGATGCAAATTACGGGTGGGGGGTTAGGTTTAAGACCAAGGTGTGAATTGAGTTTAGGTTAGATTTAGTGTCAGGTAGGTACCTGTGAGGTTAATTTTAGGGTAAATGGTCAGGGTTGGGCTATAAAATTTCCAAAAAATTAATAGAAGCCAATGCACGGTCCCCACGGGGATATACAAACCAGATGTGTGTGTGTGCGCCCATTAATGATAGGTGAAACACTGCAGCATGTAACAGAACAAGTATTATCTGTTTTTGTTAAATTTATTTTGTTGCACTGAAACATAAATTTTAAATTTACAAATGATTTTATGTATTTTTATATTAAGTTAAAAAAAATACAAATAATTGAATTAAAAAATAAAATTGGGGAGGGGGATGGAAGTCCGGCCTGCGGGCCGCCAGTTGAATAGCCCAGGTATAAGATTTATTGCTAAGAAGCATAATTACACCAGACAAATTATTAACCAAACCCTTCTTGTGCTGAGTTTCAATTTAAAAATAAAATGAAATGATTGTAATGATCTGATATTATTACCCCATCCCAAATTTTAAAGAATGTGTTGCAGCATTGAAAAATCTTTATTGTCATATGGTCTGCAGAGAAATGAAAGTCAGAGTAAATAAAATAAACTTTCCATCTTATCTTGGGATTTGTTTTGCCACATGAATCATTTGAGTGCTGCCTTGTTACCATTAAAAAAACAAAAACACAACTTGTTTATCTTCAGGGGAGAAACCATACGCCTGTGACCAGTGTGACTATCGCACTAACAGAGCCGACGCCCTCCGCGTACACCGGGACACGCAGCACTGCGACACGCGCCCTTTTATCTGCGAGAAATGCGGCAAGACCTTCAAAACGAGTTTCACGCTGAAGACCCACCAGCAGAAGCACGACGACGGACGGCCCTACGCCTGCGGGCTGTGTCAGAAATCCTTCCGCTGGCCGGCGGGGCTCAGGCATCACTACCTGTCCCACACAAAGCAGCAGCCTTTCTGCTGCCGCCACTGCTCCTACAGAGCCAAGCAGAAGTTCCAGGTGGTGAAGCATCTGCAGAGGCACCATCCGGAGGTGGCAGTGGAGCAGGGGGTGCTGAGAGACTCTGAAGGTGGGACCCTCACTTTAAAGGAGGCTCTGCGGGGAAGTCTAGATAAGATGGCAGTCATGACAGACGTGGAAGATGTTGCTGAAGAAGTTGTTACAAAAATCTGAGATCCGTTTATTTATACTTTTATTGCCTGTTAGAATAAAAGTACTGTACACCTTAAAACAAATAAACAAGCCAGGAATCTTTTATCACTGATTTTTTTTCTCATTTACATTAAACTATTCAGAAGGCTTACCACACATTAACTTATAAAAACCTAAACAAGCTTAGCTGTAGATTAACCAACAATGCAAAGCTTTTTATAATATTCATATTTGACAACTTCTTTACAATATTGTTTATAATTGTGAACCATAAACTTTTAGTATTTCTTTAAATATTTGAGCCACATGCAGGAGTTCATGTTTTCTCACTTTATCCCAGCTGTCAGCACGGTGGTGGAGGGCCGATGGTTTGTAGTCCTCCGTAGACCAAAGGATTCTAGAGTCCATCTATCCCACAGCAGAAGCTTGGACCAAACTGGGTCCAACAGGACAATGATCCCAACACAGTAGCTGATTTACAGCAGAAAACTCAAAAGTGCTGCAAAAGGTCCAGTCAGCTCCCAGAATCAATCTCAATCTTTTATTTTTATGTTCTGTCCTGTATAAGATTATATTCTGATGATTTACTTTGACTGTAAACCACTAATTATAAATTCTGTTGTTAAATACGTTCCGTTAGAAATGGCTAAAATATGATTGCTAATGTAAAACTCTGACATCAAAGGTTTGTTTGGTACTTTGGTTTGGCAGGTGTTAAAAACCATTGGTTGACTCATGCTGTTTACGGTCTTTGGTTTTTAGAGACACTGGACTTCGTGTCCTCAGTCTGGACCGCTTCATGTGAACTATGAAATACTGATGTTAACGAAAAGAGAGGAGGGAGGGATGGGTGTTCCATCTTTAGACAGCAGGTGGATGTGACGGTACCCTGGAGGGAAGACCAACAGGAAGACTTGAATCAAACACTTAAAGTTTCACTACAAGGTGCAGCATTGACGCTTCAGTTCCAGCTCACCTGCTTGGATGCACGTGAAGGGGAGCGTGAACTGTCCGAGGAAGTCGTTTTTCGATGCCTTGTCGTAGTCTTCCACCACAAAACGAACCAGTGCCAGCTCGGGCGTGTGGACCACAAAGTTCAGGGTTTCATTCCAAACTGGGTTAAAACCTGGAGGTGAAGGAGTGGCAGAGGAATGAGTTTGATTCCCATCTGTTTTATTTTTTTTTATTCTTTATTTTCACAACAAAACAGAAAAAAAAAACCATATTTCACAAAAAACGTAACGGAAAATTGCCGAAAACCCTCAAGGGGCTTAATAAGTGGCAGTCTCCATAGAAACAATAATGTTTCACAATTTAAAAAATATATATATATTATTATGTACAAAAGTACATTTCTTTATATAAAACAATTAAACTTGCATTTAAAACACAAACCATAATGAAAATTCAGACAAATTAAGAGCAAAAATTTGGCTCTCTGTTTAAACTATTCTTTGACTTTGACTAATTATGTGAGGTTTTCAGGATAAAGAATCATCTAGATTAACTCAGAGGAAATGAGTGGATCTAACTAAAATGGGACAGAAGCCCCTCCCCTTTCCCTTCAGTGTGGCATACCTTTGTTATTTTTATTATATGTTAACAAGCTCCCCAATGTTTCAGATAAACTTTCTAAAATCTTATTTGCAGATGATACAAAAGTGTTTTTATTTTCACAAGAACCCTGAAATTTTAATAAAGGTAGTTAATGAAGAACTCGACAAGTTATCCACTTGGTTCAAGTCCAACACTTAACATAAAACAGGTTATATATTTTCGGTATTAAGTCTGATGCATTTAAATCTTCAATGAAAATACAAATTGAAAACATTTCTATTAATGTTGACCAGTCTGAAAGATAAATTTATTTATTTATTATCCACAGCTGAACTGGTTCACCGTTGTTGATGATGTAGCCGGTCTCTTTCCTGGCCTGGTCCCGTGGTACTCCATAGACTTCCACTCTGACCAGCGGGTCTGCAATCGATCGTTCTTTCTGATTCACCTTTGGCAGCTGTTGCCCGCTAATCACCTGGTGTACACAGATGCTTTTTGAGTATCTTTTTATACTTGCAGGTATTTTTTTCTCCAAGCAGACTCTGAATAGATTATTCTTTCTAAAACAAAAGCGTCCAAACAACTTTATCTGTGATTAAGTTGGGTACCTGTATAGATAAGCGCAGTGGGTTGTAGTCTGGTCGCTCCTCTGGGTTTTCTGGGCTGAACTGACTGTTGGCGTTCCTCAGGAAGTCGGGTTTGAGGACGAAACCACAGCAGCCGTTCTGCCTGAAGAGGCCGTCGTTCAGATCCATTTCAAGACCGGCCGTCTGGAAGTTTAGAGCCACTTTGAGAGGAAAAACGGCAAGACGTTAGCTGTATCAAGCCATTCTTCAGAGATCAGATTTTATCGAGTGGAAAACCCAAAACAGTCATTCAAACCCATTTCACCGCTTTAGTAATGTTCTGGTTCTGAGTGTTTTAGTCTCCACAAGGAAACTGCAAATAACTCAGTAAATGCTCCCTGTGTGCATTTTCATTATAAAATGTTCAATCTTTATTTCTTTGGTCAGGTTTCAGCGTTTGGCATCAACGTACAAATAGTGGATTTCTTGTATCGAGGAAAAAGTTTTAATCCTTCAGATCTAACCATTATCAGAGGAATCATTTTAAACCATTTAACTCCTAAAGTCAAGGGCTGGACCTGTGTTTTGTCGACACAAGACAATTGTTTATTTATAATTGTTGTATTAAGTAAACATTTAAACTTAAGAACTGACATCATCTTTAAATCTAAAATCAGCTCTTTACATCAGCTTCAGTTACATCTCATGTTTTTATTAGGAAATGTTTTAGGAAACATTGCACATTGTGCTGAATAATGACTGAGTGAGGCTTTTCGTTTGACCAGCAGATGGCAGCATTGCTCTCACCGATCTGGCAGCCCACGTTCCACATGTCCTGTGGGTTGTAGTTGGAGGAGTCTGTCCTCAGACCACTGGGGTAGGTTCTGCTCAGCTGCTGAGTGTTGTACTGTACAAACTCTGACCCTGGACAAAGAACAGGCTGAATCACTGAAACCTGAGCACTGAGTCCAGCATCTGTTGCTGCAGACACGCAAACGCTGGATTTGCATGACTCTCATCAGAACAACGACAATAAAGCAACAATTTTCAAATTTAGATACCTGCATCTTTGGCGAGCTTCTTTACTTTGGATTCAGAGAACGAAGACATCTCGTAGCATTTAGAGTTGGAGCGAGCGTGCTCAAAGCCATGAAAGTGCACACTCTTGCAGTAAACGACCAAGTCGGACAGATCTCTGGACACTTTGGACTTTTGCTAAAAGGAGGAATAAGACCCGGGATTGGAAACACAAACTCATAATTCTATAACGTGTAGTCGATGATCGGTTGATAGGAAAGAGCTAAGTGGCAACAATTTTGGACTTGAGTAAACTCTGAACTATAGCTCGTAGGTCTACCTTGTCGTTGTTTTCAGCTGGTGGATCTTCTGTATTTGGGCTCTCGGCGTCACCGTTGGCCCCCTCTTCCTCGTCACTGACGTCATCCCCCAGGCTTTCATCAAGACTCTCCTCTAGTCCACCAATTTTTTTGGCTTTTAGCAGAATCTTCCCCCTCAGCTCCTGTAACAAACAACCACGAGAACAGCAGTTCAGGAACATCCTACATCTTCTTGGACTTGGTGACTCCTAACTACAGCACAACCTTATTTAATTGATTAAATCCTTGCTGGAGTTCCTCGAAGCATTTACCTGCCATTACATCAAGTTAGCATTGATCCTTCTAAGTGCTCTGATGGAGAAGCTGCTTTTAGCATCAGTACGGGCTGGACAACAAGATGACAGACAACCTTTCAAATGCAGAAGGGGTATCTTCTTAAACATGACTATAACCTGACTAATTTTACAGATATCGAGTCAAACTTTGGTGTGGTAGTAGCTAAAAGTCGTCCCCAAAAACGTACTATGGTCGCTAACGGACCATTGTATCCTTTGAGGTCTCGCAACACGATCCTAGATCCTAGCAGGTTCTGACCTGAGGCGATGGGAGCTGTTGAGGGATCTGTCCATCCAGAGGAGCCGTCAGCAGCATGTCACCCAGGATCTGCTTTAGATGGTTGGCCATGACCGTCTGCTGCTCCACACCACAGTGATTCTCTAGGGACACGATGACGGGGAAGTCCGATACCTGCCAACAAAACCAAAACAAATCAACCATTATATTTTTAACTTTAGTTTGGTTTTGAAATTCACAGTTATTTAACAAAATCTGCATTGTTTGCATCAAGTGTATGTATGTTTCTAACTTTATTAAATCTTCACAGTTGGAAGGTGTTCTATACGCGAGTCAGCTGGGAGACATTCGGTTCCAGAGGTAAGGAAGATCATCAGAAACAACTTCTTCTGGGCTCATTAGTTGTGGATTTCCGTCTACGCTTTTAGATAATTGTGTTAGAGGTTTGTGCAGCTGCTCTAGTGCATTAGAGGTTACTGTAAATTAATTAGTGGTTGATCATACCAATGTGATGGATGGTCGGTAAAACACTAAACGGTTCAGTTTGAGCTGTTTTCTCCAGTGGAATTGATGAGTTTAACCCTAAAATACAAAAACGTTTTGGGTGTTGCAGCTCGTTTGTTCCATGGCTTTTGCTGCAAACCTTGAAGGCGTAGTCTCTGAGTGTTGAAATAACGTCTCTGAAGAGGATTTTTGAGGTGAAGGTGTGGCCGTGATACACAACAGGCTCCCCATCACTGCCGTCCCAACAGTCCACCTCCACACAGCGGCAGCCTCTTTTCAGGGCCCTACATACACACAAATGGGGACTTTAAAGATCTTTTGACATCAAATTTTTGTAATAAATATGAATGCATTTTGGAAATTGATAACACTGATAACGTGGCAAAAAAAATTCACATTGCTGAGATGAACAGTTGTTGAGATATTTATATGTGAAGCAACAGGAAGTGATGTCAAAGGGGAATGTGCATGTGAGCAGAGCATTGATAAAATGGCTGACAACTCAAATTGTAGAGAAAAATCTGATGTGTCTTTAGATTAGTTTGAGTCTCTAGTAGAGATGAATAAGAGTCAGAGTTCATTGATTCAATAAATAAAGACCAGAGAGTCAATTTTCTTAAAAGGTTCCCCTTTGATGTCACTTCCTGTTTTACTTTCAGCCAAATTCAAAAGAAAAGATGCCATTTATGTGACAAAATGGGTAAAATCATGTGTATTAAGCCAAGTTTCTTAAATTTAAAGCTGTTTTCTTTACATGTCACATGCACTTTAAAGTTATAAAAAAACATACTGATTATGTCAGAGGGTCTTAGTCCCTCTTTAATGCACTGATATAACTTTTTAACCCCCTACAGCGGCATCCACTAAGTTCTCACTGGATGTAAGCCTCCAGGCTGCTCTGTCCTCGCAGCTGGTCCTCCAGGAGGTAGGTGTTGTGTGAGGAGGAGATGAAGTAGTGGCTGAGCGGCCGACTCATGTCCTGATGAAGCTCCAGGTACTCAGGTTTGAATACGGAGCCCTCCTGGGAGCACAGGTACATCTGGAAGCCGTCCAGGGACATGGCACTCTGCTTCTTGGCTGCACAGGGGTTTTGAAACAAATCAGCTTTGTGTATTATTAACTACAGAACATGTCAGCAGTTTTACAAAGTGCTTTATAAGAAGAGATGATAAAACCAGGCTAAATTAAAGATGGCTGTCACATTTATATCGTACAGAATGCATTAATGCTCAGTTTGTTGAGTAACTTAAAGCCCCTTTGGTTGGAGGTGGATTAGCTGTGGCAGCCATCTTGAATCCCTCCAATAAGACCGTCCTGAAGGCACCACCTGTTTCTGATGGTTCGTAAGACTGAATCAGCTCCTGAGCATGATGGGAACTCCGCTCTCCCTCCTGCTGCTCCACCGTCAGGAAGTTTTCCAGCTCCTCCAACGTTAACGTCTCTCCGTCTCCCGAGTAGTCCTGGAACACCTTCCACACCTCGTCCCTCTGAGTCAGGATCTTGTAGAAGTGAACAAACTCCTCGATATCCAAAGAGCCACTTTCTGTCTTATCGGCCATCTGTGGAAATGAAGATAATGCCTCGAGCTTGATGCTTTTTTTTAAACAAAAGTTGACCAAATTCTGAAGAAATGTTTACAGGTCTCACCAACCATGCCTCCCAGTTCCTGATATTTTGCTTCCAAAGAACCAGAATTCTTTCTAAAATGGTTTTTAGGAGTCATTTTTGATGTTACTGATTTGGCACAGGGTCAGGTACTACACACTAAATGTTGTGGGTAATAAAACGATTCCCCCAACATTGGGTCAAATTTGGACCTAATGTTGGATTGAGACTTTTGCATAGATCTGTATCTGTCTTAACCAGAGGTTATATGTTGATGAAACCTGGAAAAAAGCCTTAAAGCTCTGCAAAAGTTTCTAAATCCTCATGCAAATTTCTTAGATTATTCTTTTGACCCCCCTTACCGTGAAGAGATGAAGAGCGTGCTCTTCGTTCATCTCTACGTTCATCATCTTAAGCAGCGTCTTCACCTCTTTGAAGTTCATCTTACCGTCTTTGTTCTTGTCAGCTTTCAGAAACCAGTCTCTGACCCATCTGAGAAAGAAGCTGAGGAGAGCTCCAGCTCGAATTAAAATAAAAACATCAACATTCCCTCTAACTCGAGAGGAGAACTTTTCAAACCACACGGAGGTTTGACAACTGTGAAGAAGGATACTGGTCCAGCCTCTCCTGCTCGTCCATGGTTTGGGCTTTGTGAATCAGCTTCCGTACTCCGTTGATCCAGGCCCTCGCCTCCTCTGGAGACTCGGCCACGAGGTCCAGGTTGCCTTGGCGACCATGAAACACGAAGGTGAAGCAGAGCTCAGCAGGAAACTCCTCAGCGATGCTCAGCAGGACTTCAGACTGGTGTCCCTCACGTACGGCTTCCAGGTCTGTCACTGAGACTAAGACGAGTGAGAGAGAGAGAGCAAATTATTCATCTGAACCCCCCGTAGAGTATTATTATTATTATTATTATTATTATTATTATTGTTGTTATTATTCTTTGCCTGGTCCGTTTCCACAGGTCACTACAGATTCCTCTGCATCGTCATTTCTCTTCATCCTCAATAGTTAGGTAGAATTTGTGATTTCTTTGCTTCCTGAATTAGGTTCCTGCAACCATTTGATGGATGAAGCCTTGTTTTGCCGAGTTTAGGTTTTTTTAAAACCAGTTAAACTCCAGGCTTTCAAGATTTTCTTTCCAATATTCCAACTTTATGCCTCTGATCCTGCAGTATGATCCTTTTACTTCTCTTCTCTTCTGTCCCACAGACCTCAGGATCTTTTTAAAATACAACCCCAATTCCAGTGAAGTTAGGATGTGGTGTAAAACAAATAAAAACAGAATACAGTGATTTTCAAATCCTTTTCAACCTATATTAAATTGAATACTCTACATACACGAGATATTTATTGTTCAAACTGATAAACTTTATTTGTTTTTAGAGTGGAAAAGTGTCCTATGGTCTGACGAGTCCACATTTCTAATTGTTTTTTGGAAATCATGGACGTGGTGTCCTCTGGAACAAAGAGGAAAAGGACTGTCTGGATTTTTATCAATGTAAAGTTCAAAAGCCAGCCTCTCTGATGGTATGGGGGTGTATTAGTGGGTAACTGTCACATTTGTGACGACACCATTAATGCTGAAAGTTACATACAGGTTTTGGAGCAACATATGCTGCCATACGAGCCACACCTTTTTCAGGGACGTCCTGCTGATTTCAGCAAGACAATGAAGACACATTCTGCACGTGTTCCAACAGCGTGGTTCGTAGTAAAAGAATGCAGGTGCTAGACTTCACTGGAACTGGGGTTGTAGTTTTTAGTGTTTAGGCAGCACTGTCATGTTATCAAGGTGCTTCTGCACTCACAGGTGGAGTGGCCTTTCCCTGCCCATCTGGACTTGTACCAGATCGTCAGGCCGTCCTCCAGAAGACGGAAGTGTCTCTGCCTCTTCCAGGAGCGGGACTTGACTTTCCTCAGAGTCGACCCTTCCATCATCCGCTTCACATCTGGATCATCTGGGACACCTGAGGAAAACCGCAGCATCAGATCAGGTCAGATCAGAGAAAATATGACGAATCATCAGTTTGTCAGTGAGAGACAGAACTCACATGAACCTCCAGGATCCATCTTCAGTCCTGAAACCTGTCCGTCCTGTAGAAGAAAGAACCGCTGAAGTTATTTGGACTTTTGTCCACAATCTGCAGAAAACCATTAACTGGAGCAACACAGACAGGAGCGCAGGCAGCAGCTGAATCTTTCATTAGCTGAAAGCAGTGAGTCTTTGTGCTGACTCAGATAAAACACAATGACTCAGCAGTCTGTTCAGGCTTTACCCAGAACAGAAACCAAAGCACACAAATGGATTGATTTCTCTGGTGATTTAATCGCCACAAGGCAGTTTCTCTAAAATGTAACAAAACCCTAAAATTCTGTTTTTATCATTAGAGCTTGTTTTCTGTAACTTTAGCAGCAGTAAGATTTGATCCAAACCCTCAGATATGACAAATACTTTCCACAAATGTTGATTCAGTCTTATTGAATCAACGGTTTGAATCCACCAACAGGTCAAAGGTCGGGAAACCCGATCAGTTATTTTGATTTTGACTCACAGTTTTATCGAAATTCAAACGCCTCCAGCAGAGACGACACTAAAATCAGTTTCTTTGGAAATAAAATAAAAGCCTGAAAAATGATTTAAAAAATAAAAGCCTATTTCGTAACTGATTTGGTTGTATGCTGAGGGTCCTTCTTCATTTGAAGACCCATAACTTCCTGGCTGATGGTTTTAGATGTTGCTTCAGTATTTCCACTCCCTCCTGTAGTCAAACACCCCACATCATGATGCTGCCACCTCCGTGCTTCACAGTTAGGATGATGCTCTCAGGCATCAAACTCCTGTTTTCCTCCAAATGTAACGACGATTATCAGTTTTCTAATTGTTTGAACAGATGAACCTTCAAGCATCAGGTGTTAGAGACACAATGATGAACCAGATTTGTGAAGTTATTTTTCAGATATCTTGTTGGTTTTGTTTATTTTTAATTTTCCCATGATGCCACACAGAGAAGTATTTGTATCTGTATATTTTCTCTGGTCTGGGAACACCTTGTGGTCCTCCCAGGAGGAGCTGGAGAGTATCGTCAAGGAGAGGGAGGTCTGGAATTTCTCTCCTGGATCTGTTACTTCTGTGACTCAACTACGGATATTATTACTAATGATACATATATTTAAAACTACAGGAAATACCATGAAAACAATAAGTGGCCTTCAACCTGAAACATTTAAAGCTTTTTTTTTAAACATCATGGTTTTAGGGCAGATTTTCTAAAAACTACTGCTTTTACTTTCAAATACAGATGTTTTCTGTTTTTTTTTTGTCCCAAACAAATGAAATGATTTGTCGTTTTGTTCCAGTTATCCTGCAAAAAAAAAGAGTCAACAGATTTGGATTTTGTGCACAGTTACATAAACCTGAAAAGATGCAGCTTTTAAAAAGTCTAAATTTATTCCTCTCGTCCTTACTGGCTCTGCAGACCTGCTGCCAGGATCAAAACGATCCGAACAGGAAGGCTTTTCTGACGCTGCTGCAGCTGGATCCCTGTGAAATAACTATCCCTTTCCTATCATTGTCCTCCGCTTGTTTTTACAGCTCTGAGCTTTCTTTTGCAACTTTACAAGACTTCTCACCACAATGTGAGCGAGCTCGAAGGAATCCATTTGCAGTTGTCTCAGTTTAATGTTCATCGCTCATGAAAGAGATGCTTATATTCTATAGATCAGTTAGCTTTTAGTGCATTCTTTTTAATTCCCATCCCAGTTTTTCTAACTGCACCTTCAAAGTTTTCAGCTGCAGTTTGGTTTTATTTTGGAAGCTGTGAGTCAGACGCTCCACTGACCGCACACAAACACAAAGATGTGACTGAGAGGGACGATCAATCTGTCCTGACAGACTGAATGTTCCGCAGGGTCCTAATATTCACCCAGGACTGTTTTTGTTTTAAATATATAAAGAATGAAGTCCTGTCAAACCTAAAACTCCAGCAGCAGCAGGTTTCCAGAACAAATCAGAACCAGAAGCAGAAATCTGAGACAGCGAATCATCACTCCGTGCTGCAGCTAAAGAAAGCAAGCATGACTCAGAGATAGTTCAGTTTGATATAAAATCATACTTACAAGAGGAATCAGGACAAATATCTCAGAGTGAGGAGGGCAGGAAAAGGTCCAGAAGTCTGAGACTCACAGGGAGAAGTCCTGGGACAGGCTTTTTAAAAAGACTGGGAGTGCTTGAAGGGAAGTCTGGCTCCTCCTTTCCTCTCAGTCTGAGAAGCCTGATTCCCTATAGGCTCTGCAGGTCTCCACTCCCATCAGCACTCCTTTTCCTTGCCCCCACCAGCCTCCCTTCCTGTCCTGCCACTCCCTCCGTCCACCGACCTCAGTCCGTCCGCAGCATCTGGTTTCTCTCAGCATCTGGAGATGCTCTGCAGGAGCCGGACCGACTCTCAGCCTCGCCTCTTAGTGCTGATAAAAAGGAAACAGAAGTGGGAATAAGATAAGGGATCAAACTGAAACCAACAATGGAGGATTAAACTCAGATCACCACACAGATTTCCTGATTTAAAAAAAAGTTTGATTAAATTAACAAGCATGATGTCATTTCTGAGCTTTAGTCTGAACAGATCAGATGATCTCTGAATCACAAATAGCCAGATAAAAACGAAAACATGACTTTGTCCAGTTTCAGCAGCTAATGGACCCTTCGGCTCTAATGACTTCAGCTGCTGTAGTTCTGCTCCCTGTAAAAACTGGACATACAGGAACTCGCAGCATGTATTAGGACCCTCTCTGCGTTGGATCGGGTGTTTCCATGAGGCCACGAGGGGAAACAATCTGTTAATGGGGCGGTGAGAGGAAGTGAAGATGGAGCACTCAGCAGGAACAGGTGATCATCTGCACCCTTTTTAAACAAAGTGGTCAAAAAAATCAACCTGTTAGAAAAAGAACATCTTCACCCAAAGAAGTATTTAAAGCTGATTGACGACAGCTTTCATTAAACTTTTTATTTATCAGAAATTCTGGAGAGATTGAGGTGCAGAACACAGGCACCAAAAAAAAGCTCTGATTTTATTTTTTATTATCTTTCACAATCAGAGATTTGACCGCAAACATTTTTTTATACAAATGAGCCTTCTATAGAAAAACAAGGCAGAGGAAAGCAGTTCACTTAGCTCATGAAAACAATGAAAACACATTCAGCAAATTAAATCAGACAAAAACTTCAGGATGGAAGGTAACGGCTGTAAAAGTGAAGGAAATAAGAAAAAGATGAACATTTTGTAAAGAACTAGTTTATTTTACAATTAGATAAGACGGTTTAAAAAGAGCATTTTTTATTAGAAGTAAACATAAGCAGAGGCATATGGAGCGCCAAGTGTAAAATGAAATGTTAAATTTCACCGCCATATTTTTCATTATTTAGCTCACTGTTCTTACATTTAGCTAATTTTTACTAAATGTTAAATTTAAATGTTAATATATAGAAATATTAAATCCTAAATCTAAATGTAAAAGTTCAACCTTAAATGTTGAAGTTCACATTTATGTATTTTGGAATGGAACGCAGCCTTTGCTGTTGGCACTTGGCTCGTTATGATGTCATCATTCTGAGACAATAGCAACCGCTAGGGCTCCAATGCAGGAATTCTTCGGTCCAAAATTACCTTTTTACCCAAACATGACACAATTTGATACGTTTATAGGTTTTATAATGAATCAAATATGAGTTTATGAGATTTGAAAATCTTTGCATTTTGTTTTTATTTACATTTTACACAACACCCCAACATTTTCACAACTTGGGTTGTAAATAGAAATAGTTTGGAAGTGGAATGTTGCAGAAGGGTACAGCTGTAAACAAAAACAAAAATACAAAAAACAGTGTATTAACATAAACAGTTTGGTAACAAACAAGAATAAATTCTCATCTGAATTTATGCAAACTGTAATCCTTTTTATTTGTTTTCATTTTTAATTTAAAACACGTGATGTCTTCCACTCCAACCTGACTTTATCAACAGTTTCAAATAAAAAAAGTTCCCTGTCAAACCCAAAACTGAATGAGTGCTTGCCTGGTTTCTCATGTCCCCTCAACAGAAAGTGTTCTAAAAGCAAATAAAATGTCCGTTTCATCCTTTCCTGTGTGAGGACAGTCTTAGCACCATGGTGGGGGAAACCCAGATCAGTGAGTCTGCGTCCGTCACTGTGGAGCGAGTGGGATGCCTCTGGCGTCGGTCACCTGGCTCTCCTGCAGGTTTTTGACCAGCTGTGCGAGCCAACGTTTGGTGGTGGTGTCGTCCTTCAGCACCTGGGCGAAGGTGCTGTCCTTCAGCTGGTCGGGGAGACACTGACGCAGCGCCTCTCTGGCTCTGAGGAAACATCAGGAGATTCATTAAAGATCTTTAGGACTTCTCTTACCTGCAGCTGCTCGATGGACTCAACTAATAAATGGGAACAAACGCTAACAGGATGCAGGTGAAAAGAGACCCTAACATTTACTTTATTTTTATATTTTAGTTGCTTGTTATGAGTCGACAATATGGTTCAATAAAACCCTTAAAACACTCAAGCAAAGGAACTGAAAATTAGATCCAACACCACTAAAAGTAAAACTTTACACCCAACAACAAAACCCAGAGACTTGCAGCTGTCATTGTTACAAAATACACCAGTCATGGACAGTTAAACCATGTTTACTAGAAATATTTTATCTTCCTTTATGGTGTATCAAGAACGTTTGCACAATTGTGTTTTTGTTTTCCAAACACCAGGAAGCGTATCTTCAGATCTACGGCCAGCGTTCTGTAAAAGGCCGCTCCTCTGCGAGCTGCATTCCTGACATCCAACACTGACATTCCTGCTGTGATGGACAGAATCTGCACTTATCAGTCAGATAAACTGAGGCTGCAGGACAGAGCTGTAACTTGAAACGGCTCAAAACAGAAACTCACGAGCTCTATTGAAGCAAGATGTTGGCTGCGAGACGTGTAGAGAAGGCAGAAACAACAGGAACAGGAAGTTCAGTCATTTTTCCTCCCTCTTCCTTTTAAATCAGCAGCCAATAAACAACTTAATAATCAAACTTTCACTTAGAATCTAAAAGAAAAACTGGTGTTGATCTGTTGAGCACAAAGCAAAGAGATGGACGTTCTAACTGTGCTGCTCTGAACAAACATCCAGGACTTAATGGGGAGGCTGCATACATTAAAGTATAATTATAAACGATCCTTTTGACTGTAAGTACTCAACAAGTACTTAGCAGTACCGGAGCAGAGCGCCGCTTTCTGAAAACTTTCCTAACTCACACAGCTCCCAAACTTCTATAATTACTGAAAACCGTTCCATCGTTACTGATGTGAAACTGGAAAGATAGATGGTCCTGTGGGAAGAATATAAACAATATCTTACCTGCTGTGGATGTCTGGAGAAAGAGTTTAAATCTGACCAGGCTGATGAGCTAATACTTAATTTGAACACTGTCAAAACTAAAATGGATTGCTGCTGCCTTAAAATGACTCAGTCTAGGGTTGGGCGATATTGGCAAAAATTAAACACGATTAATTGTGGTATTTAGCCGATAACGATTAATATGACGATCAATCCTCTGGAGTCCCTGGATGCCTGCATGTCCTAGTCACATGATGTAGGAAAGATTTGCTCTCTGTAAAAATCTGTTCCAAATTGTGTTAAAAGTACAAACTTCAGGCTTTCCATCAATTTTTAAATTGTGTTGATAGGTCAAGTTATACTACTACTACTCCAATCCTATAATGTTCATATATACTTTCTGTACAGAAAACATTTACATTTATCAAGTGTTTATTTTAAAAGGTCAAGTAAGTTTTGGCTCTATACAAACTATAACAGGGACAATAAAAAGGTTGAAGCTGAACCATATCTGAGAACTTCTAACGTCTGGTTTAATAACAGCTCAGCAGAAAAATCTTAGATTAAAGTTTGACCACAGTCAGAAAATGTGTATACTGTTCTGTTCAGGCATTCTGCTTAGTCCTAATGAAGCTTAAAGTTGGATTTATTATTTTGAGCACAAACTACGAATTTAAAAGTGTTTTTCTGTCCTGCGAACCACAAAACTTTTTTGTTTTTTAGGACTGCAAAGACATTAAAACCACCAAATATTTACCAAGAATGACGGAAAAAGCAAATTAAAGTGGAAATAAATTATTTCCTTTTTTAATCCCTGTTTAGTTGTCACCAAGGCTCCTCCTGGTGGTAAAAACTGTTATTACCGTTACAAACAAACCTCCACGGGACAGCATTAAGTCCGAGGTTTTACTGTACCTGAGGTTATCCGACAGGCGCAGGTAGCAGCGGACGACGTGCTTCAGCAGACGAGCTGACGGCTCTTTAGAGAGCTGCAGCACCATTTTACCCTGCGGGGAGAAGGACAGGAACATTAGGGGGAACAGGAGATCCGTCTGCGTTGCACCACGCTGCTCAGGAACACTCACGAGAATCATGGCCACGTGGGAGAAACGTTCATACGTCTGACAGATATAAGCCAGGCCGGTGTCGTCCAACAGGATCTTCTGAAGTATGAAAGTAGCAACCTGACACGTGAAAAACAAAAAGTGAGGGACTGCTTCAGATAAATATATTGACAACTAAAATCCTCCTACAACCCGGTGGGAGAGCTAAAAGGAACAAAGCTGCAGATTAAATCAATCATTTCCAATTTTCAGTCCTCTCACATTATAACAGAGCAAAGAAAAGCTCTTGGGGGAGTTCAGAGTTTATATTACACAGAAGTTACTAAATTAAATCTGCGTGTGAGAACAGAACCATCAAACGTTCCCAACATGTGCAAAACCCAGACAGCAACACTTCTCAGCTCATCCTGGGAGACACCACGGTGTTCCCAGGCCAGAGAAGATCTAACGGTTTTTCTGTGACTTCTGGATCTGTCCTCCCAGTGTGACGTGAAAGCTCTAGGAAAGACGTGTTCAAGCCTGGTCTTCGAGAGCCACTATCCTCCGTGATTTACTTGTTTCCTTGCTCCAACACCTCTTATTTCCTGCAGAAGCATGTTAATCACAAATTCATTCAAGTCAGGTGTGTTGAAGCAGAAAAAACAAGGAAAATATGTAGGCTAGTGGTCCTCTACGACCAGGATTGGACACCCGTATCCAGAAGGCATTCTAATCAGATGCCTTAACCACCCTACACCACACTTTTAATGATTATTATTCATTTAAATATTGGGAAACCATTGAGTCAGAATACAGAAAAGTTAAATGTAATAGTTAAATACCGTTTTGGAGAGTTCGCTCCCTGATTCCATGATGCGCAGACACAACGGGATGATTTCAGTCGTTAGAAGGAAGTTAATCACTTCTTGTTCATCTGTTTTGACCAATGCACCTGTTAAGAAACAACAGAAATCCTGGTTCTGCACATGAAACTTGAATTCTGACAATTCTGTGTAATTACCAATAAATAACAGGAGGATGGATTACCTATGACTCCCAGGCTGGTGAGACGCAGGTACTCAAACGGTCGTGTTTTGCTTACAGTGTGAAGGAAAGGATAAAGGAAAAGAGGGATGTGTGCCGCAAGAAAAGCTGATCTGGTGACGAGAGAGAAATTAAAGGTGCTTTAATAAATGAGACCAAACATACGCAACAGAGTATACATACAAAAAAGCAGCTTTTAGCTCTTTTTACCGTGTTTCTGGATGAGAGGCGACACACTGCAGAAGAGCCAGGGCATTACACACTCTGTTAGACTGATGAGCTGTGAGTGTTGGCGGGTTTATAGATGGATAGATGTTTACGATTTCCTTAGAAAAAAAAAAGGGACAAACCAATTAAAAAAAATGTTCAGTATTTGACTAAAAAAGTGCACCTGGAAGGACCGACAGGTGCCGGGCTGACCTGCAGCAGAGCAGCAATGGTGCCGAAAGAGTGCCAGAGCATAGGCGCCAGGTCCGGCACCGATTCCCGTTTCTTGCTTAGCTCCAGCAGGGCATTTTCTCTGGTTTCTGGGCTGGACAACTCGTTGATCCATTGGTAAATCTTCTCCCGGTCTACCTGGGCCAAGGCTGTGACGTTAGTTACAGCCTGGAAAAACAAAACCAAAAAGTTCTGTCACCATCACAAGTTACTTCAAGACTTCAATCTGATATTTTAAGTTTTTCAAACTACCTTTATTTTCATTTTTTTAATGCAAATAAAGAAATACAAAAAATGCGTAATATGTGAAAAACGTCTGATAATAAAATATATATTTTCAAATAACAAATAGCCTAAATGTATTTCTATTTCATGATAATATAGTATTGAAAATATTACATAATAACAAGCACAACATCATTAGATAGCTTAAGTTTTGATATTTTTAAACACGTAAATCAAAAACGTGAACAGAAAAATACCCACCGCTCCTGTAGTTAGCATCCTCTGAAGCTCTCAGTGGTCTCCAAATGTTGCTTAAAACTTGATTAATCTGCTAAATTAAAATTTTCATGTAATAAATTCAAATCTAAAACCCAATCTGGGTTATAAACTACCTGCTACTCATTAAATAGCAATATTTTGTTTTTGTTCGTCGTCAATGAAAGCTATCAGGATACTAACATTTTAAGATATCGCGAGAATGAGGATCAGAAAGCACTCTCCATTTCCGCTGAAAATGATTAAGTATCGCGAGATGTGGACTGAGCCGTTCTACTTTAACGAAGCAAACATCGCGAGAAAGACAGAACGCACTCTTCTCTTTCCGCTGTAAAACGTTCCCGCCATCATCGCACGTCGCTGTGAGGCGTCAACAACAAACACACAGGAGAGCTGGGCAACGAATGCCGGCAGAACTGAGTTTCTGCTCCCGGAGAAATACCCAGAGACGTTGTACTGCATGCTACACGCTTGAAGGTAAGCCCAGCACCGCAACAGACTACCTGAAGTGATCGAGCTGTGGCTCTGTTTTCATCACCAATTTACAATCAGGCAAATTAGCCACTCAGCTAGCTCCCGTTAGCCTGTTAGCAGGTGCGCTAATGTCGGCCTCCTCCTCCTTCCATTCAGCGCTCGCATGAAAAAAAGACGAGTTTACCCCCTATTCGCTTGCTTTATGTTTCTCTTGTGTCTTTCCTTTGATTTCTGTGGTTAGAGACATATTTGTGACCGTTTGTCCTTGGAAAATAACTCTATTAGACGAAACCAACCGCAGCGAGAGTTAGGGTAACAACGTGTTATGCTATTGAACCGTTACATATTTACACCTCTGTTTACGGTGGTATTTTTGTGTTAAGCTGTTTTCTATTACTCTTTTCAATGTTGTGCTGATTTGTTTTAGTGAAGCTAGAGTTTTGTTTAGACTTTTAGTAAGAATTGGTGGAACTGATCAGCTTGTTGGGTTGAAAATCAGCTCCTTTTTAATTTGAGACTATCCACAGCTACAGACTAAGTGTCTGTCTTTTTCAGTTTCAAAGTGGTCCTGATGAACAGGGTTATCTGTAGGGTTTTGTGAACGTATATATTTTTTTTAACCTTGACGATTACATTATTTCCAGTGATGAACTGCGTTGTAAATGACAGACAACATGGCTTTTGGAAGGAAAATGTAAACAAATAAAGGGGATCAAAACTTTAGCTTTCCATCATTTCACTGTAGACATATTAATATTCGCACTTATAGCCCAGTAACGTGGGCTCATTGATGGTATTCACTGAACTGACACATACTGTCTTGCCTCTTTTCCAGGATTTGATTGTTCGCCAAGTCTAAGTTCACCAAGTGTACCATCAGGACCGTAAGCCATGGCAACCTTAGTGCCCAAAATCTCCAGTGGTGGCACTGTCAGGATTCGTGTAAACAGCTCTGACCTGGGCGCTATTAGATGGAAAGAGGGGAGTTTTGAGATTTTAGAGAAGGACAATAAAGTTAACCTGTGTCTGAGATTCAGCAGTGGTGGAGCTCCCAAAACGTTTCAGGTATGTACAGTTTGTAAACTTTACATTACAAGTGGGAGTCTTTAAGCACCTCACAATTTGAATCAAAGGGCTGCAAACAGATTATGGGAGTATATTTGTTGCATCTGTAATCATTCTACAAACAGAGTCACGAGTACAGAATCTCAAAATTAAAGGACACAATATATTTTACTCTAAACTGCAATGTAGAGAAAGTTGCTGTATAAAATAATTGTAAGTATATTGTTTTAAAATTACAGTTGTGTAAAATAATTGTAAGTTTACCG
>JARVJO010000061.1:4612244-4633267 GCA_031762555.1 Cynodonichthys magdalenae
TTAGTCACTTTGTTTATTTAAATTTGATATTTTAGTCACTTTGTTTATTTGAAGTTGATATTTTAGTCACTTTGTTTATTTAAATTTGATATTTTAGTCACTTTGTTTGTTGAAGTTGATATTTTAGTCACTTTGTTTGTTGAAGTTGATATTTTAGTCACTTTATTTAAAGTTGAGCTCCACATCACCTGTTTTATTAGGATGCTCATGAGTTCTTGAGTCAGTGTTTGGATCAGCTGAAGGACGACGTAGAGAAAATGAACAAGGCCCTGACCAATGATGCCGCCTCCTCCTCTTCGCCCTCGGCGGTTTGTGAGAACGGGTCAGAGGTCAAGGCAGAACCCGGCGACGGGGCCGACACCTCCCGCGTCTACACCTGCCCCGTGGTGGTCAACATGGAGTTTGAGGTGCAGCACACAATCACCTGCAAATGGTGAGCCCAGGTGTTACAGTTTCTGATCTACACATACTGGACACTTTATTAGGACTTCAGTTACTTGTTGACACAAGTGGGTAAGGAGTTTTGTCCTGTTTGTGTTGCAGCTGTGGTGAGGTGGTGACCAAACGTGAGCAGTTCAACGACTTGTCCATCGATCTGCCGCGCAGAAAGAAAACCCTCCCACTTCGCTCCATCCAGGACTCCCTGGATCTATTTTTCAGGGTAGGGTCTTTAGCATCGATATTTAAAAAACGCAGTATTCAGGAAGAATTAAACCTTCTTTTCATGACTTTTTTTTTACTATATGTGATGTTTGCACAAACTAACTTTCCTCGCACTGTGATGTCATTTCTGTTTGCAGATGGAGGAAATTGAATACGCTTGTGAAAAGTGCAATGGAAAATCTGCAACTGTTACACATAAATTCAGCAAACTACCCAGGTACCTGCAAACTTTGATCCCTGTAAAGCACAGTTTCAGTTTACAGTCCTGTTATTTATATCACAAGTTCTTCATGTGAACTAAGAAGGTGTGGAATTTGTCCTCCAGAGTTCTCATCCTTCACCTGAAACGATACAGCTTTAATGCTCAGCTGTCCCTGAACAGCAAGCTGGGCCAGCAGGTTCTGATCCCACGATACCTGACCCTGCTGTCCCACTGCACCGAGTCCACCAGAGCCCCCACCAGCCTTGGCTGGACCACCCAAACCTCCACGTAAGACAAAACCTTACATTTGAATGAAGTTTAGTAATATTTATTGATGGATTTAAATATATTTTCTTTTCTCAAAGGTTGAAAACACTCAAAACATCACAGTCGCTCAACTCCTCCACGGCACTTTCTCGGTGAGTTTTACAACTTTTAAAAGGGAAGAATTTATCATAGAAAATAGTTTTCTGCTTTTGTATAAAGTAGCTGTTATTAACACCTGTGATTTATTTGTAGGAGGACTGGAGGAAAAGCAGCCAACTCCAGCTGCAGCTCCATCCTTCTGGACTCTGACTGTGAGGAGG
Organism: Cynodonichthys magdalenae; assembly: GCA_031762555.1. Taxonomy (NCBI): domain Eukaryota; kingdom Metazoa; phylum Chordata; class Actinopteri; order Cyprinodontiformes; family Rivulidae; genus Cynodonichthys; species Cynodonichthys magdalenae. Next base: position 4,613,697 of record JARVJO010000061.1, read on the forward strand.
AGCCCAACAGGAGGGTTCACGCCAGCCGTAAGCGCCGCCTCAGCATCTGTCTGCCCGAAGACGACGACCGTCCAGAAGAGGTAAGCTCCTGCAACGTTTGAGCGTCAGCTTCATGTCTTGTCTGCGTCGTTTACCGTTCAATCATCTTCCAGAAGGGAGCGATGCTGGATCCATCGGAGTTCAGCGGGATAAACGATGATGAAATGCTGGCGGCGGTGTTGGAGATGAGCCGACAGGAGGCCGGGCTCTCTGCTCCTCTGGAGGACCGGCCGACCAGCAGCCCCGACACTGGGTTTGGGGACTCGGACGTCCAGGACCTGGACAGTCACACGGATCTGCTGGACACAGAGAAACAACCTGCAGGTAACACAAATATCAGGCGTTTAGTGGATCAGAGAACGTTTCTTGTCATTTATTCATGTTGTGGATTTGTGTAGATGTTCTGGATTCCCTGGACCTGACCATGGATGAGAACAAGGAGAACCAGACTCCGGAGGGAGTGCAGCAGCAGGGGGAGTTGGACTGGGTCCAGCAGTACAATCTGGACCAAGAGCGGGAGGAGCAGGAGCTCCAGCAGGCCCTGGCCCAGAGCCTCCAGGAACACGTAAGAACCATCTGCTCAGCTGCGTTCTAAGACTTGTTAACATTTATTAAGTTAAAACATTCATTTGGTTTTTGCTCTGACATTAATCTATGTTGACCAAATAAATATAAAGATTTGAGTTCTTACCTCTCGCAGGAAGCCCAAGAGATGAGAGAAGATGATGATCTGAAGAGAGCCACTGAGCTCAGCTTGCAAGGTAGGACAGCCCAAGTACACCTCCTGCTGCGCGCAGAAAGGGGCGGGGCCAGGTCAGACACATACCATATATGGAAATAGAACCATTGCACTTTGAAAATGAAGGGGGTGCTTTTTCCTGTACTAACATCAGATTATTTATTTAGGTTTTTGATTCATCTTTATTGATTTTTTTGTGTCTGTCGGTTTGTGAATAAATCTGCCCACCAGTCTACAGGAGTTACTTCTGTTTTATTCAACCAACACAAAACACCTGCACTTCTCTCAGTTTACTTAACTCTGACTTACAGTAACCTTAGCGACACTTCCGGTGTCAGCTGCTCTGTATTTCAAAATAAGAGTCTGTTTCTTTCAGTCAGAACAAATCATTACAATACTGGACCGTTAAAATCTAAGAAGCAATAAATTTTCAATACAGTTATTATTTTTTTAACACTATATTGTTTAAACATTGTTAAACAAAACATTGAAAAACAAAAACGGATGTTTTTATTTTTTCAAATGAAATCTTTATTAGAAAAATCATGAACGGTGTACAAAGCAAATCTGGAAAGTAAAGTTGACGTTAATATAAACGGACTGTTTTTATTTCACTCTCCAAAAAACGGGAAAACGGTCCGACTTGGGATTCCCCAAGTGGCCGGGAGAGGGAAGTCTGGGTCTCTCTGCTTAGGCTGCTGTTCCCCTCAAGACCCGACCCCGGATAAGAGAAAGAAGACGGACAAATAACTTTAATAACAAGCCTGCCTGTAAATAAATAGCTCTAGCTAAATACGTTTACATTTCTTTACCAGGTGTCAGTTGATAGTTTGCACATCACTAATGATTAAAACTGTTATCTGGAGCCTTTCTCCATCAGGTTCATGGTGAGGAGGAACTGAGGTTGGGTTGCCATGACAACAGCGTTAAACTTTCAGTTTGACAAAAATGAAAGGATCGATTTTGGAGTTTAAAATGAATAGAACCAACATGCTTTAGTTGTTCAATATGTGTTTTTAAATTGCCCCCTTTCGGAGTGCGATGGTACCATTACCAAATATGGTATGGGTCTGACACTGATCTGACCCCGCCCCTTTCTGCAGGTCTTACTCTTGACATCCTCCAAAATATTTGTCTAAATGCTGGAGATTTTCTGTGATCAGTACAGATCGCCTGCTGAAGTGTCAGACATAAAGTTTCCCAGCAGTGATGCTTCCTCCTGTCCCCCAACAGAGTTCAACAACTCTCTGCCCGAGCTGCTGTGCTCGGATGACGACTCTGGAAACGAGGACGTTCTGGACATGGAGTACACGGAAGCAGAGGCAGAGAGTCTGAAGAGAAACGCTGAGGTACCAAACATCCTGTCCTTGTTTACATCAAAACAAACGCAGGACTGATCGTAGTAACTCTGAGCCTCCGTGTTCAACTGTTTATTTTACTGAACGTTAATTTTAGACATTTTTTTGTGATCCCACGTGTCCTGTCCTCAGAGCGGAGACTTGGCCAACTCCTACAGACTCATCAGTGTCGTCAGTCACATCGGGAGCAGCTCCTCTTCAGGTGAGTCTGGTTCTGCTGGACTAAACCATCAGCACGCCCGTGGAGCTTGAACAGATGAACGTGTGTCGCCTCACTGCAGGTCATTACATCAGCGACGTCTTCGACATGAAGAAACAGTCGTGGCTGACCTACAACGACCTGGACGTGTCGCGCACGCAGGAAGCAGCCGTGCAACGAGACCGCGACCGCAGTGGATACATCTTCTTCTACATGCACAGGTGCGTGCTCGTATGTGTTAACATCTGAGCACTTTTTATCTGAGTTTGTTCTGTGCAGAACTGAGTTGTTGTTGTGCCCTCAGAGACGTGTTCGAGCAGCTGTCTGAGATGGAGAAATCAGGATCCAGCAGCTCCTCAGAGGCAGGAAGGAACGTCCTGCAGCCCCTCTGAGCCCCACCTGCTCAGAACCAGCTTGGATCCTGTTCTGGTCCCGGGTAGATCCTGTCCTGTGAACTGTCTGTTCTACTGTTTTGTTTTTCTTACGACTCTCTAAACGAGCCTTTGTTCAGACCTCGACAGGTGGTAAACTGTAAGATTTTTTTTATATATATAAATATATATAAAGTTTTGTAAATTTTTTTTTCTTTATTTACAACTTCAAACAAACTTTCTCCTAAAAATAAAAACGGAAACACCAGAAAGCGCTGGTGTTGTGCAGATTGTACGTTTGCAGAGCTGTTAGTTCTCGTCTAAACTAAATGAAATCTACGTCGGAGTAAAAGCTGTTTTAGAGCTAGAGGCTTGTTGTATTAACAGGTACATTCGGTGCAATATTTAGGTTGTGGCACAAACAGAAGAGTTCTGATCAGTTTTTCTTAATGTAATTTTTTAGTTGATTTTTGTGCTCAGTTTAAATTGTGCGTGCATTTTATTTTATTTTTTTCATATTTTAAGATCTCCTGAAGGAAACTGTTTGTTGCAGAACTTTTTTGGGGGGAGGTTTGACCTTGTGCCTCCTAAGAACACTTTTATAAATACGTTGAGCTTTATTTGATAGGTGCAGATTTGTTTTGGATCATTTGTCAGACCTCGTTGTGTAAGTCAGATGTTCCTAAATATATATCTATAAATATATATAAATCCAACAGATTTTATAGTATTTGCAGAAGAGGGGGGATTTGTTTAAATTAGCCACAAAGTAAATCCTAAATATCACCAGAAAAACTATTTATCTAAGAGGATTTATGTTCCCAGTATTTACCACCTCAGTCCCTGCTCCTGTCGGACACATCGACTTAAAAAAAGAAGAAAAAGTGAGTTTTCTTGCTTTGGTTTTGGTTCTGGACCGTATTTTCTGTCATCGTTTTTCTGTCACTGTAAAAATGAAATCCCGTCGACACCGTCCCTAATTCCCCTCATGAGATTATTTAATCAGAATTACATGATTTAGCATAAATAACTATTTAAATGAGTGTAAATGACAGGCTAGTAGGTGGATATTAAAGAGGTGCGCGCTCTTATTAGCTGACGTCATGGAAGTGCGGCGTTTTGTTGCACCACGTCTGAGTTTTTTTGTTTTTAAACCTGCCTGTCCTTAACACCCTGTCCTGAGTGCTGTGTAAAGAGGGTCTGTGGATTTGTTTGTGTGAGTGAACAGCTTTTTCTACCCTTCATACACAACTGATTCTTCCTATAGCAGATTTTAATAAAAATTAAAGTGAAAGAACAAACGTTTGGACCTTTTTAAATACCTTAAATTTACAATCAAACAGCTGTGTGTCTCCTTGGAGGTGATGAACCATAAATCCTTACAGCAGATTTGGACAATAAAACAGCTTTTTGTGTGTTTTTTTTTTTACATTTCATAAATCACATCTTTGAATAAAACGTGGTGCAAAACATTTGTTGTAGTGTTGAGCCGTGAGGTTCGCAGGTCACGTCTCCTGACTGCACCGCTTCATGAGCGGCTCCAGATGTTGACCCGTGAGTCGGCTGAACTCGCTCAGGATGTAGCTCTCCCTCTGCAGCATCTGCAGGAAAATGTACACTTATTTATGATTTCTGCGTCTGTGTGAACCAGACGAGTTGTAAATGCAGATTTATGTACCGAAGATTGATCTGCAAATTTAAAAAGATTTTACTTTTCGGTACAATTTCAATTTAGTTGGGATGTTGTGTAAAACGAATAAGATTTGCAAATATTTTTCGACTTGTATTTAAACAAATCCTAGAATTATCTGAGTCTACAGTTGATTCTATAATGAATTTATTTCTTTAGTCAGAAATCTACAGGTCTGGGTAATTTACTCCAGCATTAAAACCTAATATTTATGCACCAAACTAACCTCCGTCCACTCTTCGTCTGTTTCGTGCCTGTAGCCCAACAGGTGGCAGATGCCATGTGCCGTGACAACCTGATGCAGGAAAACATGTTAGTGACATGAGATTAATGTGGATTTTATCACTCGCCGAAACACTGGTCATGTATTTTCATACACTAGAAAGAGACGGTTCTTTTTCTGACTATCCTGACGTTCAATTGGACTAAACCTTAGGTCAGTTGGTTTAATGTTTGTTTTAGTCTGATAAAACTAAAACTGACCTGTGGCCATAATGACCATTTTATCTGGAGGAAAACTTAAGTATGGGGGTGGCTGCATCATGATGTGGGGGTACTCACAGTCAGACAACCATGAAGATCTAATGATTCCTCCTGACACTGCTTCATCACAAACTCAACCCCCAGAAAGATATCTCCAAGGTTCAGCTCATCTCTGTGAAGAGGGCAAGGCAGCTTCCCTGGTCTCAGATCCTAAAAATATAAATAAACAAAAAAAGATGTAAAAGAACTCAACAGAACCGGATCATGATTCAGTTTCTGTTTACCTCATAGTACGGGAACGAGAGGACATCAGTGGGAACGTTTTTCTTCCTGTATATGCCATTAATCTGCTGAATCTTGTGGTTGTCGACGCAAATGATGCCCAAATCAAATTTCTGGATGCCCAGTATGTGCCTGAGAGTGTCCACGTCTTTGCGCAGCCTGGAGCGGCGGATAGGTACCACCTTCTGGAGGTTTCGTATCACTACTCCCATTTCAAACTGAAACGCAAAGCAAGAACTCCCGCTGTGAGAAATGTAAAATGATATCTCAAGACATGGGTAAATATGAACTCAACCTCCAACGACCGATGAAACTAACTCATTAGATGTCAGCTAGCTCCAGTCATTCAGAGTCGGTGGGGATTAAAAGTGACACAGGACTCTGAAGCTGGTTTACGACTAGTAACTTCCGTTTAGATATGGGCTAAAGGGCTGTTTTTACTACATTTATTGGCCTCTATATACAATTGGAACAAGTCCAACTCACAAGCGATAACAACAGAGGCCTGGCCTGTTTAAGCACTATGTTTCAATCTCAAGGTAGCACACATACCGATAAAAGCATTTAAAATGCTATTGTTTAACCATTCATACATTGAAAAAAGGTTTCACAGATTAATAAAACGTGTTCATAACAACCTGTATTTAGTTTAAGATAATTCAGTCCGGAGTTGACAAGTGTGAATACTTTTAATTTTGAACTACAGCTAATTTTCTGTGATCCAGATCCAAAATAAAGAGTGAACTATTCCTTTTTATTCTAAACGCGGAAACTAACTTCAGCGCCGCCTCATACAGCTTATCTGTGTTATGTATGTATTGTAAAGTTGTTGAATTTAAAAAAAAAAACAAAAAAAAAAAACTTATCGACTCTGTTAGAAACAATGTGGCGCTTGCCTTTTTAAAATCTCCTCGATATACTGTTGAGTCACGGAACAGAGTTTAATCGGGGACTGACAAATGTGTCGGACCAGAACCGGAAATACAAGCCTAGTTTGAACGAAGCTGAAAGTATTTTTTTTTTTAATTTACGAAGTGCAGTGGAGTTTTCATATGGATTTTTTGTTTAATATTTGAGGAAATATTTTCCATGTTTGTGATTATTTAAAAGAAAAAGATAAAAAGATTTTCAGATAAATATTAGCTCTGTTTAGCGGATGCTAAAAGCATTAGCATAGTGGCGCATTTTGAAGGTTTTTAACGGACATTTGTTGTTGCAGACTAGGGCGATGTCAGCTACAATCTTTTCCAATCAATGTTATTAACTAGACTAAATTAATACCTGCGCCATGAATCCACCTAACCCGTTCGGAAGTCCACACGGGGGAGCTTTTCAAAGCCCGAACAGCTCCTCCAATCCTGGCCTGTTTCAGACTTTCGGACAGCAGAGTACCGGCTCTCAGGGACAAAGTTTGGGATTTTTTCAACCGTCAACCTTTGGACAATCGTCTGCCATGAATCAACCTTCAGCTCAGACCATGTTCGCACAACCGCCAGTGAGCCAAGCTCCTGTGTTTGGACAGCCGTCTCTGGGAATGACTGGGTCAGGCTTTGGGAGCAGCAATCCACCGACTTTTGGACAGAACCAAACTGCAGTTTTTGGACAAACCAGTGGACAGAACCAGACTCCAGTTTTTGGACAGAATCAGACTCCAGCTTTTGGACAGACCAGTGGACAGAACCAGACTGCAGTTTTTGGACAGACCAGTGGACAGAACCAGACTCCAGTTTTTGGACAGACCAGTGGACAGAACCAGACTCCAGTTTTTGGACAGATCAGTGGACAGAATCAGACTCCAGCTTTTGGAAAAACCAGTGGACAGAACCTGACAGCAGTTTTTGGACAGACCAGTGGACAGAACCAGACTGCAGTTTTTGGACAGAATCAGACTCCAGCTTTTGGAAAGACCAGTGGACAGAACCAGACTGCCGTTTTTGGACAGACCAGTGGACAGAACCAGACTAAAGTTTTTGGACAGACCAGTGGACAGAACCAGACTAAAGTGTTTGGACAGAATCAGACTCCAGCTTTTGGAAAGACCAGTGGACAGAACCAGACTGCAGTTTTTGGACAGACCAGTGGACAGAACCCGACTGCCGTTTTTGGACAGACAAGTGGACAGAACCAGACTGCAGTTTTTGGACAGACCAGTGGACAGAACCCGACTGCCGTTTTTGGACAGACCAGTGGACAGAACCAGACTCCAGCTTTTGGACAGACCAGTGGACAGAACCAGACTCCAGCTTTTGGACAGACCGGTGGACAGAACCAGACTGCCGTTTTTGGACAGACAAGTGGACAGAACCAGACTGCCGTTTTTGGACAGAATCAGACTCCAGCTTTTGGAAAGACCAGTGGACAGAATCAGACTGCCGTTTTTGGACAGACCAGTGGACAGAACCAGACTCCGGCTTTTGGACAGACCAGTGGACAGAATCAGACTACAGTTTTTGGACAGACCAGTGGACAGAACCAGACTCCAGTTTTTGGGCAAACCAGTGTTCAGAACCAGACCTCTGCATTTGGACAGTCTAGTGGACAGAACCAGACTTCAGTATTTGGACAGAACAGTGGACAAAACCAGAATCCAGGTTTCGGACAGACCAGTGGACAGAGTCAGACTGCAGCACTTGGACAGTCCAGTGGACAGACCCAAACTTCAGTTTTTGGACAGTCCAGTGGACAGAGTCAGACTGCAGCATTTGGACAGTCCAGTGGACAGACCCAAACTTCAGTTTTTGGACAGAACAGTGGACAAAACCAGAATCCAGGTTTCGGACAGACCAGTGGACAGAGTCAGACTGCAGCACTTGGACAGTCCAGTGGACAGACCCAAACTTCAGTTTTTGGACAGTCCAGTGGACAGAGTCAGACTGCAGCATTTGGACAGAGCAGCGGGCAGAACCAGACCCAAACCTCTGGACAAACACCTGTATTTGGACAGCCCTCTGCATTCAGACAGGCTCCAGGTTTTGGGAAACAACCCCCGCAATTTGGAATCTCCCAGATGGCCACCAGTTCCACTAGTAGTTCTGGACAGCCCATGTTTGGACAACCCTCCACCACCACCAGCAGCGTATTTAGTGGCACTCAGAACGTGACGACCCAAAGCAGAACAACCTCAGAGTTCTGTTTCAAGCCGTCCAACGAGGCTCTTTTCAAACCCATCTTCAGCGCCAGCCCAGAACCGGCCAACCCTCAGATTAAAACTATGTCGAGCTCCTCTTTTGGAGTCAGTGGTTCCCAAACCAGCTCCAGCACCACCGGCTTCTCCGTTTTGGCTGGAGCCAAGTCCGGGCCGCTTGGCTTCAACTTCACGCAACCGTCTGCAGCCGCTTCTTCTTCTTCTGCTCAAAATAACCAACCAACAACTGGCAGCAGCAGCAGTGCACCAATCAACACTCCTCAGTTCACCTTTTCCCAGCCAGCTGTACCTTCCAGCTCAAACACTTCAGCTTCCACCACCGAGCCCACCACCCCATCATCCTTCAGCTTTACAACCAAGACCCTTCAGGCGCAGCCGACACTTCTCTCAGGGGAAGCAGGCTTTGGTCAAACTCCAGTTTTTGGTGACAACAAAGGCAAAGAAGAAATTGGCACAGATGATAAAGGAAAGAGCCAAGAGGACACGAATGTATTCGCACGTCTTGGCAAACCTGCCAAGCGCAAAGAAGATCCGGCGACCTCCAGCTCAGGTTTTGACAACCAACCAGTCGAGGACGAGGCTTCATCTGAAGCGGACTCGCCAAGGCATCCCTCCAAGAGGCCACTGATCAGGTCCCGTGGTCTTCCAGGGAACCTCTTTACCAAGGCGCTCAGCGGTATTTGTAAGGAGCGGGCCAGCACGGTGAGACGAGATGCCGTGACTCAGAAACTGGTGTCTAAGCAGGAGGAGGCGGCGAAAGTTCAGGTGAAAGAGCCGTCTGCCACACCACCTGCTGCACAAACACTGACCCGGGAAGTTCTGGAAAAATCTGAAGGTTCAGGTGAGACTTGGAACTGTTTACATATTCAACTAAAACACCATGAATTATTCAAGACATGGTCATTTATGTATGGATGAATGGTCAAATGTACCCTTAATGTAGCAGTTTAAGAGAGGTTTATCTTGTAGATGGATTCTGTAAGTTAAATAAAATCCATAATTACAGCAAATTTAAAATGACATGAACTCTTTGTTCTGCTCTACTACAGTTAAAAGCAAACAAAGTCTTTTCATCATTTTATTTTTCTCGACCTGCCATTCTTCTCTAGGCTCCGATGTAACCCGGAGTCCAAAATCTCAAGTGCTGACCCCCGTGGGTCGCGGGGCACGCAGGGACAGCCTGGACAGCCTGAGCGGCGTTTCCCCCTCTGACTTCAATACCATCATGTGCAGAAACATACCTCAGGCCCTCAACAGAAAGGATGTGATCCAGAAGCACTTTGCTCAGTTTGGGAAAGTCCTTAAGGTTTTCTGTCGACCCACAAAGAATTTTGCGATCGTGCATTTTGCTGATCATGTGAGTTTTTCATGTATCTTTTTGTCCTCATGTTAACAAACAGACCTTTATGTTTAATATTGCTCCTAATGTCAGTTTTAAATTGATTTTTGTTCTTCTTTTGAGTCTTTTATGATTTTATATGTCAGAAAGGGTCTCTGTTTTAATTTACCAAACTGTGCCTCGCTGCTTTTTACAATCTACTTCAGATTATTTAGAGTGAAGTTCTGTAATTTTACCTTTTGTTGAATTTCATGTCTTTCAGGCTGGAGCTGCGAAAGCGAAAAAGAAAGGAAAAAACCTGCAGGGAATTGGGCTGATGCTGATGTGGCAGAGAAAGAAGCAAAGTAATTATTGTTAAATTAAATGTTCTAATTTTAGTCAGTGTAGATTTTATTTTATTTTTTAATAACGAATCAAATGCTTAACAGGTCTTCTAATGATGTCATTTGTTAAATAAGCTGTTCGTGGAGGTTGTGTTTATGAGAGATTATTTTATTTGCTTTACACGACGAGTCTGAGTTTGTTTTTTTTCTGGATTAGGTCCTGGAGACAAAGGGGGCAGACCTGCAGGAGAACAGGAGCAAACTGGAGAAGGAAGTCCAAAAGTCAAAGAGACCAAAGCTGCAGCTGCTGCTTCTCCTCTCAAACGGCCGGCCCTCATGCCTCCCTCACTCAGCAGCTCGATCACGTTCAGCCACAGGTAATTCGGCATAAAAATCTGAATTAAGATGCTGTTTAAAAGTATTTCTTGCATCACTGTTGCTCTGATCGTTTCAGCTCTCCAGTGAAGAAGCCTTCTCCGGTCAAGCTGCTGCAGTTTGACCCTGAACCTCAAAAAGAGAACGTGACCGAGTCCCAGAGCTCAGAGCGTCCCGTCCCGTCCTCCCTGAGTCACCTGATCGGTCAGGTAGCCGAGACCACCGAGGACAAGTACCGCCTCCTGGAACAAATGGACAAGATCCTGCGCCAAGGTTCAGGGCTGGCTCTCGTCTAAACCCGCAGCAGCATCTGAAGCCGGGTCAAAGGTCACACGTGTGTTTTTATGTCCTCGCAGGTCGACCCAAGCGGACAGACCTGGACATGTCGAAGGTTTTTGTGGGGACGTGTCCCGACATGTGTCCAGAGAAGGAGAGGTACATGAGAGAAACTCGAAACCAGCTCAGCGTGTTTGAGGTTATCCCAAACACAGAGATGGTAAATTTCAGTTTTTATCCTCTTGATGCTCCTCGTTTGGTTGGATTTTCTTTCATTCGAGGCACATTTGACAGGTGGATCATGCTGCTGCCATAAAGGAGTACAGCCGCTCCTCTGCCGACCAAGAGGAGCCCCTTCCCCACGAGCTGAGACCCCTGCCTGTGCTCAGCATGACCATGGACTACCTGGTGACCCAGATCCTGGATCAGGTTCAGGACGGCTGCCGGGACTGGTACGACTTTGTGTGGAACAGAACCAGAGGGATTCGTAAGGTAAGGCTAGAAAAACAACCTTTTTTGTTTTTAAATATGTCCTGACGCGTCGTTTCCTCAGGACATCACCCAGCAGCGCCTGTGCTGCCCGCGCACGGTACGCCTGATCGAAAAGTGCACGCGCTTCCACGTGCACTGCGCCCACCACCTCTGCGAGGAGCCCATGTCGTCTTTCGACGCCAAGATCAACAACGAGAACATGACGAAGTGCCTGCAGAGCCTGAAGGAAATGTACGAGGACCTGGCGACGCAGCAGATCTTCTGTCTCCACGAGGCCGAGCTCCGGCAGTACAGCGTGCTGCTGAAGCTGAACGACGGAGACATCCTGCGGTCAGTCGGGGCAGATTGGTTAACCCCGGCTCTGCCAAGCAGGATCTAAAAAGCTCACGTGTCGTATCCTCACAGGGAGGTGCAGCAGTTCCGTGAGGAGGTGCGCAACTCGCCAGAGGTGAAGTTCGCAGTTCAGGCCTTCGCTGCCGTCAACAGCAACAACTTTGTTCGGTTTTTCAAGCTGGTGAAAGGAGCTTCTTATCTGTCCAGCTGCCTCCTGCACCGATACTTCAATCAGGTGGGAAACCGGCTTCCTGTTGGCTGCTTGTTTTGATTTATTACGTTATTTTTTAAATGCTACGTGTGTGTGTGTGTGTGTGCGCTCAGGTCCGAACCATGGCACTGAAGGCCTTAAACATAGCGCACACCGTGGGGCCGCGCTCCACCCTGTTTCCTGTCGACGACGTCGTTCGGATGTTAATGTTCCAAAACGCAGCCGAGGCAACCGACTTCGTCCAGCAGTTTGGGCTCAACGTCACCGACGGGTAAATCTCAACACTGGAAGGAAAATACAAACGTTCTGGTTTTCTTACTTTTCTTAGGCCTTCCCAACAACATGAACATCTTTTGATCTGACGCTGGTTCTGGTTCAAACCCCATGAGAGAGAAGTCTGTTTTAAAATAATTGACTGTAATTTTCACAGCATGGTGGAGCTGAGTCGGGTGGTCTTCCAGGAACCTGACCTCCCCCCGTCCCAGAAGAAGTCTGAGATCATCCTTGCAAAGAAAACGGTTTTGATTGGACAGGTGGTGAACGGAGGCCCTCTTCCCAACCCTCCACAGCACGTCCCCGTCTGTAGCTTCGACTCCCAGAACAAATACTGTGGCAGCGGCCCCCTGGCTGAGCCCACTGTCAGCTGCGTTAAAGGTTCGTTTCACACAAGTTGGATCCATTTTTTAAATATCTCACGTCCAGCTGATCTTAGCAAACAGAAAGAGCTCCATCAGTGGATTTTACAGATGCTGAGCTAAAACACAACGTAAAGCCAGTTGGGACTGAAACTGTTCAACCAGTTTTCAAGAAATGCTCGATCTTTAATGAGCTGATGTTTTTGTTTCAGCTGACGTTGTGGAGGTCACAGCCGGGCCCAGTGTAGAACCGCTGGCTCTGTTTGTGCCCGTCCCAGCTCCAAACGTTCCCCCTGTGATTGAGCCTCCCCCAGCTGTTACTGACGAGACGGGAGAACCGAACCCCCCCGTGGTCCAGCTCTTCCAGCCTGAGCCCGTCAAACCCCCGTCGCCTCAACCCGAACCTCAGCCGACGTACAGCGACGAGGCAGGCGGAGCTCTCAGACCTGTTCTGTTCGGACGTGTTTGCAGTTTGCTCACATTCTGGTTGTTCTTCAGGACGTCGTGGCTGAGCTGGACTCCGTGATAGAAGAGGTGCTCGAAGCAGAAGTGAAGGAAGTGGCCGACGCCGGAGCCAGTTACGCCGCAGCGGCGCTCGCGTAAGCTCAGATCCGACACGTCGGGGTGGAGCCTTCTCCGACAGCGTTGATGATTTGAGCGTGTTGCTTCTGCAGGGAGAGCGAGGTGCAGGTGGAGGCTCTGGTCAGGGAGGTGTTGGGACGGATGCTGCAGGAGATATCGTCCTCCGAGATCAAACTGGAACAGCAGCGCATCACTGAAGAGAAACGTAGGATCGAGGAGGCCAGGTTTGTCCAACTGAAACACCAGACTGTCATTAATACCCACTGTTTTTTATTTTTACTTTTACAGAACATTATTTTTAGAACAATACAACTCAAAGAAATAGACAAACAATAAAAAAGGCAGCAACATGACAACTCTGCCGCTCAAATGGTGGAGAGATCAGCCAGACGTACTAAACTCCAGGCTTTAACTGTATTTAGTGAACCAGGTTTAATCTGTAATTCTGTTAAACAGCAAGTGTTCAAGTTTCATTTTGAAAGAGAAGTTTCAACATCCAACCAGATGGAGTGAATTAACTTTAATCCAGTCGTGTATCTGATGCGGTTTTGCTTATCCACGGCTCCTTTGTGTGTTTTTGGAAGGCGGAGGCAGGAGCACGAGGCCTTCCTGGCTCAGTTCAGCTGCTCGCTCTGCACCGACATCATTCATCAAGTGGTGGACGAGACCGTCCAGGAAACCGCCTCCGCTGAAATCCAGTACGACTTCAGAGATTCCCCAAAATCTAATTATTTTTTAATAAATTCACATTTAAATAAACATGGCTGTGTTTATGAAAATCACAAGCTGTTTTTGTGCACAGCTTTCAAAACCATATTCCAGGCCGTGCGATTTATTTCATCATGTCTTGTTTTATCAGGGAGGCTCTGAGGGAGAAAGCAGAACGTTTGGATAAATGCAGTAAGCAGATCTGCTGCGAGCTGATCGATGAGACTTTGAACACAGAGATTTCTCTGCTGGTCGAAGATCTACTGGAAACAGAGCTGGAGCGCATCCACAAGTACATCAAGAGGTAAAAGAATCGATGTAACTTTTCTGAAACATTTTAAAGTTTAGTCAGAGTGGATCTGTAACACGGGTTTTTGTCGGTACCTTCAGGTGGCGTGATGTGGTGGCAGTTCGTCGCAAGCTGAAGCGTCAGATGAGGGGTTTTCCTGCGGCTCCTTGCTGCGTCGACCCTCGGTTCAAACTGAAGGCCCTGGCCCCCAGCGCCCCCGCTCAGCCCTCCAGAGCAGATCTGGCTCGAGGTTTAGTGAACCTGGGAAATGCTGGCGTGTTAGCCGTGTCCAGCACCAGGTGAGCTCATCCTCCGTTCTGCTGCTGTTTCTTTTCGCTGCCGTCAAACACGGTTTCTTACATTTCCTCAGGCTGCTGAGGATGAGAGAAGGAGCCGTCCATCAGATGAGAGTCCACCACTTCTATCAGCAGCTGCTGGAGTAAGTCCACGTCAGGCTCAGGCGCTGCTTCCAGTCAGGACGCCGCAGTTTGACACGTTTATGATGCTTCCTTTAGGGAGACGGTGTGGGCGCCGCTCGATCTGCCGGCGCTGGTGACGGAGAACATCCCAAACCCACCTGATCACGTCTTCTGGAAAACCCTGCTGCTCCTACCCAGCGACCATGAAAGTGTAGCCAGTCTGGCTGACAGGTGAGAGACGATCCCTTCCTGTGACGTTAGTCTGAACTGGTTTTTCACTGAAGAACGTTTTGATTACGTCGTACGTCAGCACTGATACCAGATGTACTGTGTTTCAGGCTGCTGTCAGACTGGTTGGAGGTGAAACTTGGTTCTGACGGAGGCTCAGAGGAGCAGCCAGACGGCACCGTGAGAACTCTTTGTGTCACCAACACTCTGCAGGAGAGCAGACAGAGGACTCGTGAAGTCCACGTCACTGTCAAGGTGAGCTGTTAGCTAAAGGAGAACTGTAGCCAAATGAGCTAAAATCAGTAAAAAGCTAGCTAAAACAATAGCAACTGGCTAAGTATGAGTTAAAAGTAGCAGAACTGTGGCTAAAAGCTAAAAGGCTAATCTGAACAGTATTCCTTCATGTCTTCCAGGTGACCCGAGGCCCGCTAACTGAACTGGGTCTGTCCAAAGCCGAGGAGTTCTCGGAGCTCCAGGGCACCGGAGCCCTCGTCCTGCTGCTCCCTGCTCTGCCCCCGGTCGGGTCCGGTCAGGAGGACCAGGACGTCCCTCTGCTGTCGGCTCTGCTTCAGCTGAAACAGCTGCAGCAGATCAACAGCTGGCACTGCCCGCTGCCTCTGGTGGTCCTGGTGCCGGGCCGCTGGGACGCCGCGGACACTCAGAAACTGGAAGAAGGTCAGAATCAAAGGGTTTTATTAGTAGAAGTTATTGTTTCTCCAAACTTAAGGTGTTTTTAACAAAGTTTTTCTTTCAGCTCTGATGTTGTACAAACTGATGCAGGAAGAGCTCATCTCAGAGTTCACCTTCTTCTTCTTACCAGAGACCACCAGCGACCTGCAGGGATCCAAACAGGTGCAGACATGGATAAAACCTGATCTTTTCTGCTGTAATATAATGTCGACTTCCTGGATCTTTTACTTTCTTTGCATCTGTTGTCAACCTGCCAAACCCTCCTGAGGGTTTTATCGCCGCCTGACCTTTAACCTTTTGTCTCCAGCTGACCCGAGCCATGCGTTGGCTGCTGGCCCGTGCCCCGCCTCCCTTCCCGCTCTCGTGTCAGACCCTGGTGCAGCTCGTCGAGGCCGTTTTGAGTCGCGAGTTCAGTTTCAGGGTTTACACCAACCGCCAGGACCGGGCGGCTGCAGGCCTTCCGCCCCAGGACCCGGGGCCCGTCGTCCAGCTGTACAACGCCGTCCTGGGTTTTGTCGCCGATAAGGTGTCCTCCCAGGATCTGTGTGGACTCTCGTGGCCCCCCTCTGAGTTCAGCCTGCCTGAAACCAGAGATTTTGTGCCTCATCAGGGCTGGAACCGCTCGGAGCACCTGGCCTGGCTGCGAGACGCCGTCCTCAGCCTGCAGCTGCCGGAGTGGGAGGAGCTTCCTGCTGCAGGTTAATGAAAAGATTTATTTATTGTTAAAGCTCAGCTTAAAGATTTAAACAAGATGTTTATTATTATTTATGCTTGTTTAGTGAAGTTAGTTAATCTCTCTGTTTAGGCCCACGGTTAGATCTGCGCTCCTCCGTTTTTCATTACGCCGCCAACATCCCCGTGTCACGCCGCAGTCAGCCTCTCCTCACGTCGCAGCTGGAGAATCTTCTGGAACGAGTCCGACTAAAATCTCTGAGCATCAAAAACCCCAGATCCAGACTGTCCGAAGACCAGACTCTGCTCTCCTCCGGTGTTTCCAGTTGGGTTCCGTGGGACGACGTGGTGCTGATCTTCATGGACCACAAACTGAAAGACTGGCAGCTGCCGGGACCACCTGTTTGCAAAGGTCTTCATCATTTAAAAAAGCAAAACGTGCAAATATTCTGATCCGGTTTGGCTTTTCACTCTGATTAACGCTTTATTATCATGTTTCTTTTAATATTAACTCATATTTCTGTCCTTTTTTTCAAGATGCTGTGACAGAAGATGGAGACATCCTGGTTTACTTCCCCGCGGGGTCTCTGGAAGGTTTCCAGCCTCCTGATGGGTGGACTCAGGCCGTGGAGCAAACACACAGAGAGAAGCAGCAGGAGACGGGGTGAGGGTTTCAGGATTCATCCTAAATCTATATAAATGAATTTCCCAGAACCAGAATTCTTCCCTAACGTTAAATATTGTCTCCTCCCTCAGGGCGGCTGCAGGGGTCCGTTCTCCCTCTCCCAGCCCCTCTCTCAGGCAGAGGTTGTTCCACAGTTGGGTGGAGCCCGCCGACCCGCCGCTGGACATCACACACACTTCCACAGCAGAGGAGCTCC
Organism: Cynodonichthys magdalenae; assembly: GCA_031762555.1. Lineage (NCBI taxonomy): Eukaryota > Metazoa > Chordata > Actinopteri > Cyprinodontiformes > Rivulidae > Cynodonichthys > Cynodonichthys magdalenae. Next base: position 4,630,456 of record JARVJO010000061.1, read on the forward strand.
TGGCCCACAGAGTCCTGCAGGACTTAGAGGAGGAGAAATGTGAAAGCAGGAGGTCAGGCTCCGTCTCTGCTGACAGATTAAAACACTGAATTTTTGCAAAAACATAACTTAGAAGAGTCGCCATGATTTTCTATGGTTTTATTGATTCTACATTTATTTTACTTTGCAATTTTTTAAACATCTAAAATGTAGATTTTATGATGTTTTGGTTCACTGGCAAAACTTTTAGATTTGAACTGAAATCTGGATAAATGGAGGATAAAAGAAGTTGGCAGCCTAAAAAACAGCAGATGAACGAGATCTGAGAGTCAGAAATATTCTTCAGAAAGTGTAAAAAGTCGTTCTTTCTGCAGGTGCACGGAGCAGATTAAACGCTGGGCGGACGGCGACCCGTTGGATAATTTGTCCACACCGCTCCTCATCCCGTCCTCCACCCTGATGTCCACGCCCACAATCGTACAGCGTGCACCCAGAGACAGAACTCCAAAGGCTGCTTTGACTCAGGTGTCCACACGTTATTACAGTGTTGAGAACGACTCTGAGCTGCTGTAAAATATTAAATATCGAACTTGTTTCTCAGAAGTGTGAGCCTGATGAGCGTTGGGACGGAGCAGCCCGGTCCACGACGTCTCCTTTGTCTCTGCGGTGGAGACTGAAGGACCTTCAGCGACAGATTTCTGCGAGTCAAGAAGAGGAGCTGGCCTGCAGGCTGAAGCTAAACGCCTGGCAGAGCATCGTGAACGACTGACGGGAAAACACACTTTTAAAACAAAAGAACCTGCTGAGCCTACAGCCACCATCTGACATGTGCTTTAGAATATTTAAATTTACCAGCATATTTTTGTGTTGGAATAAAAAGTAAATATTTTTTATCATTTTAATTTTGTTCTTCTCACTTTAAGGTTTATAAGTGTGCCTTTAGTATTATTTTAGAAAGCTTTAACAGATGTTAAACTAATTTGAATGTATTTGTAAAATTTTTTTTTTTGCTGAGTTTGAATTTGCCAAATAATAAAAATGAATCTTTTTGTAAATCTGGATGTTTCTCATTGATTTTACTTTTAAAAATGCGTGTTTGCTGTAGGATGAATCTGATTGGACGGTTTAAACAGAGTCCTGCCAAAGCGATTGTTCATTGGACAGCAAAACCCTGACATTGGCAAATTCATGACCTGAGACAACACCACAAAGGATGCTGGGAAATGATGTTTTTTCTGTTTATGCATGAACCAGAAGGCGACTTGGTTTCAGAAACACTGGTATACAAATTATTGACACATTAAAATAAAACAAATTCAAATTTACAGTAAGAAGGCTCCAAATAAAGTGACAAGTATGAATTTTTCCAAAGTTAACCATTAGAAAACTTAAAATATTCCATTTTTTTTCAGTCTCCAGTGTGTTTTTGCCCGTCTGTTTATGTACTTCCCGTTTTCTACCACTAGAGGGCAGAAATGTATCTGAAATAGAGTATCTGGAACTTTAAAAGGCTGAATTTTATTGTGAAATGTTCTTACATTAACATAGATCTGATTTATTTTTTTTCTCCCTTTATCCAAGCTCCCTCCTGCCCTGAAAATAATAATGTTTCAAGTCTAGAGGAGGAAGCTGGTCAACGGCCTCAAACTTCCAAAGCAACTTGAGACCTTCAAGCCTCTTGATGTGAACACTGACAAGGTATAAACTAAGGGGATATATTTTTATTTCAAACCATGTTCTGTTTGACACATGAATTTGTGTCCTGATCTGTGGGGGTAAGCACCAGAGGATAGGTCCTGAAATACCATAAAACCAGAGTCAGCAGCAGAATATGCTGTTCCGTATAAAGATGAGATGATCTACAGTCTTTTGTTTTTAATGGACGCAACCTGAAAAAGCATTGTTCGAACAAATGTAGGACCATTTAAGGAGAAATAAACAGACTTTCCAACTTTATAAGTTTTATTACCTTAAAGTGTTAAAACAAAAATGATAGACCAAACATATTTTATTGCATAGAAAATAAAACTGACGCACTGCAAAAGGCAACAACAACGTTGGCAAAAAGTTTATTAAAACAGTAAGAAAATACAAATGGTTTGTATGAGAACTCCACTAATCACGCCAAATTCAGTGTAAAATTCAGAGAAAATTGGTCCAGTTTGTGCAGTACGCATGCTGTTCAGGATCAAGTTCACAACAGCAGGAAAGCTGACAGGTGGTGGGAGTAAAGGGTAAAAGACAATCACAGTCGCAGAATGTAACATTTAGATAAAAAAAGAACAGAGAGGTGTGAAACGGTCACAACGGAGAGAGAAACAGAGTCTTGGAACAGCATCCTCAAAGAGTTTCCAAAGGGTAATTGGTGTCCTCAGTGGACCGGAAATGAGACGCATCAATTTCAGGCAGTGTCCTCCAGAAAGCCCAGCCTGACTGCACCATCAAATAGAAATTATGGATTTTGTCTGAAAGGGGCAAAGGTGTTTGAAGCCACAAAGAAAATGAGGTGGGGGGGATGGAGGTCTGGGGACTGGGAGCCTACACACAGAGATGTACATCAGTACTGACAAGTCTGCTGTGAACCCTGAACACTTTTATTTAGACTTGTAGGAACAAATGCTGCTGGAACGCTTTCTAAACTAATTAACCTTTGATTTATTTTCAGTAGACAAAAGAAAACTATTCATATGGACTGGTACAAGCATGTAGTTATTATTTTTCATCCCAGGGCTCTGTACAAAAATATTTCCACATGTTATGAATGAATGAATGAATGATACTTTATTAGTCCCATGAAGGGAAATTACAGTTTGGAACAACCCGTTCAAGAGAT
>JARVJO010000061.1:4634678-4648150 GCA_031762555.1 Cynodonichthys magdalenae
CAGTTGGAGAGCTCTTCCTTTTATTCTACTTTTTGAAACTCTAGGAACCACAAGTAAACCTGCAGTATGAGAGCTCTACCTGTTGTTTTACTTTTAGAAATTCTAGGAACCACAAGTAAACTTGCAGTTGGAGAGCTCTTCCTTTTATTCTACTTTTTGAAACTCTAGGAACCACAAGTAAACCTGCAGTATGAGAGCTCTGCCTGTCATTCTACTTTTAGAAACTCTAGGAACCACAAGTAAACCTGCAGTATGAGAGCTCTGCCTTTTGTTCTACTTTTAGAAACTCTGATATACATTCAGATCTCAGCCATTTCAGTAAATTTCTCTACATATTTTTTGTCACTTTTTAAACCAATATTTTTGATGACCCATTAAGGGAATTAAGAAGATGATAGTCTAATTTAAATATATCAGATTTAATTTATGATTCTAAATGATCATGTGAAGGCCAGTTTTAGGACAAACACCGCTCTGCAACAGACAAACAGCTCATCCGTTCCTTTCACAGCATTGATCAGCCATGCATGAAATTAGAATGGTCTTGACTACAAGCTACAGCAGAGCGGAGAGCAGAACATCAGGCTGAAGATGTTTTCACCCAGCCTGTCGTAACCCAGTCATCCACAGGGAGGGGCTGAAGATTCACTGATCTTTGAGTGTGTTAGAATCATCACCTCCTCCCACATTTCTCTAAAAATCTCTGGTCTGTTTTATTGTGCGACCAACCAACTCCTGCGTTTTGCATAAAAACCAGGGCCAAAAGAGTTAAGAAGATTTATTTTTATGAAGCTGTTTCTCTCTAACGATGCTGTAGACCTCTTTCCAATGAGCAACAGGAACGGAGAAATAGTTCACCTCTAAGCTAGAAAATGACTGACACGTTGGTTACCAACAAACACAGGAGGTTTTAGAATATTAACCCTGCAGTACTCAGAGGAATACCTGTGCTTTTAATTTGACACTCACACGCTGTTACTCTGCAGGATATATTTACATGACAAGATGTCTTTAAGGAAAAATTCATTTTTTTTACTTTACAAGTTTTCTCTGCATACATTAGCTGCTGTATTGGCTACGAACACACCCTGTCTTCCACTGAAACCATCTGCTTGGTGCATAAAAACGACATTTTCACACATAATACCATGTTATCTGTTCAGTGCGCTCATGAATAGCTCCCCGCTGGCACAGTGAATATAAAATTAGGCCTATTATTACATTGTCCTCTTAAAGAATGGGCCAGAATCACGAGCATGATCAAATTTATGAAAAGATACAATCAGACTTCATCAATCTGACACACTTAGCAGGAATAATTGGATGCCCTTTGAAATACAATCAAATCAGATTTTTTTCTGTAGATGATGATAATTTATCCATTAAAACAGGTGAGCGCTCAGTCTCTCCTGCCAAATAATAAAAACTCACCTGTAACCGTTTTAATTTCTCTTTTTTTAACATCACTTGTGTTCTGTAGTAAACCCCCTGGAATAAATGAGTCATTTTAGAATAAAACCAACGACTCTTTGTTGTTTCATTGCAGGAATCATGTCATTTTGTGTTTATGATAAAAAACTAATGGAAAGTAGGAGCTGTTTTTACAGCATAGATGGAAAAAAAAGCTACAAAATTGAGGATTTTACTGAATCTGCACCACATAGCAGTTTTTCCAGAAATGTCAACATTTTCATTTCTTTTTAAGTTTTAGCCATGATAACTGTTAACAAAAAGCTGGAAAAGTAAAAAATATCTAACTTGATTTGAAATATTTACTTTGGTTTAATGTCCAATTGTATTTTTTTTTTATAAGGATTACATCTTGCATCCTTCTCCATAAGGGTGCAGTCACATCTGAAGAAGTGCTGGAAGAGTGTTCGCTCACCCACATGTAGGTGACCTGGTGAAGCTCCTGGAAATCATTTCCACCTCCAGAACCAGGAACCAGGTGGAGAAATGGCTTCTTCAACTCGAGAATGGCGTGGCTGGCTCCCTGTATGAGGTGCCATGTGGGCCTTTTTGCACAGCTATATGTCATAGCTTCTATAACTTCTATAGCGCTCATGTGAGTTTTTTTAACAGTGCTGGTCTATGACTCATGCAGTAGGATTTTATGAAACTTTTAAAAAACATTCAGTTTGAAGAGTTTTCTCAGTGGCATGGCGGTGCAGTTAGTTATGTTCTCCCCGTGCATGTGTGGATGTTGATGTTTGATTGTTTAATTATTGTCACTGCATACCTGAGGTTGGGATACCAAATCACAAGAGGAATGCTACAGCCAACACACAGGTCTACATCCTTGGCTTCTGTTTTTGAAAGCTCCATTTTTCTTTAAATTTGTCCTAAATCTAGCTAATAAAATCCACTTTTTATTAGGAAAGATAAGTTTAGTTTCTTAGAAAGAACTGTTGATGATCTTTAGTTTAATATGAGTTTTTGCTGAGATATATTATTGATGTGGATCTGCTGAAGTTTCTGCTTCCCGATCTGGAGCTATCAGAGTATGGCGTGGTATGAGGGCTGAAAATGAAACTATTGCGCAATCAGTGGTTGCTACATAAGCAAGTGGCTATATCTATTCCTAAGCCAGCTGGCATTAGCTTCAGAGAGGCTAGTGACTAGCAAGGATAAGCTGGCGTTAGCTTTGGAGAGGCTAGCAACTAGCAAGGATAAGCTGGTGTTAGCTTTGGAGAGGCTAGCAGCTAGCAAGGATAAGCTGGCGTTAGCATTGGAGAGGCTAGCAACCATAGATATCAAAGAAAATGATGAAATATTGAATTATAAGAAATATCTGTATATGACATTACAAATTTTAATAACAGTATAGAGAAGCCTAATTTAATACCCTGTCAAAAACTGTAAAAAGCCAAAACTTGCTACTTCTGACTTTTCTTATAATTCAGCTATAGAGAAAAAACCCACTGCCATCACCCAATAGACGAGGGCAAACAGCTGCTAACTCAGGTTGTAACTAAAGCTGTCTGCTTCACAGTAATATGTTTTATGTTTAATATTTATGCTTGACGTCATGTTGAGCAGTAAATCTGGTCTAAGGAACACCTGTCAGTGCATGTCACTTGTAGGTTTTGTATTTCAACTATTTTTGTTGAGAAAGTTTTCTTTATTTACAAGAGTTTGTGTCTAATAAATTCGGTGAGCAGCTTATCCATGCTAGTCACTAGCCTCTCCAATGTAAACACTAGCTTATCCATGCTAGTCACTAGCCTCTCCAATGTAAACACTAGCTTATCCATGCTAGTCGCTAGCCTCTCCAATGTAAACACTAGCTTATCCATGCTAGTCGCTAGCCTCTCCAATGTAAACACCAGCTTATCCATGCTAGTTGCTAGCCTCTCCAATGCTAACACCAGCCTATCATTAATCAGATCAATAACTGGCTTAGGAATAGAAAGTGTATGGCCTCCTGCTACAATTTGGCCCTCATACCACACCATATCTGAGGTGTGCTCAGCTCACAATGCCCTGATTAATGGAGCAATTCACTTTCACTGATGTCTGTTTAAGTTAATTCCACTCGTTTCATTTAAAACTCACATTAACACAAGTTTTTTCACTTTTTTTACCTGTCGTTTGTCTTTCCTGCCTTTTAAACAAAATGTAACACATCTGTTTTCCCTGTTTAATAGTTATCCTGTTCTCAGATAGTGCAAATCTTTGCAATGATGGGAGTTTGACATGGTTTCACGTTGGTGGGTGAAACTAAGACTAAAAACCAGTGCTTACCATGTCCTGGCTGCAGCTCTCTTTGATGTTTTTAAAAAAAGCTATGATGTATTTTTATTGTGCATGGAGAAATAGCGTTCGATTGTTTTAGAAACTTTGAAAGCAAAACAGTATTTGATCACAAATTTTTATTAATCTTTGTGACAGATTTTAACATGAGATTTTAGGTTCCCAACCCTCATACCAAGTATAAATATATGTTGCAATCAATATCCAAGGCCTTCTTTAGAAAAAAAAACATGCTTGTCCCAAGTAAACACATCTATCCCATTTGTCAGAGGTGTAGTTTTTGTTCAGTAGTTATCGATCTTGCAGAAAGGACCCGTCCTGAACTGACTCGTTGTATTTACATGGCTGAGAGGACTGAGAGGCATCCCGCCGAGGAGACAGATGAAGGCCTGTTGATGAACACCAAGGAACGCCTCATTCATCATCGTCATCCCTGCTGCTGCACATCCACTGACCACGTGCAGCTCCGCTCCTTGTCTGTCTCGCTTTTTATTTACCAGCAGTTTGCTGCTTTCCTTTTGTTTTTAATCCAGTCACCGTGTCCAAAATGCAGTTTCTTCAGATTTTTGACGCTCTCTGTCTCTCAGTTCGTAGTTTCTTTCACACCAAGTGAAGATTTCAAAGCAATTTGAGTCCAGGCAGGAAAAAAAGATCAAATGACTTTTGTATGGGTGTATATTGATTTATCTATCTGTGTACATGTTTGTTTCTGCTCAGTCTCTTTCTCTCCTCCCAGATAATGATCTCTCTGTGTACATGTATGAGGTTATTATATAGAGTCTGAGGCATGACAAGTAATCAACCCCAAACCCATCATATGGGCCAGCTCCACAGCCAGTTTGACCCCGTCTTCTCCCTGCTGTCAGCTGCAGGAACTTCTTCAGGTAAGATGGTTGTGTACAAATATTCAGGGGTAGGCAGCACTAATCTAAAAATTTGTTGCACTAACCCTAAAGCACTAAATCAAATATTTAGGTCCCCTAATTCTAAAGCACTAATGCACTGAAAAAGTTAGCAAAAGCTAATTCTAAAGCACTAATATAACCCAGTTGACCCATGGAACATTCTTCTGAGTCAACATGATTTTTACTGTGTGCAGAATGTTGTCAATAATCAATGTCAATATGTCATCTACTGGATGAGTGACACAAACAAAATGAGTGACAACTTTCACCCTCAGCTGTCATCAATAACATTTAAAGGCCTCAGTTAGTGCTTCTAAATTTAGAAAGTGCTTATCCACTAATGAATTTAAAAAATAGTAAAGCCCTAAAGCACTAATCAGAAAATTAGTTCCCCTTTTAGTGCTTTAGGGAAACTGTGCCCACCACTGCAAATACTTGAACCCAACATGTAGACATTCTTGTGCCTGTGTGTTCACAGCTAAAACTGTGCAAAAGACCAACAAATATTTAGACGCTTTCTTTTTATAAGATTTATGAAGCCTTGAATTCTCTTCTAATGTTGTCCTCATATTAATGTTTCTTTAGCAGACAATTTATATTAAAAATCAAATGTTTCCAGCTTTGAAAATTCCAAGAGATTTGCCATCCTAGTAAGAACACGTAAAGAGATTTATAGGAATGTTCAGAGTTTCTCATAGGTTTTTACTATCATAATTTAAACAAAACTATACCTGCATTAATCTGTGATTTTTATTCTAATGGAACAAAATAAGTTTGATTTATTTGCTTAAAGTTGGACTTCAGGGCTTTACACCGTGAGGCTCAACATGGTGCACAGTTTAATTAGTGTTGTAGCAGTTGACAGTTTACATAAAAATAACAAAGTCTCAAGCAACATTTGTTATTTGCGTCCAACGATCGGACATTGGTCTCTATGGAAACAGCTGCTTGAAACAAACTCTCCACAGCAGCTAAAAGCAGGAAATATTTCTCTGTTTTATGTGTTTAGATGATGCAGAGGATGTTCAGCAGCTTGGAAGTACTTCTCGTCAAATAAACATTCAGGTGACACCTCTCCCTCACGGAGGAGACGAAGAATCGTTCAATGCACCGTGTTCTGTTTCCTGCACTGCACTTTCACACTTTTTCTACGTTATAACCTTATTCTAAAATGGGTTAAATTCATTTATCTCCCTCAAAGTTCCAAACTCAATACTCCATAATGACAAAGTGAAAAAAAGTTTAGAATTTTGCATAATTTAAGGTACCAAGAAACACAGCATCCTTCGTAAATGGTAAAACGTTTGAACCACTCGGACTCTTTTTGTTTGGATTTGACACACTATGTTTAAATTACTCTAATTTGCAGTTTATTCCCTTTTTTATGTTTTTGGCATCCTTTGGAAGGCGACCTATGACCTAATATGGTCAAATGTTTTCTCTTGCTGGTTTTTCCAATCTGGGCGGAACTCTGATATTTCCCAGTTGGGGACTGATAGACTGTTATCCAGCCCACCTGCTTGTTATCATCCAATCATGTAAGCAAATCTTCATCTTTCTCCAAATTTCGGGACCAATCAATTCTTCCCTTTCCCATGTTTTATCCTTTTTTATTTGCCAACTGTTTTTCTCTATAACTGAACTAGTAGTAGAAGAATGGTGACTGTGACACTTTTTTCACGTTACTACAAAGCCATATACGATGAATTAAACCTTTGTTCAAACGTTAAGTTATTATATTACATGCACATCTGACATCTTTGTGGTTTTCTTGTGTTATATTTCATTTTGTCATGTCGATGTTTACTATTAATGTCGCAGTCAAATTCATTGGGATGTGAAATATAATTTCTATGAGTAGCAAATGTAGGCTATTCACGGGAGAAACGAATCACGCCATTTTTAACCACACATTTTATTCCCATCGTGGCATACGTTTTGTATCTTACTGTTTTGTGTAAAGTGTGCTGTAGATTTGACAACACGTTTTGCTGTAGATACTTGGCATATAATGCTTTTTGCAATTAGGGGAAACACATCCTGACAGGGTAACAAATCTCAACACAACACCGGCAACCTTCGGATCCATAACTTTTGGACCCACAGATCGCAAAAGTTTGAAATTTGGCCATAACCTTAGACATTTGCTGACATTTGGGCCAGAAAAATATATAGTTAACTGAAAAGACATCTGAAGTCTAAATTTAAACTAATTTCCTTTCTTTTCCTTTTCCCTTCCCTTCTTTTCCCTTCCTACACCAAGGTAGACTATTGTCCCCCAGCCCATTTTTGATCTGATACTATAACATCGACTTAGAAGGAAATTCCCTTTACTCTCCCTAGAGCTGGCCAATCTGAGGTATCAGGGTAGAGGAGCTTCAGTCAGGGAGGCGACCAAGACCCTGATGGTCCCCCTAACAAAGATCTGTGGAGATTTTTGCAGAACTCCATCAAACGGGCCTGTTTGGTAGACAACACGTGAACTCTAAACAGATCGTAGAAACATCTGAAGGATGATCAGTGGAAACAGGATGAGCTCAGAACACTTTAAAGAACAACTCAAAGCTGAATCTACAGCTGCTGCACATCCTTGTGAAGCGTGTAACACGAGCCGGTCCAGGTAGCGACAGAACAAGGAGATGAGATTGATATGCATCATTGTCTCCTCAGCCTCACTTTATGAATTTTTGATGGATCATTGTTCCTCAGGATTGACGTTTCAATTAATTGGAAGCTGTTCGAAAAAAAAGGCTGCAGTGACAGGTGAACAAAAGGAACATTTGGCCAACTTGTTACATTTTGATCCTTAATAACTCTTTTCGATTTCACACACAGGCGAGTCATACATGGGCAGGCAATTTGCAGATTTCAGTGGCGGCATGTGTCCTGATGGAAAATCATTTATTCACCTTGTTCTCAAATTGTTTTCAAATGAACTTGTCATTTAAAAAGAAACTTCTCTCGATATGAAGTTGTCGTTTTACAAATTGCTCTTTGTTTTTGTCATGGTATAAGTGGCACTGCACACGGGCGCGGTGGAAATGGGAAAAGGGAGCATAAGTTTAATAAATTCATTTCAAAGAAGCAGAAATCTTCCTTTTGTTTTGTTTTTATTCACAGCCACTTAGTTTTTGTTTCTTGCATGCAGAATATATTTTGTTTTAGATTAAAACAATTAGAAAATAATCTGTCTCATGAGCAGTCACTATAAATGAGTCTCATCCTGAACCTGAGGAGGTGTCGTACGTCACAATGAAAAGCTCCTTTTCTTTAAATAGACCTTTCTTTCTCTGCATCTGGCTTCTCCATGTTTCTGGCATTGATTGAGAGACAAATTAGACTAATTAATGTTTTCAAGTTTAGACAATTACACGGACTGGAACTTAGTTGCTATTCTGGCTCGACGCACTTTTCTGAGGAGTTTGGAATATTCTCTGACTGATTTTACAGAGTCACAAAAACACACATGAGGAGAGCGATAACACACAGGAGTCTCACAGCGGCCCCTCTAATTCCTTTGTTACGCCTATTTTTCCTCATTCATGTCAAAGACGTGAAAAGAAAAGTCCAGCAAAGGCTGTGGAAAAAAAATTCTGCCAGCTGTCAGACCCTAAGACCACAGGGGGAAACGCCTCCGTGTTCCTTTGAATAACCGGTATTTCCAATAAATGTTATATAATTGTACCTTTCGGTCTACTTCTTTGTTGCGAGGCAGGAGCGACGGCTTTCAACCTGTAACATGTAGAAGCTTTAAGAAGATACCTCTGCATCTCCATAGCTCTATTTTTTATTATAGATCTCTTATTAATCTGTGGAGCTTATTAGTTCTTTTCATCACGTTGGCTGCAAAGGAATTCAATTTTTATGATGAACTCCAATTAGTGTAGCTACTACCAATCTCTTTCTGAATGTATAAAATTTGTTTTTTTCTCTCTTTATCTTAAACCTTGACTTGTTGTCTTCCTTTTTCTGCAACCATCTCTACATTTTTAGTACTTTTCACACATTTTTACCCATTTATTAGTTAGTCTGTTGTAACAATGTTAATTATCTTGCTGAAAATGAGAATATTTAGGTTTGACGAACCAAGAAACAACTTTTCTGTTTTTGTTTCTAGATTCACATGATTTGTAACAAAACACCAACATATTAAGTGTGTGGCTAACAGGTGTTTTTGTTGCTAAATGTTTGCTCCCAGTTTCAGATTTAAGTTTCTGCAGCATGAAAACCAGAGAGCTGTCGATGCCACGCACAATAATGCAACTGGATCGTATGCAGAAAAGGAAAAGATCTTCAGTCAGGATGGGTGCGAGGATGTTTATCTAGCTACTTTTCACATCTCTCACAACTTCTTTTAATGTCCTTGCTCTAAACTTCAGCTCCGCACTTCAAAGTTTCCAAGTTTAGTCAAATATACTAACTTTATAATGAGTTCTGAGACTGAAAGTAAATCTGGACGTCGCACATATTTGAGGTTTTTTAATTGTGTTGTCTCTCCTTGTCTGAATCCGGGAGCTGTCCTCGACCTCTGACACTAATCTACTGAAGCCCCTGGTGAATCTGATGGACTGCATGATGGATGAGTTTCACAATGAAGCAAAGATGAGTGCAACTAATTGTTGGAGGTTTGTGTCCAGTAGGGCGACTCGCTGGCACACACTCAGCAAAAAATGTACATATTTTCTCACAATATTGAGTCAGGTTTGAGTTGCCAGCAGTTGCAGACCAGTGAGATACAACATTTAGTAATTATCATCAGCAGTAATAACAGATATTTCAGCTGGAAGTGATTTCTCTATCTTGACAGTTTTCCAGTGCCATCTGCTGTCCTCCTTATATACTTAGTCTGGATGCTACCTGCCCCAGTTTGATAAGATCAACTTGCATTAGGCAGCATTCAGCTTTTTATTATAAAGTGACAGGGTACATAGAAGTCAAAATGACAAGAGCTTAGGAACAGCAAATCTACATTCAAAGCATCCAAGAAGATCTGCTGTGTCATTTTTCATTTAAACACATTGTCCATTCAAAACGGAGCACTCCAACACGCTGCAGAAACTGAATGTAAAGCAGCAGCCGGACGTCAGTGGAATACAAATGGAGACGACGTCTGATGGAAAGTGGCACTGTCAGGTTTTGTTCTGCTTTGCACTGATGTTGTAAGATGATGGGTTTTGCTCGTGCAAGCAGAAAAAAAAAGCTTACGCAAAGAACAGATATGAACAAATATGGTGGAATCGGACAAGTGCCGAATCTTGGAGGACGTTTCTGTGGAAATATGAATAAATCTGCTGTTGAACACCAAAGAACAAAAGAATTACATTTCCTGTGAAAAATGCAGTGTTAATGCTTATTGAGCTTTGCTAAAAGTTGCTGAAGCCAAGTCACGTAATAGTAGCTAAAATAAGTAGCTAAAAGAAGCTAAAAGTAGCAGAAACAAGTTAGCAGAAAGGCAATAAAAGACTACAAAAAGTTGGAATTTTATGTAAAATAGCTAAACAGCTGAAATTAACTGAAAAAAGCTAAAAAGTTGTTGGCGTGTAGAAGCTAGAACAAAGAAGTAGAAAAATCATATTTACTGAATTAAGCAGTAAGAAACTAAAATTAAAATAAATTAAGGTAAAATTAGCTAAAAAGAGCTAAAAAGTAGCTAAAAGGGCAGAAATCAGCTGGAATTACCAGAAGACATCTGAAAGAAGCACAAAAAATAATAAATTAGCTGAAAGAAGCCAAAAGAAGCATAAAACAGTTGAAAGTAGCAGAAACATTGATAGAAACAGCGGAATAAAAAAAAATAATAAAAGCAGATAAAAGCTAAAATTAGCAAAAAAACAAAAAAGGACCTGAAGGAGGCTGATATTAGCTCAAAGAAGTTAAAACATTTTGAAAGGTTTTAAGGATGTTGAAAACACTTTTATTCTTTTTTACAGAGACAAACATCAGAAAAAGCTGAATATCTCAAAAAGTATAAATTGCTGAAATACCAAAAGTTATAGCCAGAATGACCTAAATGAGCTGAACATTTTGATGTATAAACTGTTAAAATAGCACAAAATGTGGGACGAGTGACATGCTAACAAATGGATCATCTGAATAATAAGAATGCTTTATAAACATTCACATGTTAACTATTAGGAATGAAGAGGTCAGGGTTAAAATGTTAAACTTTTGCAAAACGTCTTCTTTTTAAAGGAGAACTCAGGGCAGTACTGATGGTAGAGTTAATACAGCTGGTTTGACCAAACAACACATATATGCATACGATGTTTTTATTTTTGTATTTACAGTTCTAACCGGGTCCTCCTCTTCACAGGCACCAAAATAATGGGAAAGTTTTAGCAGATGAGCCGTTTTTTTCTGTCCCCTATGAGTTCCAACTGATTTTTTATTTTTTTCCCTCCTGTGAATCATGTCTTTTGAAAGCACTGCTATTATCCCCCCGTGGCACATTGCACTGATGAATGCCTTTCAACCTCCTCTCCTATGTTTCTCAGCCAGTCATTATCAAAGTGTTGAATTAATCAGCTTTTTAGCAGCAGGAGCCATCATGAGGCTGCTAAGCCTCATTTACAATTTCTACAGTATCCCTGCTGTTTTTTGTTGTTTCATTTCTGTTTTTTTATTTTGGAACAAAGACATCTCTTTTGTGTGGATTTTGTTTTATGTCTCATTAAATAATCTGTACACTGCTGAGGCATTTCCATTGGTACACCTTTAACTCTAACGACGTATAGCTAACTTTTATCCTGCACAGAGACATTTTTGACAGCATAACCTTTTATTTGCAGCTATTTACCTTTACGTTTGCTTATTAGGGAGGCATATTCTGACCTTTTTCTCACAAGCTGACAAAGATTCCTAAGGTCTATGACATGCTTAGGCCCAAAAAACCACAGAATTACAGCTTGTGTTTTACATCTTTGTGCTTTGCAGCCAGGAAAATTAGCAACATCTTCCACTTCTTCAGGGTTTTCCCTTTATTATAATTTGTGTTACAGTTTTGCAAACTTAAATTTGAACACTAATGTAGACTTGGAACATAATATTTTAAAGTCACACAGCTCTTAACTCAGAAATCTACATTTTTCTCGCCAAAGAGTCGGAACTATTCCTTCTTTTAGACAACATCTCTGTCAGCTTTTAATTTAAAGTTTGAAACCAACATCTGTTTCTAATCTAAAATAAAGAGCAGATGGTTGATTATGTTAGAGAAAAAACAGGAATACATGCTGGTAAAACCAATCAGTCTGAGCAAAGCTTCAGTGTAAAAATCAGATCCATGTGCCCAGAACCCACTGATCTCTTCTTCATGATTTGTCTCTTTAATTTTCTCCTCAGGGTCCGGGCAGGTGGGAGCTTTGGACGAATGAACTGAAGACTTTGCTCCTCAACATGCAGTTCAGCGAGATCGTCGTGCCCACTGAGAACATCACGGCACTCGTGACGTTCCTGGTTACTCACCAGAAGCCGACTATTTTCATCGGTCCCACTGGTCCTGGCAAGAGCGTCTGCACAACAGTGAGTCACCAGAGAAGTGTTGTTTCAGTGCTGAGAAGTTTAGAAAGCTCTAAGGTACTTTTGGTTCTCACACCAAAGGATTGTGCGGTCAATAAATAATATTGTTAATTATTTGGTAACACTTTATGACTGCACCTTATTAGCCTTACTTAATCATTAAGAAATGTTAGTTAACTTTGAAAAATCCCTAATTAAGGATGGTTCATACCTAATATGTAATAAGTTAACACATTTATTAATGCTTTATTTATAAAGGCTAACCAACATACTCATTTAGTTACTAGTAGTTAAGTTTTTTTGTGAAACCTTCTAAAATGTAGACTATTTATGTTTTTTAAATATTTGTTGATGTAAACAAAACCCTGAAGGGACACACGTTCCTTTTCACCTGTGGAACTCAGACTGAAATCAGTCTATTCAAACATCCTCTAACCATTAATACGTGTCTAACACATGGTGTGGAAGTACATGTATATACATGTACACACAGTATATAGAATAGTTATTTCATGAGTTATTAAGCATGAATAAACCATTAGTATGTTGGTTTGGGAGTAATTATCCTTCATAAGTAAAACATTAATAAACGTGGGTAACAGTTTATAATCTTATTTAGCCTTACTTAATCATCAATAAATGGTTAGTTAACATTAAAAACATAATTTAATAAGGATGATTCATACTTAAAAGGCTATAAATTAACACATTTAACAATGCTTTACCCATAAAGGCTAATTATGCCCAGAGTAGAGTAGAACAGAATAGTTATTTCATGAGTTATTAAGCATGAATAAACAATGAGTATTTTGGTTCTGGAAGTAATTAGACTTTATGGGTAAAGCATTAATTATTGTGGGTGACATTTTATAATAACTACACCTTATTGAAGAATGTTTAATTGACTTTGGTTTTGGTCTGATTTCCACATGTGAAAAGGAACTTGTGACCCATCAGGGTTTTAACTAATACGTAAAAAAGCATAGTCTTCACTTTAGAAGTGTTCACAAAAAGACTAAACTACTATCAATGGCCTTAATTATTGATGCATTGTAAGATTAATACATTGTCTATTCAAACATCATCTAACCATTAATACATGTCTAACACATGATGTTAAAGTACATCTATATAAGGATTTACATAAATATACACAGTATTAAATTTGTTAAATCATGAGTAATTAGGCATGAATAAACAATGAATATGTTACCAGAAACCGAAATCCTATCCAGAGGACTGAACTTTGCGGTCGCACCAAGAAGAATTCCTCTGGTTGAGATGATCACAGCCACAGAA
>JARVJO010000061.1:4650959-4690991 GCA_031762555.1 Cynodonichthys magdalenae
AGAAGAACCTGTCCAGAGGACCTACTTATTTTTTCCTTTTGAATTTTTTACCTGGATTACTGAGATGCATCAGGACAATGAATATGTTAGTTTCGGAAGTAAGTAACATTTAAGAGTAAAGCATTAATATTAGGCCTATTAGGTATAAATCATCCTTATTTAATATTTTCAATATTAAATACCCATTTAATAAGGATAAAGTAAGGCTAAATAAGGTATAGTTATTATAAAGAAATACCTAAATGGGTAAATTCATAGCTTATGTATGAATCATGCTTAATTAATGATATTTTTAATGTTAACTAATCATTTATTAATGATTAAGTATGGCTAAATTAAGTGTAGTTATCTAAGTGAAACCAGTTATTCAACTAGTATTACAAAACTTTGTCATAATTACCAAAAACTGCTGTAGAAGGTACAACAATACATTTACTTTTCAATTTCATGCTGATATATTTATGTGTCTCTGAACCAATAATAGTTATTTACCAATAATTTACTTGTTTAGACATTAAAGTTTCTCATGGCAAAGTATGAGTTGAAAAGTTGCCGTTTTAATTGTGAATCTGAGAACTTTCTGCAACAGATCTGAGAGTAAACATAAAGTAAATATGTCAAATATCAAATACTTATGTATAGAAATGGTCTCTGCATTCCAAACGTCTCTCTTTAAGATGTTTGCCATTGTTGACCTATTTTCCATCACTTCTGTAAGTAAATAAATAAATACAGCAGTTGGCAAACTTTTGCATTTCTTATATTTTCACTTCAAGGACAGTTTAACTGACAGGAGAGAAATCTTGTGACCGGTCTTCCTGACATTGCAACACGACGCTTTGAAAAGGTTTGTTAATAATTTGCTACCTTTTGAAACAACCAAAGACTTTAATAAAAACTGAGTTTTCTTTTTCAGGTTGGGTGCAGAGTGAGTTCTCTGAAGCACCACAGGTAACCGTCACAAGGTGTGATTTTCCTGAGAGAATACAGATTATTTCTCAGTGGAGCTTGACTATTTACATAAAGAATTAATCTCCTCCTTGGTCCATCCGTTCATCCATTAGTGTGCTCAAACTTTAGACTCTGGGGGTAAATGGAGATCATCTCACTGGGGAGTCTGCTTTGCTCTCAGCTTCCTGCCCGTCTGCACGGTGGAGGAGCGGCTCGGTCCCTCGCCGCCGGCAGCAGACCGTGACAGAATCCCAAATCTGGTAGAAGTGATAAAGGAGGGCCGACACTCGGAGCGTGTGAATATGAATGACAAAGTGCTCTTGCCTTTACCTTCACTTCTTTACACAAAGCTCCTTCATCTGCTCCTCACTAATCTGGACCGAGTCAGACAAGCAGAACTGTTCGGGTCTAATTTATACTGGAGGAGAAAAAGATGCACTCGGGCTGCATCCTGTGATCACTCGCACCACCAAATCCCTTTTAATTATACCGCTCTGTGCTCGTATGGTTTGACAGACGGGGTGGAGCCTGAAGCCCCCTGGGTCAGGATGAGTACAGTTCAGAATTTATTTACCTTGACGACACCTTTTTCTTTTCCTACAGCTGTATATTTTGTTCCATAAAAAACATTTGGACAATAATCTTTGTTAGAACTTCCTTCCTGTTGAACAAGCTGCAGAGGAAATAAACGTGCACAGAACATTATTCATCAATTCTCAGCCCAGACCCAGAACATTATTTTGTAGAAGTTAGATAAGCGACACAAAGAACTGTTTAGTCCTCTTCTTGGGGAGAAGAAGGTACAGACTCTTATCGTTTTCATATTTTACTTTCTCTTTGTCAGTGTGCACTCATTTTTCCCCTGTTTATTTCTGTTTAAAGTACTAAATAAGTTCATTTCTTTCATCTTATTTTACATAAACTGCTGTTGTGCTAAAGGGCAAAACTAACTTTTTTAGCTGTTAAATGCTCAGAACCCCCTCTATCAAACTAGAATGAACATACCTGTATCGAAACTCAAAAATCCGTAATTTTCACAAAAAAAATCTATAGTACTCACGGTGTGTGTGTGTGTGTGTGTGTGCTGGTGGACTGTTAGCAGTGGGAAAAGACAGAACGTTGGGTGGAGATAACAGCGTCTGCAGCACAGAGGAGCAAAGAAAGGAGGACAGGGAGAGGTGGGGAACTTATTTCGGAAGGCAGAGCAGGTTGGGAAAAGGTTATTTACTTTTATTTATTGCTTTTTTTAAATAACATCTTAAAGGCTTTGAGATGTAAAAAATAATTTGAAGCTGAGTTTTTGAAAAAAATCTGTGAGATTGCCCTGTAAGTCCGTATATCTGCAAAATGGGTAAAATCCGTGTAACTCACGAACAATTTGTACAACTTAACATGTATGAATGAAACAGTCTGGAAGCTGGAGGGACCGGGGTGTGAATTTATTCTCTTTGGATTTAAGGAGACAGCCTCAAAACGAGTTGATCTAAAACACACCTAAGAAAAGGGGCGGGGCTTGTGGAGGAATTCAGACCAAAGCATTGCAGTTCCTTGTTATACAGACCCCAACTGAAGGATTTAAATGTGAACAAGACAGAACTCAACGCCAACCGTTGCTGATTTCCCCCGTTGCCATTCAGTAGTGACCAACTGTTAGCAGATTTGTTAGAACCATCACATCACAGGCCAAATTGTGTGCTGATTGGTTGAAATATGTGGAGTTTAGAGGCAAACATATGTCCACGGTGTGATGTCTAATTAGGCAACACCCTCCAAAAATTGGACTGCATTCCAGTAGTGGGGTGGATTAAGACCGACCATAGTGAATTTTTTAAAATATTTTTTAGCTCCAACAAAAGATCCGGTCCTTTCACAACACGGATTGTAATTTTCAATCCTGAACTGCAGGAAACTGTCTTAAAAAAATCTCCAGGTTTTCCTTCCTGGAGTCATTTTCTGCTCTGACCTCTGAGATCGTTAGCAGCGTTGTGTCAGTGCACCACGGGGCCACCAGGAAGCTGCTACCAACCCCCGAAAAGTCCCATTACATGTTCAATCTGTGCAGCGTGCCTCAGGTTATCCGGGGGCATCTGCTTGTCCCGAGCAGGGACTGCTGATGAACCATCAGGTGAAACAGCTGAAACCAGATGTTTGCACCCTGATCCATACTGCAGCCTCCTCCCTGCTGTAATGATGCAACAGTTACAGATCCTTCACTTTGATCTGATTACTGATCGCTCTCATGCGTTTGTAGGAATGCACGGTGACGCTCCCGATCAACCCTCCAGTCTGAGGTAAACTGTTGAATTTTAAAATGTGGTGATGCTCACTTGGGAGAGCTGCATCCAGTTTCAGGAAGGTGTTTGTCTAGTTTGATGCTTTTTCTACTTATCGCCTGACGAGGTCGCTGTTTACCGCCGAGCAGCTGCTCAGAGCTGCCTGCCCTCCTTTGTATTCTGCTCTGCAGTAAAAAATTCAAATCAGCACTGAGCGAGGCGTTCCCACGAGCTTTTATTAAAGCCTCCTTGCACAACAAGCACACCTAAAAATGCTTAAACTGTATAAAAGCTGCAGGAAATGGGTTGGCTTTTGTGCCAATTTCCTGGTCTGCAGGCAGATGTGATTATTTTTTAAGGGTCTTGTTTATTCACATTGAAGCCTCAAAGCAGAACAGAATTTAATCCTGAGTCCTGCTGTGAGGATGTGACCTGATGCTCCACTCACTGGTTTCTGAATAAACCTTTACAAATTCTTAATAAATAAAGTAATAAATAAAAAAGCAGTTCTGGTGAAATACTAGTGCATCTTTGGATATCGAGGAGCAAGAGAAGAAGCATCAAGAGAGGATTTTAGAGTCAGAGTTATGCAACCATTAAAAAGACATCTAAATAATGACCTGACTCAGCCAGACGTCGGGGACTTTGCTTACCAGCAGACTGCAAGACCAACAGTTCAGAGCGCTGCTTGTCCTTTGCAGAAAGCAAAATAGTCCCTGGAGGGTACAGTTTCAACCCTAATAGCCTGTTTTCTTATTTCACACGTTTACACTTCCTTGCTGTTTTTATTGCAGTCAATAATCCAGATGATGTGTTTTTAAGTTTTGCTTTTGGCACAATCGAACTATTTCTCAGCAAAGCCTCTCAGGTTTTGTGTTTGTTTATTAAGGAACGCAAAGAACGAGTAAATCTTTTTAACAACTCGTGTTTCCATCAGGGGTTAACCGTATCCACTAAAGTATCTTGTGAGGAAAAGTTCATCAACTTTTCTGCCTCTGGGAGCTGATGAGTTGAACACCATCAAATATAAATGTTCTTAACATGAAAACAGCATTATCGTACTTAATGTCAGCTCACATTAATAGTGATGTTCAGGGGGGTGTTTGTAACATGTAATGTTTTGCACGCCTCACTGGCTCCGTGGTCCTGGTCGTGTTTGCTCCTGACAGGAGAGCTTCTTTTTCTTGTGCTGTATGTTTAAAAACACAAGGGAGCGAAAGTTTCGGTTTTATTTTTCACGTTACTTAAACCAAGCTTTAGTCAGGTTTTCTCCAGGTTCTTTGGCTGCTCTTTCGGTGCATTGGACTCGTTCGATTGGATCTTGTTGTTAAATCTCGGTTTGGCGTCACTGCTGCAAACACTACCTGAGCCACATGTTTAGGAAGATGCAGGAGGACGGTCGCGAAGAGAGGAAACAAATATAGCATGAAATCAAAGATGCATCCAAAAAGCAAAGCGTCAGGAGGAGATAATAAACGAAACACAAGAGAGGAGTGGTGGTGAGTAGTTTTGTTGCAGTTCTGACCTTTAGTTACAACCTCAGCTGTCATTATTAACCCTGAAGGACTCATCTCTGGAAACCAGTGTGATGCAAACTCTGAGGTGTTGAAGGAAAACAATTTGCCTTGACTTCTTGTCCGGCTGCTCAGTGTGGGATGATTTAAAATGCTTCAGTGGCCCAGCTGTTGAGTTTGAAGTCTTTGTCAGCCGATGACAGTCCGACAGCTTCTAAATGAAGCTGTTGCAGAAGATATATATTTGACCTTAGAGGAGATGGACGTTTGGTTAGCGTACACTGATTTGAACATTTTCTTGCAGAGCTTCTGGAAAATGTCGATGAGGATGAGCTGTGTGATGCATATCCATGTGGGAGACTCGTCCATCCTGTGAACTTTGACTTCTACATCAATACTAACCTTAAACGAGACATCTTTTAAATCCTTCTTTTTCTCATTTAAATCCTTCAGTTGGGTCTTTATAAAGTGGAACTGCAATGCTTTGGTCTGAATCCCTCCTTGTTGTAACTGCACAAGCCCCGGCCTTTTTCTGATGTGTGTCTCAGATCAACTAGTTTTGAGGCTGTCTCTTTAAATGTAAACGAGGTGCTTCACACCATGCCCCCACTACAGCTTCTAGACCGGTTCATTCCAGTTTGATAGAGGGGTTTACAACTATATAAAGCTACAGAAACTTTTTATTTACAAATGAATTAAAAGATACCCAGAGACTAAATGGGGACTTTTACTCAGGCTATTTTTAGAACACGAGTCACATGACTACATCCATTAACATTTATATTTGTACTTTTATTGTTTATTTTTTGGTGTTTTACCTGTGGAAAGTTTCAAAGAGAAGCTAAAGACCTACTTGTTCACACTGTTTTATGTCTTAACTTTTACATTTGTACTTTTATTGTTTTTTGGCATTTTACCTGTTCTTATAACCTTTTACTTTGGTTTTACCTCCTTGTAATTGTTCTGCGCTGTTTGAAAGTGCTTTATAAATAAAGTTATTATTATTATTATTGTTACATCCGCTCCCCACATGAAAGGAGTATTTTTGATCACCTTTCCCAAGCTAAGATGCTAGGCTAACTGCTAGATTAGAGCGATGGTATGAGCTGAATTTGACCGTAAAAATGTGCAACCAAGGACTTCTGCTCCAAACATTAAATCAGATGTAAAAACCAACACTGGAGCACCCGGATCCTATCCCTGCAGCAAACTAAAGCTAGAAAACACCAGTAAAAACACCAACCTTTTTAACAATTCTGCTCGCTTTCCAAGTCTGTCAAAGACCTCGACCCTCCAGACAACCTTTCAACTGAATTTTCCTGTGATTCTTGAAGTCGGATGTGTTGAAATTTGCTCTAGGAATGACTTTTTCTGTTACGGTACTAACACGAATCTCCGTAGATCCTAGGCCGTCTGTCTGATCTTTTGAGAGAGCGACAGATAATGTATGAAAATGATATGCATGACATCATGAGTGAAGGTCCACTTTCAAGTACACAACAAAATACATTTAACGGCTAAAAAAGTAGATTTTTCAGGATATATCCTCTCTAATACTTACCTGAGACCTCTGAAAGTAGAAGAAACCCCCCTCAGTCACTGCTATCATTCTTAGAAATGCAGTAACT
Organism: Cynodonichthys magdalenae; assembly: GCA_031762555.1. Classification (NCBI taxonomy): domain Eukaryota; kingdom Metazoa; phylum Chordata; class Actinopteri; order Cyprinodontiformes; family Rivulidae; genus Cynodonichthys; species Cynodonichthys magdalenae. Next base: position 4,657,326 of record JARVJO010000061.1, read on the forward strand.
CTAGTATTCATCATCATCATCATACTGGACCTTTAACCATGATGAAGGGGAAACATTAAAATGTTTGTTTCTGGAAATGTTCCAGGAACTTCCCGTATGACGTTATGTTGGACATTTCCCAAGAGTTCATAGGAATTAATTGTAAATTCTGAATCATTTGAAACAAACTGATATAATACAAACATTTTGTTTTGTTATAGGCAAATAATGAGTTTGATCCAAAGTTTATAAATGACACAATGACATGCATTTAATTTACTTTCCTGAGGTTTCCATCGTTGCTGCAGCCCTCTCCACACACAAACACACCCAGTCAGACATGAGCCCACACACACACTCGTCTCATAAAATCTCATTGCAGTATTTCCTGACAACAGCCACACTCCAGTGCTGTTTGCAGCAGGTGTCAGTGTGGCTGTAATGAGCCCTGTGCAACCCTCCATGGTTACTCTACAGCCGCCCCCCACCCCTCCACCCCGTTTTACAACAGAACTGCTGCCTTTGAGTCTGCAGCAAGCAGCCATCTATCTGGTGCAACAAAGCATTTGGTAACACCGCAGGGAGGACTAAAATATGGCGACATCCTCGTTCCTCTTCATCGAAAATGTCAGTTTTATCACCGTTTCTGGTGTCAACGGTTGTGCTATTACTGTTTTGCTTTTAAATTTTGTTCTGTTTGCAAAAAGACTAAGTTAGTTTCAGTTCAGTTTTTTGGGTACGTTTTGTTTTTAATTTAGCAGCAAATAGTCGATGATGTATCTATTTTGTGACTTTGCTTAGTTATTGCATCATATCAATCAAACGGCAGCTCATTTTTACCTCAGTAACACAGTGAATCATTGTTTCCAACCCTCCACAATAAAAAAAAAGTATTCCAAGAAAGGAGGCATTAAAGGAAATTGCATTACAGAGAAGCAAGGGGTTGGAAAGCATTACAGATGATCACATTTCAAGCATCTATTTGCAGGAGCTCGGCTCTTTATGGCCGGCTATTAGATTGATTCATCTCATTTTTCACAACTGTCTCAATCCCTCTTTTTTTCTTTCCATTTTTGCCTAAATCTTTTTTTGGCTTACAGTACAGAACACTTTGAGGCTTCCATCACTCCCATTGCTCCCCTGATTTGAAATGCAATAGCTCCAAATACACGAGGGCCGAGCTTCTAGAGAACCAGTCCTTAAGATGCGCCGGGGATGGAGGGAAGTGAAAAAGGAGGGCGCATGTGTGAAAAGGACAAACTGGAGATTTATATGGTCTCCGAGTTGTTACCACCAGTGGAGTGGGCCTCACTGCATCAATGGAAATGGAATTAGGCCCCAGAGAAGTGCACCAGTTATTTAGGGCTGGGAGCAGAGAGCAGATAGAGGCTTTTAACCTCTGGGTAAGTGCAAAGCAGGATGAGTATGCCTGTGGTAAGAGATACTCCGTTCCTTTGAGCTGCAACACCCTTTTTCACTGAAAAGGCTAAAAGCTAAACGCCTCCCACCTCTTCTTTTGCCAAAGCTCGTACGATTATTGGGATCGATTGGACAAGAGGTCAGCTCCAAACTTCACTAACAACAGAGCAAACAAAGAGGACATGGCATTCCCTGCAAAAATGCAGAATGCTTATTGCTGAAAGCTGCAGAAATCAAAATGAAAAGGTTTATTAGCAAAACCGTTATTATGAGTTAAATTGGAACAGCTGACTTTTACTGAAAGTAAAGCAACAAAAGTGAAAAATCAATGAAAAGATAGCAAAAAAGGGTAAAAAAAATCTAAAAAGAGCAAAAAAGTAGCTAAAATTAGCAAAAACGTAGATGAAACAAGTTAAAATTAACAATCAGACAAGGAAATGACAATGAAAACTTTCAAATCACTTTCAAATCATCAAAATAAGAAGAGTAGTACTTGTAGTTTGTTTTGAAATGGCTAAAAAAGTTTAAACTAGCCTAAATGTAACTTAAAAAGTAGCTGAAATAGCTACAATTAGCACAAAGCAACAGAACACGTTTGCTGATTTAAACAGTAAGAAGCTGAAATTGTAACAAAAAGGTGAATTTAGCTAAAAAAAGCTCAAATTATCTAAGAAGTAGCTAAGAACACATGAAAAGAGCTGAATTTAATAGAAAGATGTTGGAAGTAGCACAAAAACATTCAGAATGATGTCTAAAAAGCAGAAAAAAATAAAATCAACTAAATAGATGGCGATGAAATCGTAAATCAGCACAAAGAATTTATAAAAAACAGAACAGAACAAAATGTAAAATGTTCAGTAAAGATTTATGAGCTTTTTAAAAGGTTTAAGGGATGTTAAAAACAGCTCCATTCATTTTAAATGAGAAAAAAAGTTTAAAAAAAGCTGAATATCTAAAAAGGTATCAGTTGCTGAAATACCAAAAGTCATAGCCTGAATATCCAGAAGGAGCTGAACGTTTTGATAAATGAATTGTTGAAAAAGCACAAAACCTGTAGAACGAGATAAGTTCCAAAAAATGTACGAAAGAAAAGAAAATGATTGCAAAAGTGAATTCATACAATGATCATGTTTCTGAGCAGCTCAACTCGTCTTTATTAAAGAAATTAAAATGAAAGTACACGTAATAAATTCAGCCTGTTTTTAATAATTTACCAGCAGTTTTGACGTGTCCAGTTCATGCATCCGCTCGAGTCAGAGCTGAAGGTAACTCGTAGAATTATCAGGTCTTTTAGTTTTCTGCCAGCTTGTTCTGGCAGAAAACATGTTTTCACCACTAAAGCTCCCATCGTTACTCCTCCTGTTTCTGCAGCTGAAGCTCACCAGGAAATATTCCCCCTGAATGATTCCTCCATTCATACTTTCCCTGCTTTTCGTGTCAGAGATACAGGAAGCTGGTGTCTGTCTCCAGTGGTCTCTGGGCGAGAGGTGGGCAGGTCACCAGTTCATCACATTTACTGTCTTGTAATCGGTAAACCTTTCTTCAAACTTTTTTTTTTTCTTAGCAGCAACATTCGTTCACTCTGCGCTGATGGAAAACTTTAATTGTAGATGGTCTCACCAGATTTCCATCCTTGATAATCCTGGATAACTTTGCTCTTGCCTCATTGCTGCTGCAGTGGTTGTTGCTCAAGTTTTGAACAGTTTGGAAAAATATGCACAACAAATTTGCTCCCAAAATATTTGCAGTGGTTGCAAGTCTGGAATTTAGTTTCTGTGAAGAAAATATGAGAAAACTTTGGGAGAGTTTGGCAACTTATGAAATCAAACTGTGACCAATGAAAATACAAATTCAGTGTAATTCCATGTGAGAAGTTGTGTATTTTCTGACAATTTTATGTCTCCTACAGTCACATATCAGTGATATACAACAACAATATGTATGCACAAGAACACGAGGAGCCTAACATAAATTTTATTTAATACATTTTAGTTTACAGTGTTTTTTAATATTGATGTATTAATTTAACCTCCCATCTGTGACCCTAACCCCAGAAGAGGAGGAGCGGACCTTTATTCTCCACGGTGCAGAAAACTAAATGTAGAGTTTCACAGAACAGGCTAGCACCAAACCAGCTTAACTGAGCAACAGAATAATAACCTAAAAACAGCTGATTTGTTCAATTGCATTTGCGTTTTTCAACTAAAGGAGGTTGAGGGCAACATTGTGGAGGATAAAAACAACAGGATTCTTTCCTTTTCGAAGATGCTAACCAATGAAATCATGAAGATGGAGAAGACCCACATGAGCTGCAGACCCGATGCAGTGATTTGTACCATTTTGTTCTTTCCTATTGCTGACCCAGCCAACATTGAACTGATGTACCAATACCCCTCAGCTGCTTTATTAACCTCTTCATCAGCTCCATCGACAGCTTGGAGAACATTTGGAACAGAGGTAAGCAGAAAAATTCCTGAAGTCTCAAACAGAACCAAATCCTCGGCACTCAAATGAGCTAATAATGGATTTTAATGGCAGTAAAACGTGTGTTTGAACAGATGTGTTTGTGAGGTCTGTTTAGTTTGGACTTAAGCACCACTAAAGGAGATTATTAAAACTGGAACATGTGTTTCTTCCTCAGATCCTGAGGGAGCAGATTATCTGCACACTGGATAGAAACGTGTATCGCTATGTTTGAGATGAATCAGCTGCTCTTTTCTTCAAGTCTCAGCGTTCGTCTGCTCGAACACAGCAAACTGTGGGAACACACATCTGCAAACATCTGTCTGCACATTAAAGTGGGGTAGTCTTATACACTGGAGTAAATTTTGCCTGACTTTTTTTAATGTACAACCAATAAGTTTCAATATTTCCTCGTATATACCATATTTTTGTTTCAAGTATAATATGAAAAATTAAATCCATAAAATCATCCACAAAGTCGGGGGGTAGTACTATAGATGGATCAATATTTTTGCTTATGTATTTTAACTGAAATATCGGCCTCATTCACAAAATGCCTGAGTCCAGAAATGAAACCACGTTGTAAACAGCGGTTGAAGCGAGCTTACCTCTGACACTCCTTCGTGCCTCTGAGTGAGGTAGTTACAAATATAGGCAGCGACATGATGTGGCCGACAAAACCCCGAAAACTTTGGCTGGATCTGAGTGCGGTCGACAGTATCCCAGAATTCATTGCGCCATCAGCAAATGAAACAGAAAAACAAAGACGGCTGATGTTTTATTTTAATTTTACGGCGGAGTTTTTTTTTTTAATGACAGAGTTTGGAAATTTATCACGGACCGAAAAATATCAGTTTAGCAACTTTGCAGAAGAAAGTTTTGTTGCAATGAGATGTTAAATAAAATGCAGTTACAAGTACTGATACTGGAGCTAAACTCATATTATTAATGCTTTTTATTTATTCAGTAATGTTTTTCTATTAAACTTTATTTTATGAAGTTATACATTGAAAAACCAACTGAAGTGATGTGATACAAAATATGTCACTGTGGTAATGACACAGTGCGTGGTCACACAAACATATGTGTTCTGTAGGGTAGACTGTCTCATCCATAGTCTACGGCCCACGTAGACTGGATAACGTCAACCTGGGTCTACATCTGTTGAAACCCATGAATTGAGACACAGCCACAACACGCAGAGACATACTTGTGTGTGCGTGTTGTGGCAAGGGCTGAAAAATCCAGAAGTCTGTCTGAAATAAATGGTGGCTTGATTCATGATGATTAGATTTTAGTTTTTTAAGCTAAAAAATTATGATTGTATTATACAAGAATAAATACGGTAATCAACCATTGATCAAGGATTACTGATCACCCGGTTCTTTCAGTAGTGGGAAATAAAGACACCAAAGAAAATTTAGTTTTCTTTTTTCCTTAGAGTAAACAAAAGTCTAACGATCTGAGGTTTTTGTCAGGTGAGTATTTCTTCATCTAAAGCTCAGCGGGGGTCCTCAGTGGGGTCTTCTCTGTCTGACTTTACTCACAAACGCCTGTTTTCACTCTCATTAGGAAACAAACTTTAATTTTACACAAGATTTGTCACAGATCATTTGCTGTTTTTGCACCTAAATGTACTAATTCAGCTCATCTATAAGGAGTAGCTGTTATGTTTCGTGTCAAGGAACAGAGTTTAATTAGTTGGATCTAAATATTACTTGGTAAATGAGATATGGATGAAGGAGGGAGGAAGAGGAGAGTGATGTTCCTGTCAGACGCAGCAAACATAAAGAACCTAAAATTGAAGTTTTAATCTAATTAAATCTATTCCGCTCCTGTTGTGCCAGCCGCATCCACGCCTTTTAGATGCAGGAGCAGCTGTTAAATCGATGTGCGATGCACGCCAACACGTGTGCACGCCACGTTTGTATCTCCTCTGTCACACGCGTGCGCACACGTGCACGCACACACACACACCGCCTTTGATTTATAATCACCACAAACAGCCACAGCACTTCTGTCTAATTAGTTCTAGTTTGTTCCAGTTGTAGAATTCACATTTATTCAATCTTGATGTGAGAACAGCTGTTCAGTCAAACACACACACACACACACACACACACGCACACACACACACACACACACTCTCCTGTTCTTACAGAAAATCCCCCGGAGATCCAAAATAGGTGCGTCCATCTCCTGCCAGCACACACACATCCTCAGGTCTCTGCACAAACAGCCTGAGGGCAAATAATCCCCCAAAAATCCTCCCATTATTCCTCATCTCCTCTGCTGCGATCGTTTCACAAATTATTCAAACATTGTAGAGAATTTATCAGCTGCTCTCACTGGTTTTACTCCCCGGATAGCTTTTCCACCTTTATGCAGCCGTTCCTCTATAACCTTCCCTTCACATTTTCAGTCCAACTCCAGTTTTATTGATGCATTTTAGAGAAGAATTCCCAGAGCTGCTTTACTTTTTATAATAACGTTGATGGAGGGTGACTGCTCTCGTATGTCCTTTCAGTCACCAGGTCTGTCACGTGAAATTTAGTTTTAAACAAATAATGAGGACAGGACAATATCTGACATGTCTTCAGTCTGTGTGATGTGTGTGTAGAAGCGTTCACGTGTTCGAGTTGTAATTTCTGCGTCTCCTGGTGAGAGGCAGGAGAAGCTGCTCAGACGGGGACACTTTTAGGCCGTCTTCATCGAAGCGCCACCCTTTGTCTTCATCCTCTCCCCTGGCTCGGACCCCATGACAGCTTTGCCGAAGTTTGGAGATAAAACAGAGTCACCTGGACACAAAGTCAGGATGAAACAAAACTAAATCCACTTCAAATTGCCGCTGTCTTTCTGCATTCTGTTCTCAACATCCCTCTCTTTGGGCCGAAGCCAGGGTCCAGTTGCTGATGAGGGGGCTCCCCAGAAATGGTAACAATAATTTTTTTTCCCAACCTGCATAATTTGATCTGGTTTTTGAGTTCAGCCTCTGTGGTAAATACCTAGCTACTCATCGCCCACTTTTCCTGCTTCAGAATGGGATGAAAATGACTGTCGATCCTCTGATGGGTCCAATGCTGCACGATCTTTCCTAATGGACCCCATCTGTGACCCTGAGCTCTTTGGCTGCTCCAGTTTGTACTGTCTGTGATTTAGTGGTCTAGTTTGTATCATGGCTACATCAGTGGTATATTAGCTTTAGCTGCTGGAAGATTAAACGCCTCTTTTTTAATGTTAAAGCATGCCTTTGATTTGTGTTTATCCAGCTCCCAGACTGTGTTCAAGAAGCTGATGTTCCTTCCACACCCTGACCCAGGAGGGGCTGGACCTTCAGGCTGGAACAGTGAGACCGACACACACTCTCCAAGTAATAAACTTTTGAATTTACTGAACCAAATTGGTTTCACTAAACCAAGTTGAGAATAATGAGCAATAGAGATATCACATTTTATAGAAAATATGCATATTTAGTTTAGTTTTGTTTTTGTAAATTACTATTGTTTTACTTTATTCTTGGGGAAAAGGGGTCAGTATTATAAGATATTTTTCTTCTTTCTGCTGCCTTTTATTTTATTTTTACTTCTGTTGTGTATAGTTTATTTTATTTCTTTTTAAGAAATTAATAAGCAGCAGTTGATGTTTCAAAATCTTTAGGTTCTTCAACAGCCGAAAATAAATTCCAATGTTCTTATTAAAGATCCTCCATCACGTCAGGGTCACCAAATTTGTAGAAAAGCGTTGTTCAAAAATGGAAGGCTGAATAATAACAGGAACACACTTGGATATGTTCTAAAAATCTTTATTCTCATCTGACTCCAATCAGGTCCATACAGTAGTACACAGCACAGTATTCAGGCCTCAGCGTAAGGCCTTGGGCCGTATCTGAAAACCCAAACAAAGCAGCCCAGCAGGCAGAGACTCTCTGCACAACTCAAAACTTCTTAACTTCCTCATCTCTATAATAATGAATTGACCTTATAATGTACATCTCTTCCTGGTTACACCCCACGAAGGTGTTACCTTTTACGTCAGACGTTAACGTAACCAACTTTTGTTTATACAAAAGCCAGAACACATCGATGACACACCAACTCTTTCTCTGTTATAAACTTAAGGCTGCAATGATCAGAAAGTATAGAAACACAATACTGGATCTAACATTCGGTTGATCATTTACACAATTCCCTTCACGTTCTTTGTTGCAAGTTTGATTTTCAGTAGGAATGTCCTTCAGTGCTACACTGCATATTATTATAAACTGAGTTTATTTCTGTAAAACTTAATCAAAGCCATTAAATGCAGAGCTGCATTAATGATCCTCATATCCACGTGCTATTTTCAGTTTCCAGGCTCAAACTTTTAATTCCGTCTTCCACAAGTGGGCTCTGCTTTACTCAAGTGCTCGCTTTCATAAGCCACATTCAAAACCCCTCTTGACATTTTTCCACAAACACTCCGACGCTCCCGGTTCTCCTGCTGGAGCCAAGGAAAAGTGCCAGAAATGAAATTCTGAGGATATCTTCCTTTTCTTTTCTTTTTTTTTGTACTCGATGACATTTTCAGCTCGTAACTAAGAGCTGCTCGATGAATTTGTAAGTGAAACCGTCCTCTGGAAAATGCCACAGCGGTGACAGTCTCGCCCTTCTTTGTCGGATTACAGCGGCCTCTCCGAGCGTAGGGTCTGGGAATATCAAAGCTGATGCAAAATGAAGGATAACACAACAAGAAAATGTAAACCCAGATATTTATACATGTTGAGTTAGTGATTTTTATTCCAGCTTTATTTTGTCAAAGCTGTGTTTTTAATAGATGAAGCCATCACAGTCCTCAAACAAGAGTCCCTCGTGCTCGAGATAAACAGTCCTGACCTGAGCAGGTAAACCTCAGGTGTAGTGTCCTTTAACTGCACTGAAGCACACATACGACACCGCTCAGCCCGGCTTTATCACCCTCCTCTGTAGCACATAACTGTTTTTTATTTAAAGTGGTATTTTTGTTCCAACCGGACCTTTTTTTGTGTGACAGTTTTAGGTGTCAGACCTGACTGGTGAACTGGGGATTTTGTGTGAAATTTTTGAGCCATTTCTTTGTACGATTCTGCCAAAACACCACAGAGCAGAAGTCGTGTTTTGTTTGTTTTGTTTTTGCAGAGGGTTAGGAACCAGAGACTAACCATCAATATTTAAGTGGAAACATGGTTTTAGTTTAACCTTTTTACCAAACAGAGCGGCAGAAACGTATCAGGAAACCTTCAAATATTAGTTAAAGATCCATCAGAGACACAAAGTCGCATCTTAAAAACTCAACAAAACTCTCTTTTTGTAAAGCAAGTGCATTCCGTGACCTACAGCTCCTCCACAGCGTTGATGAGCCACCTTTAAAAAGTCATTAGGAGATAAAATGTGTGTAATAAGGCACAGCAGGCAGCCACTGTCACCGAGGGTTGATGTATTTGTTAACACAAGCGCCGTCTACGGCGTGCAGCATTTTATTTGGCATTTTGTTCTCCGGTACTTCACCCCCCTCCAATCACATCTTTTATTCATGAAGTCACATTTACATATTCATTAAAATAAATGTCAGCAATCTTAGGAGCAGAGTTGTTTTTCAATGAGTGCTATTACTCGAGATGTTTTCTGATGTTGCGTTAGAAAAACCGCTCTGGAACGTAACCCCTCTGTTCTGCTCCTCTCTGCTGCCGGACCACAGCCGCTGCCAGATGAAGAAGTCACGACTGCAACCCAAAACTTTTGCACAAATATCTCCAAGGCTCAGGCCGAGACAACTCATGTCAGCTGGACGCAAGTAAATCCACCTTATATCTTCATTCTGATTGGCTGTTACTCTAAATGCATGATGGGAGTCATGTTTTTTTTAAACTAAAACCATATTTTGTTTTGCATCTTGTGATCTCACATAGCATTCTTCTAAGGTTTGACCCAAACAATGACGTTATTTTTCAACGTGAGCCGTGTTGGGGATGACCCTCAGCTAATTTTACAGATTTTAAACTAAAATTTGCTGTGGTAGTAGCTGAAATGTAGCCATTTTTGTTTTGGCTAATTGAAGAGCGGCTGCAGCAGCCATCTTGAACTGGGGTTGGCTCAACAAATGAAGCACATGTAGATGTTAATCTGCTGAATATCTCCTGAAAGTTTCATTTTAGATATTTTGCTAACAGACAAAGTTGACTCTAAATGTGAAAACTTTGTGTTGGAGACCAGTCTCCAAACTTTAACTCAATATATTTTAAAAAAATGACTGAACTGAAGCTATTTTTATGGTTGTGGCGGCCATCTTGAATTGGTTTTGCTACAAAAGGTAATCAGTTATAGATGGAAATCAAACATTTTCTTTAAGTTTCATTCACTTTTGTGTATTGGTAAAAGCATTTTTGGAGGTGGATGGTATTTATTCCTTCATATTTTAGTTAAATAAAGCAGAATTTACAGAATGCACTTAGATTTTTCCAGTATTTAACAGTAAAACTGTTCTTTTTAAATTAGCATGTCTACTTTTGGACCAACCTCTCAGCCCGCTCTGCATTTAGAGGAGCAGAAACAAATAAAACTAATTTATTTTTCAACACTTATTCCTTTCTAAATAAAATCCTTAACATTTGCTTTTATCTTTTCTTAAACCTAATTTCTTATGACACTTGATTAAAATATACCATGCAGCTTTAACTAAATGAAAAGTTTATGTTGAGAGAGACCTGTTCTCCTGACTCTGCCTGACTCACGGTGGGATCACATCATATCTCAGCTCTGTCTCTAAGCAGACTAAACACACGGAGATTCTGTGAACAGATAGTCTACCTCCCACCCCCAAATAAACAAACAAAAAAAGTATTTTATTTTCTAATTAATAATTAATTAATTCATTTATTAATCTTTTAAAAAACACTCAAAGCAGCTATTTGATTCTAGGAGCTGCTTTGAGTGCTTTTTTGAATTTCAGAATTTTTCTTGGGGGGTGTGGCCTCATTGGTGGGCCAGATGGAAGTCAGCTGTGGCCGGATGTGGCCCGTGGGCCTCCAGTTGGCTCATCTCTGGGCTAGAATCTCAAACTGATTTGTCTGAAAATAATGCCAAAAATCTACATCAGAGCTACGTTTGAACCTGGTGGCTCAGTTGATAGAGCTGATGCCTCGCAGCAAGAAGGTTGCCGGATTGAATCCCGACCGGGGACCTTTCTGGTTAGAGTTTGTATGTTCTCTCTGTGCACGCGTGGGTTTTCTAATTTTAGGTTAACTGGTAAATCTAAACTGTCCCTAGATGTGAGTGAATAAAGGCTTGTTTGTCTATGTCTCCCTGTGATGGACTGGAGACCTGTCCAGGGTGTCCCCTTCTACCCACATCAAGTTTTAGAACATCATCTGCATAACTGACTAAAATGTAGCCATTAATGTGTTTTCCACTCGTATTTAGCTTTTCGAGAGTTTCGTTTTTACAGCTTCAGATTGAGCTGCCACAAACAAACAGACACTTATCTCCACTCGCACAGTGGCTGCCATTTAAATTTAAAATCGGAGCCGCACGGTGTCAAGAATTTATTCTTATTAATTCCATTCAACAAGATTAATATTGGCGGCGGTCATGTGTGGACTTCATTAGCATCTAATACGGTCTCATCAGTCTCAATGATCGATAAACAGGGACACACTTAAAATGGAACGAAGCAGCTATTTATCATTCCACCACTGTAGCCCCGGCGCCATTAGCCAATGATTATCCATTACCGCTGGCTAGTGACTAAACATCATATAGGTAAATGGTGCAAGTTGGACAGAGGAAAGTGGAAGAATCACAGATTAGAGTGAATAATTATCAGCATGAACGAGCATTAGAATTGTTGATGAGCCCGTGTCAAATTGCCTTGTGGGAGAAATTGGACGGAAAATGTTGTGAAGCTTTTCGGCTCGTGCCGTGCGATGAGATCCTGAGATTATACTTGGCAGAACTCCCACGAGAAGAGGGTCATTAGGAGCTGCGGCTCCGGCTGATTTCGTCAAATAAAGAATGCTGGGGTGAAATTAAGCTGCAGCTGATAAGATGTTCTGATTCCTCTGAGACGTCAGAATTAATGTCAGTCACCTTTAAATCTGATCAAATGAAACATCAGTCATTCTGATCAGAACCAGTCATCAGTTCCCGTGTCTCTGATCTGACCCCCTCTTCACGCAGAGATGCCAAACCCTCAGATGAGATGGTGTTTGATGTGGCAGCTGACATGCCGAGCAGCCTCCACACCGGTCCTGCTGCTCTGCACCGTCTGAGACTCCTGGATCAACAGACAGGAACTGAACTCTGCTACAGCTGCACACCTCATCACTCAGAGCGAGGGGATTCATTCTTAGAAACCAGATACACCGAATTCATCGTCTGGGCTTTCCCAAAGAGCAATTTAGAATCTTGTGAGTTTGAAAAGCAAAAAATAATTAAAAACTAAGGATGCATCGATTTCCTTGGAGATTGGCCAAAACTTAGATAAGATCGGCTTCTCTTATCCACAAAGGTCCTAAAATCAGCTAATGTCCAGCTAAAACAAGTTTGTATTGTTTCCAGGGTTTTGTTCAGTGTTTGTCAGTAAAAGAAGATTGGAACATTGAAGGTGTATTGTGACCTTACAACACCCAACAGCGTCAGCTGTTTCAAAGATCGTTATCGACCAAAATCGGAATCGACTGGTCAGACTTTTTAAAGATCTGTGATCGTCCAGAAAACTGCAACTACTGTCACTGCCTGATGTGACTGCTCGATCCGTACAGTTTGTTTTTAGAATGTAGCATTTCGTTAGACTGATGACAGAACTGATTCGATTTCAATCTTTTGTCAGCTGCAATGTTTCGTAGAAAAGGCGACGTTTGCAACAGATCTGGATTTTTATTCCAGGAAAAAAAAATAAAACGAAGATGAAAGAAATTATAACATGATTCTCTGTAAAATAGGTCAGTTTTAGGTCGTAATCTATATTTCAATAATCAGAATGTATATAATATTAAAATAGTTTTCAGAATATAATTTAGCAGACCTTTATAAAGTATAGAAATAATTAGATTCAGTATTTTTTCCTAAATTGAGCACATTAACCAGTAATCCAAAAGTCTGCGCAAATGAGCTGACGGTACTGATAAAAACTTTGTGTTTATAATTATAAAGATTGTTTAAAAAAAATAAAAAGTAAAACTCCCCTCTGGTTGTTTTGATGAGCTGCCACCTGCAGAGGAAACATGGTCCATCATTTTGACGTTGATGCTGGATTGTGAAGGAACTCAGCGAGTTTCTAAAGCTTTAGAGAATATTTTGTGTCGTAAAATATTTAGGTGACATGGCATTTTAAAACCTGCTTCACACGTGGTCCTCATCCCTCTGACAAACAAACTGCAGCCGGATGAATGTTCTTCACCCTCCTGCAGTCATGTGAACAAGTGAAACAGGAAACAGACGCGGCCTCATGACTTCATCATGTGAGTCTGCAGCAGGAACTGGTTCACAGACAGTTCAGTCGGTTCCCAAATCCCTTCTTTCTTTTTCACCAGAGCTCAGTAAAGTGGAAGGAATGTTCTGAAACGGAACCGTCTGCAGAGTCACGAGTTGATCTCAGATGAAAAAACATCAGGTGTTTTAGAAAAAAAAAAAGATTAGTGAAGAAAAGCATCAGTTTTTTATTTTACCTAAGAGTCAAACACCTCTGAGGAGAAGAAAGTGATTTCTCACAGGTTTTTGCACTTTCCTTATGTGTTCAGGACTGGAGTGATGAAGGTTCTTCACCCACAAAGCCAGCAGAACCACAGACCTGCTCAGGTTTGGCTTGGAAAAACAGCCTTCAAAGGAGGGATGGGGTTAGTTTTTAAAACTGTTGAAAACAGAGACTAAACAGAAAGGTTTAAAAGGTGCAGCTAAATAAATGTTTTGTAGAAGAAACTTGTAGAGTTTATCAGAGAGTAAGTTAAAGGAAAGCTGATCTGCCATCTCATCTACATGCAGCCCTGCATCAGCCCCCCACTGTCGCTGCAGCTCTGCTGAGACATTCTCTGTCAAATCTCACATAAATCCTCATCCTCAAATCAGTCCCCAGCTGAGCCCCTCGTCACACGAACGCAGAGCTACAAATCCCACCGTGTGTTTGTGCTTTTAGGTGTGTGATTCCTCACTCCAAACCTGAGTCATCCACAGCCACTCCCAACCATTTGAGTTTAAAACAGTGTGTGATGTCAGGTGGAGACGGAAAAACTAAACTATCATCTCTGGTTAGGGCAAACTTTTGCTTTAAATTTCAAGTTTCCTGGAATTTACAACCCTCCTTTATCATCTTTCGTAAAGCTCAAGGAGACGAGCTTCATTTATTCTGCTTCTGAAAGCCTGAGTGCCAGAAAAACAGGGTTGATATTTTCTTTCTTCATTAAAAATATATAAAAGTAGGACAGAGCCCTTCATTGTTTGGTAGCTGAGTTTTTTTTGTGGTTTCTGAGCAGAGACCAGCACTGAGAAAAGCCACTGCAGCTTTACCCAAGAGGATCACATCTCCTTGTTCTCTGGAGTCGACGCAGCTGAAACTTTGGCTCCGTTTCCCTCTCTGCCTGCAGGAAACCCGTCTCTTTTTATCACATCCTTTTATTAATTAACACAGTTGGATGTGGTTTGATGAAAGCAGACTGACAGAGATGGAGAAGAGCTGCTGAGAGCAAACAACTGATCGGGTTTTCCTTCTTTTCCACCTTCTGTTCTCTTTTTCTTCACAATTCATCCGCTGCCTATGAATAATGCAGATGGCTGACTTTTTAAATATTCAGACATTTCAGGGCAAATTATTACCAGAATCAGATTTTAAAAAGAACGGAACTTAATTAAAAATGTGTTTATTATTTGTGGGGCAAAGAAAAAAAAAACACAACAGAGGCTGGCTTTGAAATGCAAATCTGCACGAGGAGCCGCTAAGAAACCAGATGAGGACTTCTCAGGCTGCAGCTCCACAAACTGTTTTTGTTTTTTTGTTGAGTGGCCCAGTTTATCCCTTTTGCATAACTGAGACTCTATAATCACTCAGGGGGGTTCTTCCTTTTAGAAGTTTATGTTCCCAAAGTTCCAATTTGTAAGTGTTTGGATAACAAAGAGATCCAGGTTCCTTCAGCTTCACCCCTGAACTCCTCATGACTGAAGAATAATGAGCTAAATGGATCCAATCGGTCCAAGAGACATTTTAGTAACAGACTGTAAAAGTTTTAAACTGCATCTATTTGTTTCTCCTCCAGCAGGACAATCCTGACAGGATGCATCGTCCAGCACTGGATCAGCGGAGGACTCGCTCTGCCAGCTCAGCTCCTAAACTTCCTGTTTTTTCCATAAGCAAAAAAAAAAAAACCAAAAAGAAATGCAGAACTCTCTTTGTAGAAAACACAGCCGGAGAGCTGCAGCCCGACAGTTCTGACAGCAGCACTAACTCAGCTGTGCCTCCTATGCTTGGTTTGGAAATGTTTTTTTAGCTTTTTTAAAGCAAAAGTTAACTGAGAAACAGCTTAGGGTGGCCTGGTTTCCAAAAGCCATTCATTTAAAGCTGAAGCAGTTCAAAAAATAGGTTAATTCTCTTAGATCAATCGTTTTCAAAACAAAAAGTTCAGTTTGAGCCGGTTTAGTAACATCCAGCCTGTAAATGTTTCATGTTTCACTTCTGGGTTTAATTAATTTTTGCTGATCCTGTCAGGAACCAGTACACTGGCTTGGGAGTGTGCTGAAGCAGCCAACAAACTGGGGAGAGATAACGGTGTTACTGTTCAACGGGTACCAGGACATACTGGCATTTATGGTAACGAGAGAGCTGACTGCCTCAGGCTCACTTAAAGGACCAGACCCTGTTGTAGGTATCTCAACAACAGTCTGTAGGACTGCCCTACAGGCCTGGATCAGACATTAGAACTCAACCCTCTGGAGGGAGCTGATGGACTGTAGACGGGCACGGGAACTGATTAACGGCCCAAATCTAAGGTTTGGGAAAGATCTAAGCACTCTGGTTTAAGTCCTAACTGGGCACAATCTGCTCAAACGCCACAAAATAGTGATGGGACTCCATGACAATGGTCTGTGTGATGCCTGTGGCTTTGAACTACAGACCTCTTTGCACTACTTAGGCTACTGCCTGGCTCTGAGCAGTCTTGGGGACCCCTTTATGGAGAATATGAGTGTTTCTAACCTTTTGTCCTTCATCCGAGGGAAGCAAAGGTTTGAATAAAGACCAGCGTCTCTTTGGGGCGAGCAATGGACCCACTTACAAGACCTCGGCTCACATGGGTTCTTTATTCAGTCACCATAAACCATACCCATAGTACCACAGGTCCACAACTAGTTTGCTGTATTCACAAACAGGAGACTCCACAGACAATCAGAAGTTCAGCATCTTTATTGGTTTCATTTTGCATCAGAGAGAATGAGCAAACAGTGAGGACGCCACATTTTACTTTTTATATGCAGATCACAAAAACTACACACAAAAAACACATGAGCATTTGTGCTTTTGGCAAATAAGCTGTGAGGACTCTTTATCTTTGAGGCGTAGTGTCTAAAGTCTTTTAATAAAAGTGTTACTGTAGGTAGAAACTAAGTAAACCTTTACAACAAAACTTCATTTGATGTTAAAGGAAAAACATTCAATAGAAAAATGCCTGTAAAAAAAATGAGTTGTGTGCATTAGTTACACTATTCCCCAAGAATATCCCAGAATCCTCAGCTTTTCACTTCAAGGGTAAAAGTTTTTGATGTTTCAGCGTCGCAGAACAAACAAGAACTTTTTTTTTACATGCAGCAAAATGTCCAAGTTCCACTCATGCTTCATGATTGAGTTCGATGAGACTGAAGATAATTCACAGCCGATGGATGTCACACAGTGACAGGATAACCGATGCCACACGCACACACACTCAGGTGTGTGTGTCTACTCTCCAGCAGCTGAAGCTACATCTGGTAGCTTTAGCACCTGAGCTGCAGAACAGCAAATGGAATGTCAGGAAGTGGGAGGAAGGGTTGTGTCGAGCACCAGCCACTGAAAGCCATCACTCTGGGCTCAGACTGATGAGTGACTACAATCTACACTTCCCCAAAGACAGTGGAATGTTTCAGACAAATGTGCTGATCAATAATTATTGTGCTAAAAAAAAAAAGTCTGCTCGCCGGCTGTTCCTCAGATTGTCAGAAAGACGATAGTAGCTTCTGGTTGGTTAAATACTGACACTTTGCAGACTTCTGGTGTTTACAAAACATGAATCTTCATAAAACAATGAAGACTTTCTAGTTTGTCAGAATTCACAGCTTGAAGTTGTTGATTCTCACAAAAAAACAACTAAAAAACAAAATCTATGTCTAAGAAAAATGTCCAAATCTTCCAGAACCAGTTGGACATTTAAGATATGCATTTTCATCGACGACTACTTGTTGAACCTAGAGATCTAAATAAAGACAAAAATGACCTGGGTCAGGGGAATAGCTTTGTGTTTTGACTCTGCAGCTTTAAAAGCCGACAGTTTTTTGTTTTTTGCGGAGATGAAACACGAGCTTAAAGGTTTGTTGGGGGCGTGGCAGCGAGCAGGCCCTGCGCCTGTTTGAGGACTTTGTGACGGGACGCCGCGGCGATGCTCCAGTGGCCGGCGCTCGGCACAGAGGTGTTTGATGCGCAGCGTGATGGATGGCAGGTGGAACAGACGTACGCAGAGAGACGAGGACACGGGGGACACGGAGACAACGCGCTGACGACGGGATGATGGATAGATGGTGAGCTTCTGGGCGTGACAGCTGCCTCTTTGAAGGAACATACGCCCTGCGCCACACCGATGTCTACGCTTTTTTTTTGTTTTGGAGCTGAGGGAGGAGTTTATGGTTGCAGCACAGCTTCATTTTTCTGTGACCGGGTTCGTTGTGCTTCAAACGGAGCCGACGGATTAGAGAGGACGGGCGCAGGTGATGGAGGAGCAAACATCACAAGCAGAGCTATGAGGTGCAGCAGAAGCAACCGACACGTTTGGAATGGAGGCACAAACGAGACTCACGATGCATGCAAAGACCAGGTCGTTACAACACAAAGAAAGCACGTGAAGGCCAAGAAGACAAACGACACAGACGCAGCCGGCTCTCCTCTGCTCCACCTCCTCCACCGCCCTCTAAAAGCCAAAGTCGAAAACGATGCGGTCTTCGAAGATGGCGATTAGCAACATGATGCTGAACCCGGTCATCATGCCTACGTTCTGCAGGATAAAGTGTCCGAAGTGGCAGCGCTTGTGCTCCTCGCTGTCTCCGTGAAGCATCTCAGGCAGCTGTGGAGGACACAGAGATGGACATCGACACAGTTGATGTTGATTAGACACAAAGTTAAAACCAGATGTGTTTCATGAACATTGATTTCACCTGTAATTACCCCTCTTACTTACCATATCCACCAGAGCCACGTAGAGGAACATGCCAGCAGTGATGGCAAAGATCCAGTTGGTGACGTTGTGCGTGTACTGACCCACAGCCGTGCCGATCAGCATGCCAACGTAGGCCATGAGGGCAGACAGCAGGTTGTACACGATGGCCTGCTTCACCGTCATCCCGGCTTTCAGCAACACCGCAAAGTCACCTGTTGGTCACAAAACACATTCAGAGAGACAGATACTTGTTATTGTGGACACGTTCATCTCACAGCAACAAGACACAGTTCTACATTTTATTTTATTAAAAGAAGCGCAAAGAACCGTTCAGGGATTCGCAAAAAACAAACAAAACAACAATGTGTTTCTTTTCCTCTAAAAATAAAAGCTGTCCTGTCTGGGATCACAATAAGCTTTATTCACACTATATATTTTCTCCACAGAGTTTTCCAGGATCTGCTTTGTGTTTGATGATCCTGAGAACTCTTCTCCACACAACCGGAGCTGCTGCTTCTTAGAAAAGTATCTTTACCTTTGCCTATGATTACAGATGCTCGCTGTAGCCTCTCTACCCTCTTCAATCATCGCCGGGCCAAATGCAGCGAGCGGTCCAAGTCTCAGCGGAAACGCCCCGGATTTGGAGAAAGAGATGAATGCTGAGGAGAGGGGTGGCCTACATTTCCCGCGCCGTGTAACCAGCGGCCTCTTTTCCTCGCTTATTAGCACGATGAATATATTACTGCTCCGCTCTCATCCATCAATCAGAGTCAGAGAAAAGAGACGACAACTCCACACACCTCACTTCACTGGCTGGTTTTTATTTTTACTCCCCTAACTTCTTCCAGTGTTTCCTGCCTCCCTGATTTGAATCAGTCAGACACGCCTGCCGCCGCCTCATTGACCGCAATCAACACACCCATCACCGCCAATTAGCGTCACTCTGGGTGGTTAAAGAACCCTCGTAATCATCGCCGTTTCCCACCCAGGTACGGGGGGTACGGCTTTGTGTTCAGGGGAAGCTGAGAGGCGCACTCGTCAAACTGCCGAGGGGCCGTCTGAGAAGCTGCCCGACAGGAGCGACAGCGTGACGGCAGAATCAAACGGAAATCAAACGGACAAAGAGCCACAGTTTGCCACCTGGAGATGCCAATGACTGCATACTTCTCAAGTTTTAAAGAAAGATCTTGCAAAATCTATTATGTGATATGAATCTGCTGCTACCCCAGCAAAGATTGGATCGACATCTGCAAAATAAACGAGTTTTTTCCCAACTTAGTTGGCTCCAGAAGTTAATCTGTTGTAGTGTCCACCCATAAGTTTCACTAAAATCTGTCCAGTTCATGAGATGCTGACACACAGGCAAAGCATCATCGACCAAAATAAAACTGGAAAATTAAAGCCTTCAAGTCCTAAAACTGTGATCCTACAAACTGCAGAGTTTAAATAAATCATGTTTCGTTTCCTTCCTTCACCAACCAAAGAAAACATTACTTCAGCTGAACGTAATGTTGTCAAGCGTGTCCACAGAGGACAAACTGCGAGTAAGAGCAGCTGCTCCGTCTTCCAGTCAGACTGAATAAGGAGGTGTGCCAGGCGCGCTCCATCATCCTCGCTGACAGATATTGACACGTCGACTCAGTCGTGTCAGACAGAAGCCCGTAATTTAAGAAAAAAAGTGCCCCCCCCCCAATCGCGATGACAACAGTGATGATTATTGACGTCGTTTTTTTAAGTCTCAGAGGCTTGTTCTGATTAAAGTTTCAGGTCAGGTGAGAGGAGAGGCTGTGGCAGCCATGTTGACTCAGCTGTAGATGTACATGTGTGCATTTCAATGAGTAAATCCACTTTTAGTGTTCACATATTGTTGGTCTTACCCAGTTCATGAGGTAATTCGTGGCAGAAAACAGCCACAGATGTGCTGATGCCGCCTGTTAGGTTGTTACTAAAAGCAGCTCCTGTGAAAAGAACAAAGAAATCAGTTGCTCTGCTCGTGAAGTTTTTATCTGCAGTTGTTTTGAACGATTTGGACCAGTTACCGATAGCGAGGCCGTCGCTGAAGTTGTGCATGCCGTCTCCCATGATGACCATCCAGGCGATGCTGGCTATCCCAGCATCCTTCATCTCCTGGTCTGAGTGACAGTTTCCTCCATGAGAGTGGCCGTGACCGTGCGAGTGGCCGTGCTTCTTGTTCTTTTTCGAGGGGGATTGCTGGTTCTGTTGGGGGGTTGTGAGCGCCAGCGGCGTCTTGTTGGTGGGGGATTCTGGCATCTGCAGCTCTGTGAGCTGCGTGTCGTTGTGACCGCCGTCGCAGGAGACGGCCGTGCTTTCTGGGTCTGAATCAGAGCGGGGATGTTAAGAGTGACAGCTGCAGGCAGGGAGACTGCACACCTGAACACCTCTTACCTTCAGTGAGCGGCTTCAGGTTCAGCCATTCTGCATCTGAGCGCCGATTTAACTTGTGATCTGACAGCTTCCTGCCAATCTTCCCCTCCTCGCTCGTCGTCTTCATGCCCTGTGAGCAACATGTTCTATTTACAGACGCTTGCTTCACGCCACAAACCTCAAACGGCCTCAACAAAAACAAAACTCAAAGAGTAAATCAAAGTGTTCAATGACAGCTTCATCCAGAGGTCCTCAACCTGCAGCTCTGGGGCCACGTGCAGCTTTGGTCCCTCTGCAGTGGTTCTTTTTAGCTTTGAGCAAAAATAACATGAAAATGATGAAGATGATTTTCCTGCACATTTTGCAAATATGCAAATAATAAACTAATACATGGATCAAAACAGATTGGTGGTCTTTAATGACCAGTTTATGATCAGCAGTTGCAAAAGGGCAGAAAAGCCTCTTTGGATTAAAAAGGTTGCAGCTCCTAATTTAATCAGCTTTTAAAGTGTTGGTTGTTGGATCAAATATTTCTCACCTTCTGGTCTTTGTAGTGCTTAAACATGCCGATGCAGTGTTCGATGATGAAGAGGAGGTAGATGCCG
The DNA here is from genome assembly GCA_031762555.1 of Cynodonichthys magdalenae. Taxonomy (NCBI): domain Eukaryota; kingdom Metazoa; phylum Chordata; class Actinopteri; order Cyprinodontiformes; family Rivulidae; genus Cynodonichthys; species Cynodonichthys magdalenae. The sequence continues at coordinate 4,678,572 of JARVJO010000061.1, forward strand.
GCCAACGCGGTGAGCCCCTTCCACACTCCATCAAACTCTGATCCCAGGTCAGAGTCGCCGCCGCCGCCGTGCTGGCTGTGGTCGTGTTGTCCCTGAGACTGCAGACGACTCCATATTTATACACAAACTTATTTGTGTTTTCTAAAATTACGTTTGTAACACTTTTGCACAAAAAGTGGTTTGTTTTTTAACCCCTCCAGCTTTACTAAAGCTGAACAAACCGGCTAATATTTTAGGAGGTAATAAAGATGCTAAACACAGTTTTTTTGGGTACTCACATGAGGCAGCAGGTGAAGGAGTGCGTCGCCACTGAGCGTGCCCACCGCCAACGCCACCAGGAAGGTGAGCAGGTACTTGAAGCAGGATTGTTTGAGAATGGGAACCAGGACCACGCCCAGCAGAGACAGCAGGCTGATGATGGTGATGGACACAAAGCCCCAGATCCAGACCCACACTGATGGGAATGAAACAGTTTATTTTAAAAGCGCCTTTGGTGGAAAAAGTATCAAAATAAAAAAAACAGAGACGCACCAATTAAAAGCAACACACAGCAGAACAGTGTGTGTAAAGAGGCAACACACACACAATAAAAGAAATCCTCAGTTTGCTGATCCAAGTCTCAGAGGGAGGCTGGGATCTGGGACAGCAAACAGAACTCTTGAGTTCTCAGTCGAGCTGCTCCTGGTTAGGAGAGCTGAAGGATCTAACGGGGATAGAAGGTGTCAAAAGGTCAGCGCTGCTGTCTGCAGCCGGATTATCTGCGACCTTTTAGCTGTAAAGAAGGATTCGGAGCGGAATCCAGCCAAGACGCCGAACTGGGAGGGATATGAGAGCGAGTCCCAGTGAGCAGCCCGACATTACAGGACTGTGGGCTACAAATAAAAAGTATTTCAGTTGTTTTAATGGTAACGATACGTGTGATGTTCAGGATGGGTACAAAGGATGAGTGTTTGATTTTCTGTCTCTGGGAGAGTTATTAACTGTTAAAAACAAAAACACCAGCACTTGATATTTGCTTCTTTCTCTTGCACCGAACCCAACAGTGAGCCTCAGACTAAAGAATGTACCGAATCATAACTTGGGTGTAAAATTACACCTCTAGTAAGAACGCAGACGTATGATTTCTCATTTCTTTGCTTTCCTTCCATAACTCTGGCCTGTACCAATCAATAAAAAGAGCAAACTCTTGCACTGCCAACAAACTAAACCAACAGCTCCTGATTTATCAACATTTGACTGCTGCTGATGCTCTTTGACCATGTTTTTGTTCTTTGCATGTGAATGACACTTTCCTGCTAAGGGTGTCAGTCAGTGTGTCCTTGTGAAGACATATGATGCCTGAAGCTAAAAACATGACGCGACTGTGCAGCAGAATGTTAGCCCCCGCCGACCCTCATTTAGCATTCAAGGCTGCAGTCATGAGACACGAAACACAGAAGAGAAAGTGGGAAAAGGTACGCGATCATTTAAAGCGTGGGTCCGGCTGTCAGGCATCGAGGCGTCTCAAAAAGCTGCGAGAGAGAAAAGTTTGTGATTCTTTTGTCAAAGATGACCAAATGTTTAATGTTGTGTGAAATTCAATGTCACACCGGAGCTGCTGCTGCTTTTGCTCCAGCGATGATGCTGGGTCCTTCACAGCTGACATTCAGCTAAAAAACCCCAAACAAAACCATCGATTAACTGAATGCTGCGTGCACGTGACGTGCACCTTCCACACAATTTACTTCAGTAAAGATTATTTAAGAAGCAACACAGCAAACAACTGTTCAGCAGCTGCAGAGCAGCACAGCAGGTGTTCTGTGGGCAAGTCTTATTTAAATCAAATTATTTTGCTCCAGTTTTGCAAAAATCATTTTCCAGTGTCCATATTTTACCTTATTTAATTGTGGTGTTTAATTATTATATATTACAGTCTGCACAGAGCCAGAGGAAGAAAAAGAACAGCTAATGAGTGCAAAATTATACAGAAGACATACTTTCTGTTCTGGTGTAATCGGCCCCAGGTGGGGTGGCTTCAGATGATCAGAAACACACCTCTACCTGACAGAGTGGTCTTTAGAGAGACTGAATCCTGCTGTTACTAAACCATTATCCTGCTGCAGGATGTGAAACCATTAGAAAAACACCTCTGATGGCTGCAGTCTGTCCACTCCAGGAGCAGGAGGATGGAGGAGGTGCTTTAACAAAAAACAAAAAAAAGAACAGGAGCTTGTGGAGAACTGAGCACTCAAATTGATACAATCGGATTTAAAAATGACATAAAAGCATCATATTTAAATATCTGAGGTGTTGCCAAATCTTCTCTGCTGTTTTGTTTAACTTTAAATAAAAAAAAAATCCAAGTCTCAAGTAGTTTTATTGTCAGTTCTGCATATGAACAAGAACATAGGACTGAAATTACATGACTCTCCTACTCAAACTTACAGCAAAATATAAACATTAAACTAAAAACAACCTAACAACTGGGATTAATAAATATATAAATTAACACTAAACATAGAATAGACAAGCACCAGACATAAAAAAATCAAAGCTATTTTCAGTCCCTCTGGGAAATTTAGCAACTATTAATGCAAAACTACCAATTCTTGCAAATTTATCTCCAATTTATCTGTTCTGACTAATCCCTCTGCAGTCTAGACCTTCACCCATTTTGACTTGAAATGAAAACATATCTGACACCAGAAACTCTATTTAACCATCAAATATTCCTGCTTTTCTACTGTTATAGTAGAAAAACAAACCTGAGAATAGTTTTTCTTTTCCATCAGCAAACTAGAAGTGATCCCTTCAGAGCAGGGAGGAGTTAAAAATACATTTTAACGGTGATGGAAGTGTCACTTTAAATCAGGGACAATTTGTCAGAGCAATATAAGTTTATTACGTCATAAATGTGCAACAGCTGAAGGAAAATACTAGAAAAAAATCAGCTGCTGCAACTTTGATTACAACTTATAGAATGCAACAATCACAAAAAAGGGGTATTTTATTTTGATAATTGCTGGTCAACATGTGGGGCAGCTGTTTATATATTCAGTTTCCTGCCTTTTTTATTTGAAAAGCTACGAGTCCAATAACCAGTTCAATCTGAGGAAAATCATCATTTACCCTTGAGACTATAAGTTTGTAAGCACGCTGTTCTTCTGATGATGGACAGTTTCCACCATCACTGTCCTTATTGTCAAGCAGCAGACTCAAAGCCACTCCGTTCACTCGGTGTCATCATCCTCGTCGCCGGGATGGACAAATTGGACGGGCTAAATTTCTCGCCTCCTGACAAATCCAACCTCAAAGCTAACCTTCATGTTTTGGTTTTACGGTTACGGCATCATTTTGGCCCACAAAGTAACGTCTTTTTACAGCTCGCCGCTTTCCCATTTGTCGCCATCAGACCGAATGCGGTGCAACCCTGAGAGGCAACTGTATATCAGGCAGACAGTTCATCACCACATCACCGCAGGTCCCTCGCACTCCCGCAGCTCATCTACTTCTCCAGCTCATTACCTTCATGCAGGTGTGGTTCGCTGTGAATGCAGTTGTGGAGGTGCTGCAACGGGGCGATTTGAAGTCGGTGATAAAGGAAGAGAAGAGAGGAGAAAGAGACCAACTGGTCTATGGCTTCTCTCCAATTACGTATCTCCTGTGAGCCATGGCTCAGAAAAATGGCCCACGGTGTCGCTTAGGCTCTCCTAATTGGCGTGGTGAAAAAAGAGGGGGGAGTGAGGAGCAGAGAGAGAGAACGGCACATTTTCTGAGCTCCCCTATGAAGGCCAGCAGGAGGTAGATGAGAGGCAGCTCCGCAGCGTTTCCTGATGTCTGCGGTTGAATCTCGGCGCAGCATTTCTGAGAATCTACCGCCTCTAGTTTTCCCACTAATGAGGAGCCATTGCTGCCCTTTTGACTTGTTTGTGCTGTCTCTCCCGTCATCATTACCATTTTTATGGCTGTTGTGAGCGGTGGCACGGTGCTGCCTGAGGCACGTGATGCAGGTTTCTCCGGAGGGGACGGTGTTTAATAATCGAACGTCCTCACAATTGAACCTAAGTGCCCGCTGCTTTCTTCCATCCAAACCCAAAAACTTTAAAGTGCAAGTCTGTTACGGCTGCAATGATTATCTGTCGGGAAAAAGTGCCCTTTTTACCTCTATTTCTAATTAAATTAGTTTGTGCAGAACATTTTATGACCCCACACTGGCCACGTTGTCCTGTTGTTTACAGGGATGGCTTCACCACTTCTCACCTGCTTTGCCCAAGTTTTAATTAAAACTAAAAACAAACAGGAGAAAAACAGGAGACTTAAAGAAACAAACAGGTAAAAACTCAATATACTTCTGATGAATTATTATACAGATATACATTTTATTTTTACATGACTGAGTTATCAGTCAAAACAACTTGAAACAAAAAAGTGAAACCTTCGGAGTTTGTTCTCCAGTTTGATTTAAATAAAACTTTTATGGCTTTATGAGTTTTATTTCACAACCTGTAACTTATTAACTCTAAGATATGTCCATTACTTATTTTAAAAGACTCGTAAAGGTAGAGTTCCCAGAACAGGACGTCACACCGATCTTCACTCAAATATTTTGCATTTCAGGGTTTTGTATTTAAACGTCACCTGACTCAGTCATGTGATCGGGATTCAAACAACATGGAGCACTCCCTGAATGCAGGAAATAAGTCTTTAAATACAAGAAGTTATTACTGCTAAAGAAATAAATCTGTGAGGATAAGGAGGATTTACAGAAAGTTGTGTTTAAAACAATGAATGTTTCACATCATATAGATCATATCCAGCCTCTGGAGCTCGTGCAGCTTTTATAGAGACTCACGTGATCCGTGTTTATCACTTGTGTTGTGCAACAAGCTTACTTTGGTAAAACGGGGGAATTTTTATGGGATTTTCTATTGTTAAAATACAAAAACAACAAATAAAACTTGTCTCGTGCGAGGTGCACGCTCCTGTCCGTCCTATATTCAACAACAGATGAACTTTTCATGAGACCCGTCCTGCTGCTTGAAACAGACTATAATAATCAAATAATAACTAAAAGACACACAACTGCAGCTGATATTACAGCTGTCGCTATTTTCCCAATGAATACAGTCAGCATGCAAATATGAACAGGTAGGATATTCATAAAAACTGCCTTCTGAGGATAAAAACATGTAGAAACAAGTCGCTGGGACACAACCTGCATTATCAGCATCACAGCGTTATCAGGGTAAACAGGTAAAAACGTATGTTTGTTATCAATCCTCTTTGATGTGATTGTTAAAGAGTTAACAAGAATGTTTTTGATTGGATTCTTTTGAGGCCACTCAAGGATAAAGGTGCGCTCTGAATGAGGACGTCGTCAATAAACCATTGATTTAACGGAACAAAACAATGATGTAATGATCAAACAAAAAGAGTGGACTGTGAAAAAATAAAGGGTTAAAAGGAACTACCTCCTATTTTATCAGGTTTTAAGCAAATTTGGGCCATGAACTTTATTTCTATGAACACTTTTTAATAAGATGCATCAGAAAAGGTCCTGAAATTGCTACAAGAAAAAAAAAAAAAAAAAAAAAAAAGAACAATTCTACAAGATAATCTTAAAAACCGTTGACACTGGCTGAAATGACTTCTTGTTGCTTTCTGCTACAATGAACCAAATCGATGCTCGGCTCTTACCAGAACTGACAGGCTCCAGGGCCTCCTGCTCCACCTCCATCTGATGGTAATGATGGATGCAGGCTCGAGTGTCTATCTGGTACAGCAAGGCGGGACACAAGTAGGTGAACTGGCTGGGGGAGATGAGGGATTCAGGATTCAGACCGTAGTAGGTGAGCAGCTGAGTGAGGTTCAAACACTGGCAGGGAGATAAAACACAAGAAATATAAAGAAAGGAAACCGGTGATCATCAAATAACACAAATATGTTAGGAATAAAGTAAAATATTCGACATCTTTACATTAGATGAGTGTTTCAATAAAATATGTTTGTAATTTACTTGTTAAAAATTGTTGAAACTTAATACTAATAGTAAAGCTAATTAGTAAAACAAAAGCTGAAACCAGTACAACTGTTGCAAAAGCAAAGATTAGCTAAAACTTACAGAATAGCGGGTAAACATAAAAATGCATCTAAAAGCTAAAAAGTAGCAGAACAACAGTAAACAAGTCCTACCCCCTCATGTTGGTGCGACAGACTGCCTAGATGTCCGGAGAGCACCGGTGGAGGTGTGCCAGGTGGCCCCGGAGCCTCTCTCCTTTCTTTATGAGAATGACTGTGACCGTGTGTTTCATGATGATCGTGACTGTGTTCGTGTTCATGATCATCAGATGGAGATGTGTCAGGGGGGTGGGGCTTGTTTGGTCCCTGCCGGCCCCTGACCTTCGTTCCGAGCCTTCTGGGCCTTTTTGTTGGGGCCGGAGGTGGCTGATGGACGGAGGGGACCTGTTTGTGATTAACAGGTGTGGTGTCCGTGTGCACTTGATGAATGTGATGTTTATGATCACCACTGTGATCACTGTGGTTATGGTTCTTATGAGGTTGAGAGGACACATCCTTGCGGTGAACCCGTACCTGCTCCTGTTGGTCCTCTTCGTCATGAATGTGATTATTATCATGCGTGTTCTGAACATGATCATCAGAATGTTTATGATTACTGTCCTCCTCCTCGCTGTGGTGATGAGTGTGCCCATGATGGTGACCGTGGTCATGTCTGGGGGGTACATCAGCAGCCGGACTCGCTGCAGTAGTGTGGCTGCAGTTTTTTGGACCCTGTTCCGTGGGGGGGTGAGGAGAACGGGGGTGCTGATGAGGATGATCAAGATCGTGATGGTGGGCTTTGCTTGTAGGTGAATGTGAGTGCAGCCCCTCCTGCAAATCCAGCAGGTCGAGGTGGGTTACGTGGTCGTGGCCCAGATTCTCGTGATCCACATCGACCACCTTGACTTCTCCCAGACCCAAGCTAAGCAACAGATTCTCAAATCCCTGGAAATCTAAGCGGTCCTTCTGACCGTAGCGCCTGAACAGTTGCTGGATGTAGAAGCGCTGCTCTTCCTCCAGAGGGTCCCCTTCAGGACTTTTGGACTCCAGAGACACGGCAGCCGGTCTCACGTACGGAGCCTCGGAGATCTGCAGATCGCTGTGGACGCTGCTGTGGTCGTCATGGTGATGACCGTCGTTCTGATGGTCGTGTCCTTCTCCGTGGCAGTGGCTGCACTGTTGGAAGAGGAAGGTGAGCACGCACAGGAAGCAGAACTTGGTGTGCACGTGCACTCGCATTGTTGCCTCACTTATGGTCCCCTGCAAAAACACAAACACTCTTTTTATTTATGACGTGATGAAAACCAAAATACTATACAAATAAAGTTATTTACTTACTAAAGGTCACATAGAAGTAGGAAGTACAGATTAGAAAGAGATGGAAAAAAAAAGACTTATTGCATCTGATATTATATAATCTCAATCATAAGTTCTTATGTGATGCAATTTCATTTGCAAAATGTCTGTTTTTTAAATTATAAATGAGGGCACTTTGAATAAACTATAGGATGTTGAAATTAAAAACTTTGTTGTGTTTATTGTTGAAATCTTTTAATATTTATAAAATCATTGATATTTCCGCCCTTATTTATTTAAATTATAATAAACTTCTGTATCATAAAACAATTTTCAGTTGAAAAATTAAGTGTATGACATAAAACATGGAATCTATAAAATATAAAAACTAAATTTGGGGAGAAAAATCATTTCATAACAATAATACATTTTATTTCAAGGCGCATTGCAAGGCACTCAAGGACACCGTACAATTTAAATACAATATATCGCTGTGTCTCAACTCATGGGTTGCAGTCGACATCGACTGATAATGCAGTAAAACGCAAAGGAATAAAATTAATTAAAATAAAGCATCATGCAAAACAATGTGAAATAGAGGTGATGAGAGATGGAGGTCAAACTGAATATGCCTGTGCTGCACATAATGCTGCACTATTCTGACTAAAATAACCAGACTGGCCCAAGTTACAGTAGTCATCTTGGTTTTGCAGAAGCAGGAGGTACAAACCCTGCCCTGAAACATCGATGCACTGCAAGATAAGAAACAAATCATGTTTGATTTTATGGAAACAACTTATGAGGAGGATAACGGTCTTGTAAACAAACAGCATTCAAAGCTGCAACACCTTTATCTTAGAATAACAGATCTAATGACTGGATCGGGAAGCATTCCGGAGCACAAGAAACTCTCTACTGAGGATTAAGTAACAAATTGCTTGTTTTCTCCCACTTTAAAATGCCTGAAGCAGCAATATCATTCTAGTCAAATGATCCTCATAAGGTCTCTTGTGAAGCCTGTGGGTGGTTGAAGCATGGAGAGAGGGGGTGGAGAGAAATAAAGAAGGGTCAGATGAGGAATACTGCTGGATAATGTAGAGATGGCACACACAGCATAGACCAGACAAATGCACGCGCACACACACACACACACACACACACACACTTTTGCCCGCCAGCTTGTTAGCAAAGTTTATACTGGAGCTTTTGCGTCATGAGGGAACATAATTGTGCTGTATAGAGCACAGATTCTGTTAAAAACAAATAGGATGACATATCCTCCTCACAGCTGTCAAGACTAGTTACAACAGAGTGCACACTGCAGGTCTCTGAACACCAACTAAAACATCAATATTTACTACATTGATTTCTTTCTCGACTCCCACAAGGTAGCAAGATGCTGCAAAACAAAAGAATCAAAGGGAAAAAATAAAAATTACTGTAACAATACTAGAAATTCACTTCGAAACAGAGTCCACCATTATAAAAGCATCTATCGGATAAAAACTTTTATCTTATCCAATAAATACAGATCAATCAGAGTCAACATCCAGACATCCTCTGTAGGCCTGGGAGGGTCCTGGACTGAGGTTTTAGCACAAATACTTTTATCTGTGTTGCCTGAAACATCTGGGGATCAGATGTTTTTACTGTGTAGGTTTCTCTGAAGTCTGCTGGGTTTATTTTTTTAAACGTTAGGAGTGCAGGTTCTGCCTGAGGGGGGTCCACATCGCCCACGAACACTAGCATTGGATGGGTGCTTGATGTGTTCAGTTAAAGGTGGGATCTCCTTTTAGCTGCGACTGTTGGGGGACTGGTCGGCAAACAGCATTTGTGAGGGCGTCTCCAAAATGTCAACCAGGTGTCAAACCATTTTCAGTATTGTTTAGAGCTGTGGTGCTCAATCCTGGTCCTCGAGGGTCACTAACCTGCTTATTTTAGGGGTTCATCTGTCTCGAAACACCTGATTTGAAGGAATAAGTGATTGACAGTCTTCTGTAGAACTTAAATAATTGCATTGTAAATTGTATGAAACAAAATGAATACAGATTTCTGCCTTTAAGTCTATTTGTCCTAACATGTTAAATATCAATAAAATGTCACCATTTTGTTCCATTTGTAAACTATTATAATGCAACCAATGTTTATGTGTAGTATTTATATAAAACTGAACTAGCTGCCTTATTTTTTTAAGTTTAAAGTACGTTTTGTGTCCACAGATGAGTATTGTATATTTAGCAGGTGGCTAGTTTTGGTTTTGATCATTAAGATTTCAGAACATTAAGTTTGACATAAAAATTACCAACAGAATATTGAACTGCAACATGATAAATGCCATCGGGTTCATCAGTAGTTTTAATGTTTTGGTTAGTACCAGTTCTAAAGTGGATTGTCCAAAAGGCAGAGTAAAGACACAAACAATTCTCAACAAATCTCAGTGAATGAATCAGAGTAGATGGACACAAACCACCTATCCCCATTAACTCTAATAAAATACTTAAAGAAAATGATTAGAACAAGTCCATCAAAGTGGGAACAAACCCCTTTGATAAAACCTCATCAAAGCATTGACCACCGTCCAGATAAGATCAATGTCTTTAAGCGAATGATTACAAGCTCACAATGGAGTCCCTTCATCTGAGATAACAAGATCAACCATTTAGTCACAAAATCATTTTACTAAACATTTTAATAGTGTCATCCAATATTTACTACTGTTGTTACTGTAAAGGTTTCTGTTAAAATAAGAGTAAAGGAAAAGTTAAAATGCCCTCAGATTTAGCCTAACCACACAACAACCAACACCTAAAAAAGAGCTTAAAGCATTTATTATAAAAGTCAAGTTAGTGATTAAACAGACTTCATGACAGCTTTTCCTCTACTCAAAGCAAGTTCACCTACCTTTAAGATATTTTGGTAAGAAAGATGAATGAAGTTGAGTGTGGCAAACGAGGGTGCCGGCCGAGCGAAGCAGCAGAGTAAAGTGTAGTAACAAGCCTTCTCCACTGCTGCAGACAAGACACTGTTTTTAAACATGAGACTGCAGTGACCTATGAACCTAACAGCAGATAGGTTGGGGCAAAACCAGGACCTATTTTTAAGAACACACCCTCACAGCAACAACACAGCCTGCAGAGCTTCCTGATAACGCTCTTTGTTGTGCTTGGCATTTAATGAAAACAAGCGAATCTTTGTTCAGCCTGAGTTTGACTTTGTGTTTTGCAAACTAATGCAAAAAGTAAGCATTGCAATTTTATTTTCTGGGAATTTCATGCTTAATAAAAATGACATTTTTGTGCTTCATTCAAAAGGTCAAATAAAATAACATCTGATTGTCATCAGTTGATGCAGTCAAAAAAACAACATTAGTTTCAGGAAACTACAAGAAAATATTTCACCATTACTCTGTAAAATGCAATAACTTAGTATCTCATTGTACATTTGCCCATTTCAACCAAAACTCGACCTTCTCTAACAGATCAACAAAAAACAATTGGATTTTGTGCAGAAACATTTGATTATAAAAAAACCCAGGTGTTTGCAAACAGGATGAAATACAACCCTGATGAAGTCATCAGTTAAATCAGTCAGACGAGTCATCGCAGACACAAAGCTACTAATTTTAATTTACTGCTGACAGTCGTGTTGTGGGGAACCAACTTGCCATACAATCAAAACAATTCCCAGTAACACACACACCTCAAACCCTTCTCTAGGGTAAAACTAGTATCTCAGACAAGTTGGCAAATCAAATTTGTGACAGTAGCAATGTTTTCAGTTGCAGCTTCACTGCAATCTGAGGGTTTGCAACCAGAAAGTCATGTTGCCACAATTTACACAAATTAATAAAAAAAAAAAAACATGACCAATTTTTATAAATCACAACTTACAAAACTGTATTTTAGGCTGTATTGTACTCACCTCGGCCCACTTTGTACCCACCATTTATGATTTTATCAGCTGGAGTTTACCATTTACCACCAATGTGGTTTTTAAACCTAGATGTATGGGGTTGTAGCCTCGACTGTTTTCTGTCAAAACAAGATGCTAAATGTTCAACAATAAAGCGACAAGACTGCAAACCTCAGCATCAGGAAACTGAGGTTTACACAACGCCGATTTAGACTGAAACCGCGTTTTTTTTCCTGCGGTTCAGCCAATTGTGTACACGACACCAGCCGTCGTTGTGTCTCTGAATCCTGGTGTGGAGTGTAGATTTTCAGAAGCGCACCCCGCAGCTGTGAAAGTGTGCATGCTCATTAACAGCAGGCACACAGCAAAAGTTTCTTCTAAACTAACAATATTTATAATAAATTACAGACAGCAGAGTGTTTTTGATGTTACTCTGTAAACACTGTAAAAGCAAAACGCAAAAAGCATCCTAGGTCCGAAGGACCGTTAGTTTATTCACCAGGTTCAGATGTAACTGTGAGTGCCTGAGTGAGACCGGCATCAGGGTTGCAAAGTAAAAAATATATATATTTTTTGACCCTCTTTTTCCGTGCACATCAAACACAACACACACCCTCACTGAGTGAGTCATATATGTACAGCAAATATGCTGTTTTGACTCAAAATGTGATATTTTAAAGGAACAATAAAACACTTTACTTTGTCTCATTTGGCAACCCTTGCTGGTGGGTTCTTGTAAACGGGTGATTTTCTTTGTATCCACCCCAGTAAACATTAGCAGAAACTGGTGTCATGTAAACAGAGCCTGAGATTCCCACAAATGTTCAAAGACATTTTGCAGACACTCTCTCTAATATCTTTTGTAATGTATCACCAACAGCTGCTAATGGTTTAAATAATTCGTCTGGCTTACCAGAGACAATAACAAGTCAGAGACAACTTAGAAAGAAAAACACCTCCTGGTCAAAAACAAAAAAGAACCTCCAGAACTTGACATCAGCCAGTTTCAAAATCCCACCCGAGTTTAAACACATCCACCAAATAAATAAACCTTAATCATGTCATTTATGGGAGCTTCTTCTGTGTATTACTGCTAAAAAATGATTCATTTCTAAGTTGTTGCTGGCTTAAAAAACACAATCTAAAAAAAAAAAAGGGGGGGGGGGGGAGCCTCAC